>JAJEJO010001483.1:110847-202383 GCA_020662805.1 Glaucomys volans | reverse complement strand
GAATATTCTTTAAAAAATCCCAAATTTATTTTTTATTGCATAGTATAAATTCTATAAAATTACTCTTTTGTTTATAAAACCCTGTGTTTTGTTTATAAAACCCTGGGTATATTACATTAGCTTCTTTTTTCTCTTTACTATCTCCCATTTCCAAAGATATCAGGTTTTTTTTTTTTTTTAATATAAGGACAAAATCTTGGTTGATCTCCCCAAAATGTCACTAGCACTATTAGAGATGAAGTAAGAAGGTGGAGGATAATGGGACATGGTAGGCACCAAATACTTGTTGAATCACTTGGCAAAGTTCAGTTGTTCAGCAAATGTTTTTGGAGAACATACTTTCAGACTTTGTAATAGGTAGACAAATATGAAATAAAAAGGTGAATAAGTGATGGTAACATATCCATTCGAATGCAGAGCACTCAGATGGAAAAATCTGATGAGTTAGGGTGTTTTTTTTTTTTCAAATTATAGGTAATGAACCACAATAAGATTTTTGTTCCTCACATATGTACATATGTACTACAGAACATATTTGAAAGAGTTTGAAAAACATTGAGGCTGTGAGGCTCTGAAGAAAATAAGGCAAAGGAATCTTCTGAATTTTTCAAAGTGAAAATCTTCATGATTTTGCTTAGATTAAAATCCTTTAATACATTTTGAGTTGAGTTTTGTGCATGGTGAGAGATAGGGGTTTAGTTTCATTTTGTTGCACATGGATTTCCAGTTTTCCCAGCACCATTTGTTGAAGAGGCTATCTTTTCTCCATGGTATGTTTTTGGCTCCTTTGTCAAGTATGAGATACCTGTATTTATGTGGGTTTGTCTCTGTGTCCTCTATTCTGTGTCACTGATCTACTTGCCTATTTTGGTGCCAATACCTTGCTGTTTTTGTTACTATTGCTCTGTAGTATAGTTGAAGGTCTGGTATTATGATACCCCCTGCTTCACTTTTCCTGCTAAGGAGTGCTTTAGGTATTCTGGGACTCTTATTCTTCCAAATGAATTTTCTAATTGCTTTCTCTATTTCTATGAGGAATGTCATTGGGATTTTAATTGAATTGCATTGAATTTTTATAGCGCTATTGGTGGTATGGCCATTTTGACAATATTAATTCTGCCTATCCAAGAACATGGGAGATCTTTTCCATCTTTTCAGATTTCCTGTAATTTCTTTCTTTAGTGTTCTGTAGTTCTCTTTATAGAGGTCTTTTACCTCTTTTGTTAAATTGACTCCCAGGTATTTTATTTTGTTTTGAGGCTATTGTGAATGGGGTAGTTTTCCTAATTTCTCTTTCAGAGGATTCATCATTTATGACTAAGAATGCATTAGATTTATGAGTGTTGATTTTATATCCTGCTACATTACTGAATTCATTTATAAGTTCTAGAAGTTTTCTGGTGGAAGTTTTTGGTTCCTGTAAATATAGAATCATATCATCTGCAAATAGTGATAGTTTAAGTTTTTCTTTTCCTATTCAAATCCCTTTTATTTCTTGAGTCTGTCTAATTACTCTGGCTAGAATTTCAAGGACAACGTTGAATAAAAGCTGTGAAAGAGGGCATCCCTGCCTTGTTCCAGTTTTTAGAGGGAATGCTTTCAGTTTTTCTCCATTTAGAATGATGTTGGCTATGGGTTTAGCATAGAAAGCCTTTACAATGTTGAGGTATGTTCCTACTATCCCTATTTTTTCCTAGTGTTTTGAGCATGAAGGGGTGCTGTACAACTCAAAATGGATCAAGGCCCTAGGAATTAGACCAAAGACCCTGCACTTAATAGAGGAAAAAGTAGGTCCAAATCTTCATCATATCAGCTTAGGACCAGACTTCCTTAACATGACTCCCAAAGCACAAGAAATAAAAGCAGGAATCAATAATTGGGATGGATTCAAACTAAAAAGCTTTTTCTCAGCAAAGGAAACAATCAACAATGTGAAGAGAGAGCCTACAGAGTGGGAGAAAATCTTAGCCTCACACACATCAGATAGAGCACTAATCTCCAGAATGTATAAAGAACTCAAAAAAACTTTACCCCAAGAATATAAATAACTCAATCAATAAATGAACTAAGGACTTGAACAGACACTTCGCAGAAGAGAATCTACAAGCAATTAACAGATATATGAATAAATGTTCAACATCTCTTGTTACAAGAGAAATGCAAATCAAAACTACACTAAGATATCATCTCACCCCAATTAGAATGTCTGTTATCAAGAATACAGGCAACAATAGGTGTCAGCGAGGATGTGGGGAAAAAGGTACACTCATACATTGCTGATGGGGTTGTAAATTGGTGCAGCCACTCTAGAAAGCAGTGTAGAGATTTCTTAGAAAACTCAGAATGGAACCATCATTTAACCCAGCTATCCCACTCCTTGGCCTATACTCAAAGGACTTAAAATCAACATACTACAGTGAGGCATCCACATCAGTGTTTATAGCAGCCCAATTCACTATAGCTAGATTGTGGAACCAACCTAGATGCCCTTCAATAGATGAATGGATAAAGAAACTGTGGTATATGTACACAATGGAATATTATTCACCCATAAAGAAGAGTAAACTTATGACATTTGCAGGTAAATGGATGGAGTTGGAGAAAATCATGTTAAGTGAAATAAGCCAATCCTGAAAAACCAAAGGCCAAATGATTTCTCTGATAAGTAGTTGATGACACATAACAGGGATGGAGGGAGGTAAGGGAAGAATGGAGAAAGAATGGATTGTATAGAGGAAAATGAGGGGTGGGGAGGGGCAGGGAAGGAAAGATAATAGAATGAGACAAACAGCATTACCCTATGTATATGCATGAATCCGCAAATTATATGATTCTACTTTGTGTACAACCAGAAAAACCATAGTTTTACCCCATTTGTGTACAATGAACCAAAAAATCCTTTTGCAAACTTTTAAAATATTACTTAAATTATTAAGTATTTATTACTTAAATTATTATAAGATCAGAATGGGAAGTTTTAAATTACTTTATAGGTATCTGATATCCTTTGGTAGTCTTTAAAATTAGGACATCATAAGAATAAGATTCAGAAGAAAAGAGAATGCATATTCACCAAGTTATTAGTGCTTCACAGATTTTACTAGTCTTTAAATTTGTTAGAAAATCTTAAATAGTATCTGTGTTAAGTATGTTGTCTTTTTCCACATAAGTAACTTCTTTCACAGATGAGTACATACAGTACATTTCAGGAACACCTAAGGAGGTGTATCAAATTATGGTTATGTTGGGTTGGGGTATGGGGAAAAAGTCATGGAAATCTTGGAATTGACATCTAAACTGAAACAGAAGGACATAGTGAAAATATTTAATCTGACTTCTAATATTTATGGTTAACTAGGGAAGAGACTAGGAGAAGTTGAGGAAGGGAAAAGTGTGTTCCTAACAGAGTGATCAGCATGTACAAGAGTATATTATTTAGAGAATTTTGTAGAAGGAAAGAATGTTCAGAAATGAGGCTACAGAGATTAGTAATAGTTGAACTGGAAAAGGCCAAATAAGCTCTGTTGGGGTGTTTGGGCCCTCTGAAGTAACTATTATATTTGAATGGTGATGGAAAGTTTGATTTTTATAGGTGACTTTTAGCTATATCATTTGTACTTTATTTTATAAAAACATCAAACTGGATGGTGATGTAATGGTAAAAGGCTTGACTGGAAGAGTCATTCCAGAAAGACAGGAATTCTAATTACATTTTCACATCAGTGAACATTGCTGTGAGTTTGAGGGTAAGTCATAAACCACTTATAAGTCATTATTTAGAAGAATAATGGACTAATCTCTAAAAACTGTGTTAAAATCTGTTTAAGGGAAGAAACAGCAAGGAAAGTGTGCATTTGAACTGATTCAGACCTTGAAACAAGTTTTTCTTTCTCCAAGTCTTTCTTCTCAAGTAAAGTACAAAGTTTTAGGGATTATAATTAACCACATGTATGATTTTAGCATCCATTTATTAATCATCAGTCGTCTGCTAGGGACATACCTCTGTACTTTATATACTATATTTTATTATTTCTTGTAACAACTTTTTGTAATTGATGAGACTGTTCACTTTATTATACTTTTTTTTTTTTTTTTTTCAGTGCTGGGTATTGAACCCAGGGTTTACCGTTCATTTTTAAGTACTGAGGAGGTAGAGGTAACAGTTTAGTTGCAGAGTTTGGTCTTTAGCTTCAGGCCACTTTGCTTCCAAGCTCACGCAAGTACCTAACTTCACACTCCTGTGGAAGAAATCTTAGAATTTTATTGGCACAGTAGGTATAGTCACCAGTCCAAGTGGGTCACTAAGGCTGTAAGATTAGTTGTGCTTCTCATACTTTTTCCCCCTACTGGGAATTGAACCTTGCCATAATCCCTAGCTCTTTTTGCTTTTTATTTTGAGGCAGGGTTTCACTAAATTTCCCAGGCTGGCATTGAACTTGTGATTGTCTTGCTTCAGTTTTCATAGTCACTGGGATTACAGGTGTGTGCCATCTTGCCTGGCAATTTTCGTGCTTTTAAAGTTAGTAACAAATGCCTGAACTTTAATATTTTCTCTAGTTCTTTTTTTAATGTATTTTAACTTTTCCCTTATTTTTTAGACATGATTATTCTGGAGAAAAAAGTGATGTGGATACTAATGTTGTAGGGGTAGGGAGGTGGGGGTGAAGGTGAAGAGGAGGAGATGGGGAAGGGAGAGGGGAAAGAAAAGACTGCAAGTGAGTAGGAGGAATGCAGGAGCCACAAACTGGCACCATATAGATGTTTTGAACTGTATTTTTCCTGCTTTTAGATTAGTTGCTAACAGTTAAAAAAAAATCAAGACTTTCTTATTAAAAAAAAATCTAGATTTCTGGCTTTTAAGAGAGTGGGAAGATCAGGCAGCTAAGGGACTACTTCCCTGAGCAGTAGTTAGTTGAGCCGAGTATTGGCTGTGGCTGTAGATTGGGCATGATCTGTCTTTGTCTTCACAGCTCTCAAATAATTCCTACTTAACTCATTTGTAATAAACTGCTAGTCCCCAATGGACATTTTAGTTTTGTTTTGGGACTCATACATATCTTTGTGCCTGGTTTGGCCCAGCAGTAGTGTAAATCAGTTTGTGTGTTTGGGTAGGAAAAGTAAAAAATGGTAATTTCAAGGTAGTTGAATAATTGAAACAGTTGAATTGGTATCAACACGTGGAAAAAAACCAAACTACCTTGGTACACTTCAAGCCAACTAGATTATTAAAGATAATTTTTAGGGAAAAATTAGGAATTCTGAAAATTTGATCTTTTATACATATCAAAATATATTCCCATCAGAAAATCATTGGCAATTCATTCTTTCTTATCATATAGAAAATAATGTTTATTCTCTGAAGTAGTTCATTCATAATACATGTGCAAAGCTGTTTTATAAATTACTGTGGAGGGTAGCTAATCATGTTCAAAGTTGAGCAAAGATGATAGATGTTAAGAGAGAAATTTTTCCTAAATCTTAATTAAGTCTCCAAAGAGGCGTGACCAGTTTGAAAAACCACATTAGCACTGTCTAAATGTTTCATTTATTTTCCCCAAGAAAAATAAGGATTATATTATTATTCTCAAATAGTTTTCTTCAACGAATGTCAAAACACATACATTCCTTAAGTTCATTTGCCCAAAATTAATAATTCATTTTTCTATTAGTGCTTATGAAGTTAGAGACTATATTCAGAAATAATCTAGTTTAAAATTTGGTATTGTTTAAAAGGAGTTCACAAGTTACAAAGTGCTTTTACATGTACATTTTTATTTAATACATGAGACAACCTTGTGATTGAAATGGTATTTTGTAGATGACGGTCAGGGTCAGTTGATTAGTAGGCACAGTGCTTTAGTTTTCATGTTTTTATTGCCATGCCACATAATAATGAATTATACTTAAATGAACAGTCTAACAGCTTTTGTTTTCTTATTGGCTATGATAAGTATCTGCAAAGAGATGTTTCTTGGCTGCCTTCTACATAGAATTCTTTTTCCTTTGGCCATGGCTACTTTTAATTATTTGAGATGAGCAGTTTTTAATTATTGTCCCTTTTAAGATCAAACCTGTATCTCCTGAATCTTTTACTTGACTATAATTAGATTCTCATTTCCTTCGATGGCTTCTCATTTTTCAGTTAGAAAAACATATTTGAAGATATTATTGATAGGAATTGATTTTTCCTTCTGCTGAGTTTTCATTTGCTTGATTTTTGTTTTTCTCTGTTGAAAGCTTAGTGAAAATATTATGGGGAAAGAAGGAGCATGAAATGAAGTAAGTTGAAGAAATGTTCCAGTGCTGCTCAAGGAAAAGAAAAATGAAAAGGCATGCAATAACCTGTTGACCTTGTAAAAGGTTAGAGGGATTGACCCAATAGAAAATCTCTGATTTGTTTCTTTATGTAAACAAGTTATTTGGCAGGCTAATCTTTAATTTTTTTGAATTATGGTATTGACATGGTTCCCAGGCTGCCAAGCGCATAGTCAGTTCAGTCAGTCCAATAATCCCTGCTGAGAAGTGGCAGTGGAATGTTGGGACTGCCAGAGTGGCAGCCCTGGTCTGGGTGGAATGCAGCATTGATCATTGGCTGCTGCTACATGGAGCCTGCCATGTTGGTGCAGTGGTGCTAGGGCATGCCGACCTGTTGCCCCATGGGCTCTGGGCTGGTGAGAACACCTGGTGCAGAATCTGGCTTCATACAATATCACAGCTCTGAATCCCTGAGCATTCTGGATTCTTGATTTCAATCTCCTGGGAAGCCATGATTGCAGGACAGCACAAGAAAACAGAAGTGGGGCAGACCTGAATGAATGTTCAGATTCAAGGGTTAATCAGCAGCAATAATACTTTTCCAAACCCTGATTAGCATAAATTTGGACCAATAGTGTTGACTCAAATGCTGTATAAACCCCTAGACCAGCACACTCAAATAGCAACCCCTCTTGAGTCCACTTTTAACCTGTAGGAATTCTTTTTCTATTCACACTTGAATAAATCTACTCTTCCACTCCCTCATTCTTGTCTGTGATTTCATTATTTGAATTCTTGATTCTTCTTCAAGAGAAGAATCCAGATGAAGCTGTTGGCGGAGAGCTGCTGTGGTCTGCTGCTACGTTGGTGGTCATAGAGCTGCAATATGTTTCTGGACTCTGCAGAGGATAGGGCTATGGAAAAACTCTGGTGTCAGTATTATATTCATAATATATTTATTTTTTATTTTAACCTTCTATAAGTTTACAATTGGATGGCATTAGACACATAGTGTTCAATAATCACCATTCTGTACCCAAAACTTTTTCATCATCCTAACATAAATTTTACCCCCAATCACTTCCCACTTCCCACTTCCGCAGCCACTGGTAACTTCTATTTTTTGAATTTTTTTTTCTTACTGCTGCAAAATAAATAAATAAACAAAGGATTATGTGTATTTATGGGGTACCATGTGGTGTTTTGATACATGTGTACATTGTGTAATGTTTAAATCAGGGTAAAATATTTACCTCTTCAATATTGATTTTTTTATGGTGAAAATATTCAAAATACTTTATTCTAGCTTTTTGAAATATACAATACATTATCCTTACCTGTAGCCATTGTACCATACAATTGTAACCTAGGACCTGTTGATCAACTTTTCCTTGTTCCTCCTTACCCATACTGTTAACCTCCATTCTACTCTCAATTTCTAGCTTTTTTGTTTCTGTGAATTCACCTGTTCTGCATAGCCATATAAGTGGAATCATATAATGTTGTTCATCTGTTTTTTCTTATTTTAACAATTTTTGCAAGTCTACCCATTGTAGCATATATCAAAATTTCCTTCCTTTTGTATGTGTATTCCACATTTTGTTTACTGTTATCCATCCATCTGCTCATAGGCACTAGGTTGTTTCTACCTTTTGACTGTTGTGAACAGTGCTGCTTGAATATCTGTTCTAGTGCCAACGTTTAATTCTTCTGGATATGTACCTAGGAATTTCTGGGTCACATTTTGGTTAATTTTCTGAGAAATTGCTAAACTGTTTTCCACAATAGCTGTACCACTTTATATTTCTGCTAACAATGTATGAGGTTTCTGATTCTCATATCCTTGCCAATCCTTACTGTTTTTAACCTAGAGACTCACACATTCCAGGAAAGTGCTCTACCACTGAGCCACAGCCTTGTCCTCTTTTTTAAAAATTTTTTCAATAGCTACCTTAGTAGTTGTAAAGTGATAGCTTATTGTGGTTTTGATTTGCATGTTGATAATAATGTTTGAAGGGAGAGACTTTTGTGAGACTAGATTCTGGAAGATAAGTATAGTCCTTCTTAACCATAAAATTTGTAAGAATGTATGGTTAAGAATCCAATTAGAATCCATCAGCATGGGCTAAAGTGACCTAGAGTTGCCATGGTAGTGAGGACTTGAATGTCTGATTTCACCCTGCTGTCAGTCAAAAGTCAAGAGGTGGACCTGGGCATGACTTTTTGGAAACTTCTCTGGGATCCTCAATAAAGCTGAAGTACAGGAGAGGCACCTGGTCCCTCTCCTCTCTGAGAGGACCCACTCTCTCCCTTCAGAGTATCTACTTTTCCTATCCCTTCAATAAACTCATTCCTGTTAACTCTGAGCAACATGTCTGAAATCTTTCTGAACTGGTCACAAGAATAGGGGTTTGAAAATAAACTGCTGCCTCAGTTTCTCAGAAGGTCCTTGCTCTGTAATAATATCAAGAACTATAAGAGATCTGAGATTTTTATCTTATTTGCAATTGGAAAAGTTAATGTGCCACATTTTAAAAATGTGAAATTCCGGCTGGGGATATAGCTTAGTTGGTAGAGTGCTTACCTCACAAGCACAAGACCCTAGGTTCAATCCCCAGCGCCACACACACAAAAAAAAAAAAAAAAAAAAAAAAAAAAAGAAAGACATTCCTGGGCCATAGATAAAGGATTTAATAACTGATGACACAATAGGTAACATGAGCTTTATGTTTCTGTCAGTTTCCCCTTGCTCTCCCTTTCCACTCCAGGTCCTGTAGGTGTTTCACAGAGAATGCAAGTTGGATGATGTGCACGCAGTGGGTTTGTATCTCAGCTGCATTTATGGTCCCTGAATCTTTTATAATGGATTTCAAGCAAAACCTGTCCTTTGTTTCAGAAGAACTTACCTCTGTCTTCTGAGGCTGTTCACATAAAGACATCTTTGAAAAGATACTCCAGAACAAAATCTTAGTGTCTGACTCATAAAACATACAGAAATGCAAGAGACTCATGGAATAAATCAAAACTAAGAAAAGAGTATTGGTATGACTCTTAACTATGTTCAGAATTCACCAGTTTTCTGAATTCTTTAAATTCAGAAATTTAATTCTTTAAATTTAATTCTTTAAAGAATTAAAGTTATTTTTTCTCTTGTTTAGAATATAAATCAAGGTCCCACATTTATAGCCTTCTTTTGAGGTTTACCTTTGTAAATTTGCTAGAATAGTAGAGAAACAGCCATATTCTGCTGGATGTCTAGGAAAGTGATATAGATGTTCAGACACATTGTAGAATTTTGATAGTTTCAAGATAGCTTTCTGACCAGGATACCCAGGAGTATCAGTGATATGAATTTCCTTACTGTGCCTTACCCACATATCATTGCTATGTGGGTAAGGCACAGTAGCAACTGAGAGAGAAGGTATTAGGAGATACCCATCCTTGGGTCTCCTATTGTTTTCTAAGGGCTACTGGTACAAATTATTGCAACCTGGTAGCAGAAAACAAAAGAAAGTTATTCTCACTATTCTGGAAGGCAGAAGACCAAAATCAAGGTGTCAGTAGGGATGGTTCCCTCTGGAAACTCTGAGGGAGAATACATACCAAGCCTCTTGGTAATTTTTGATGTTTCTTGACTTACAGACTAATTGTTGCATTCTTTGCCTCTATTTCCACTTAACCCTTTCTGTGTATAAAATCTCTCTTTTCTTTTTCTTATAACAATCACTAAATTGAAAATCACCCTAAATTCTGAGATCCTTAACTTAATTACATCTATAAACACCTGATTTCCAAATAAGGTCACATTTCGAGGTACTAAGGATTAGGACTTAGACGTCTTTTGGGGTGACACTGCTCAATTCATTACAGTCTAGTATGTCTACACATCATCTGGTTATGCTTAGAATTCAAGGTTTTGGATGTGTTTACTTGGGCCATTTTTTAAGATTGTGTTGGCACTAAGCAACCTTGAAAAATAAGATCTTTAAGAGGAGAAATATGTATCAGGCAATAATCGTACTATAACATGACATGAAAAATGTAGTTTAGGAGCACAGAGGTAAAAGGAAGGAATCATTACTTCAAGTTTCCCAGAAGAGGTGCTATTTAAACTCCTCTTTAGAACCTGATTTTTCTCAGTACTATTGCTCTATTATGAATTTTTGTAGTTCTATACTTATTGTCATAGATTCCCAACCTTCATTTTGTCATGTATCCAATTCCCTTTCAACGAAGTTTATTCTAAACATCTGATCCTGCTGTTTTTATTCCTTTCTTGGAGACCTTCTATGCTTATATATTAGGTAAAGATAAGGGTTCAGACACTGAAGTTCAGTCCTGCAGGTTAATCGTTTGCCCACTTGTCTCTTTCTTTGCCATATTTTCACATACCCTGTTCTCCACTGAACTGCTCTTGAAAAAGTTTTTCTTTTTAAATGTTTGGGTCTATACCTTTGTTCTGTTATTTTTCTATATGAAAAGCTCCTCCCTCATTTTGTTGTGTGAAAACCTACTCTATTTCAAGATCCAACTCAGTGCCACATCTTAAATGAAACTAGTTCTTATCCTTCCTGTGTCTTCTAAGTTTCTTCTTTTAACCCCTGCTTGCCTCTTTTCTCCACTCTACTGTTAGCTTCCTGTGGACTTGCCTCTATATAGTTCTTTTGCTATCTAAGCACATATACTTAATCACTTTTAGCCATTTTATTCTGGAGAATTTTATAAATGTTTGGAATTTGACCTTTTCCTTCTAGATCCCCTTTCAAATTTATGTCTATTTGTTTTATCTCCAGATGTTTTAATTCTAATGGTAGGCATTCTGGGTCTGAGGTTGGAGATAGAGTTATGTGTTAAAATGTTTCATTGAACATTAAATTCTTATGTGGAATTAATAAAATGTATTGATTAAAGGCGTATGTTTTGGAAACAGAACTGTATTCGAGCTCCAGCTGTTTTCTTTTTGGAAAATTACTTAACCTCTCTAAGTCTTCGTTTCTTCATCTGTAAATTAGAACAATACTATCTCCCTTTGACAGAGAATTAAATGAAGGTAAAGTAGTTAGCATAGTGTTTATAACATAAAAGTGTGTAATAAATGTTAAAATCTTCCTCTTTATTTTTTCCTTCTCCCCATCATCCTCTTCCTTCTTTTCTCCGTTCCCTCCCTTTTTCCTCTATGAAATATCATAATTATTATTTATGAACTTTGTTATTTTTTAATAATCCAACTTCTTCACTGTTATGGTAGTTTGTCTATAGGCAAGTTAATAATTTTATATGTGTTAATGCTGCAGGTCATCAGAAATAAATTGTCTCATGATGGAGATTTTGTCACTCTGGGACTTTCAGTAATACTTATCAACTGTACATAAATGTTGCATTGATGATAGCCACTTTTTGTGGGGAAGCCATCAAAATCCACGGATTATTCATAGCAATATTATATTCTCTTATATAGTAAAGTAAAACCAATCTAAATCTTCATACATTTTCTCTATTTTTATGCCAAGGAAAATTCTCGATTCTTTTTATATTCTTTTGAAGAAGTGTACATTTATATAACATTAAGCTAAATGTTCTCCCAATAAATTAGCCATATAAAATCTGTGTTTTAAAATAGAGGCTGTTTTTAGATAAGGAAAGGGGATGAAATAATCGCAAAATGAAAATGCTTATTAATGTTATTCTCTGTAAAATATGTTTTGACTCCTTGCTTATGAGTATGTATATTCTTGCTGTCCCCTTTAGCTGGTCAGTGGGGAAGCAGCATAGATTGCTGTTGCAGATCTTGTTTTATTAATTGTGTGCAGTCTGAGGATGTAGCTCAGTAGTAAAGCAAAAGGTTTGATCCCCAGCACTGCAAACAAAACAAAACAAAAACAAGGTAGTAAGTCATGTGGGTGTTCTTTGTCCATTCACTCATTATTTATTCCATATCCAGTACCCAGTAATGTACAGTTCAGATCATACAGAATGATGAAGAAATTCTGTTAGGATTATAGCGAATTAAATGTGAGAGAAAAATTTCTGAGTAGTAAATCATAGGATAAATTAATATACATGATTTTGGTAAGATTCTCAGTTGATTTGTCATTTTTCATTACAGTTTTAGTAGGGGCTTTGTATAACTGCTGTATGTGGTCATCTCTCTGGATGCAAGGCTTTTGGTCTGCAGACATCTGGCCTCTCTGAAGATTTCTTTAAAGTAACACAGAAACTTTGCTTAATTATAGATCCAGAATAAGAGCAAGCTTATCTCCAGTAATATAAATTATTGTGATGACATACCACAATTGATTAAAAAATTAGGCTGTATTTCTAATAAGTATACTTATTTATATTACCTTACTTATTTATAATTACATGCATTTATTATATACTGATGTACCTTATATACAAGAATAGATACTAAAAAAGAAGAAATAATGGTGAAATAAACTATATAAAGTGCTAAATAATGATAGTATTATGTATTATTATGGTTCATTACTTCAAAGCACTTTATTTAATTAGGGTAAGATTCATTGTTAGCAACAGAAAGAGATGAATCCACTGCTTGGATAATCTTTCTAATTTCTCCACTGCTCTGGGCATGCCCTCTGGGGCACAGGTATCTGAAACTCTCATCTAAAGATATTTGTTCTTATAGAATTACTACCTATCCTACACAGTGATTTTTTTTTTCTGTCTAAACCTGTATTTCCTTAACTCCTGAAGTCAGTTGTAAGATAAATGGATCTAATAAAAAAAAAATTGGGGAGGGGGAATGAGTATACTGTTATTGATACATGAAGCAGTCAGACATGGAAGGTGTTACCTACTTTCCTTTGATTTGTGAAATTAAAATTTATTATGATATTAACAATTTGTGAAGGTCTTTCGCCTTTCATTGGCTATGAAATTTCAGAAATTTGAAAATTAATGTTTATCTTACAGATCATTTTGGTTTCTTTAAAAAAGACAGCAGAGGGCACTGTGGTATTTAGTTTTCCAAAGTGTATTAAAATTAGAAAGCTTTTGCCATTTTTATGTGTAATGCAGTGTAGATATTCAATTTACCCAATGAAAAACTATGAAGCTTTTTGTTCTTTACCTTTTCTCTGTTGGGATTGTGAAAATTTTGTTGCATCCTGAAGAATTTGAGGTGTACTGTTTTTTTTGGGTTCTACATTTGCTTTTGTTTAGTGGGTAAAAGAAATCCTTTAAAGTAGTAATTATACATCTATTTACTAATCTTTAAAGTTTATGTGAGATTATCTTGGTTAAAATCAGTACTTATGAGGAAAAAGCTCTCAGTGAATATTATGTAGGAAATTTAATTAAGCTTTACAAAGAAAATTTTGTAGGTCCTAGCATCTCTAGTTGTATGTCAGATATAATTTTATTATCCCACATGCTGTCATAGATTGCATGCTCAGAGTGACAGATTACCCTTGTATTGCAGCATTCACTGAGGAAGCAAGTCAATCTTAGTTTGACAGGAAGCCTGCATATTTATTTCTACGTCTTTAATGAGAAAAGAAGAAAAAACTTACTTCATAAAATTCCCTTAGGGAAATTGTTCGAAGTCTTCATTATATTTTAAGAATATAATTAACATTAATTGTTTTGTATAGATTTTGAAGAAGATAAACCCTAATGAGTAGAAAAACAGTACATTTATAGCTCTGTAAATGTAGAGGATGGAAAAATCTCAGCTTTTATTTTGGCCATTCTGTTATAAATTGACTCAAAAAATAAGCATTGATGATTACATTTTTATATTTGCTTGTAATTCAGTAATTATTCCCTCGAGTATTTTTGGTGTCTCATTATTACCAGTTTTATGAAGAGCCACTTTGGAAATGGGTGACATGCCCAAGACAATGACATTGTCAGCGATACATTTTGGTAGTTACTCATCAAACCTCTATCTATTGACCAGTTTTTATTTCTTTAGATTGTTTTTTATTCCTTAGAACTATATAAATTCTAGAAGTAGCTTGATTTTTATTTTAAAATGAGTGTTCTTTATTTACTGATAGTATGTTTAGGTATGAAATTTTGTGATTGCTGGTTTCCTGTCAAATATAATAGTTCATAGTAAGCAAGGAATGTTCACAAAAATTCTTTCTGGCAGAGTGAGAACAAGCTCCATAATAGCAGGAGTCTTTGCTTATTGTCCCAAGTGCTTAATATCTGGCATATGGTTAGATGTACAGTAAATATTAGAATAAATTGTTGGATTTAAAGTTGTTTAGTCTGTTTTCCATTTGAAATATTGTGTTTGTGTGTAGGGAGATATTTTTGTTCTTTGAAATAAGATTCTAGAATGAGGATAGCAATTACTCTGCACTTATTCACTAGTTTAGAAAGAGATGGTGTAATAGCTGGAGAGTTGTTCACTATGATAATGCAATGCAGAGCATGTATAGGAGGAAAGTATGAGAAAGATTAATATTATGACAGCAAGCAGAAGTTCTGATTATAAAGTAACTTGCTAAATAAAAAGTTGAAATTTTAAAATGTTTTAAAGAACTATAATTTTATTATAGTAATTTTAATTAAAATTAGGTTAATATGCTTTAAAGGAAATAGGTAATGAGGTTTTATGAGAATATCAAAACATTATCCAAAGCTATTAATTTTAGCTTAAATCACAGTTATATTGTTTACACATAAAGTCCTTAATTGTTTTTTCTTTAGTAAATATTTTCTTCAATAAATATTTTTGCCTCTTATATGCTATCTTTTATTAAAATGATCACAAGGCATAACAAAGGGAGACCTGACACTCTGGATTTCATTTTTATTACAAACTTATTGCTCAAGTACTGCAGAGGACATGGAAGAGAGATCAAAATTTGATATGGAAGAAAATAAAAGTATAGGATAGGAAATTGTGTTTTAGGAGAAAAGCATCTCAATGTGAAGGTAAGAGGGAATGTAGAGATATTCCTTCCTGTATCTAGCAGTGTTTTGGGGAGCCTGCTATGCTAATGCTAGGAATATAGCAGTGAGAAAGGTAGACCAATTTCTTGTCCTCATGTAACTTACATTGAAGGAAAGAAAACATACGTTCTGATAATATAATGTCAAATAATGATAACATATTATGAAGAAAAATCAGGATAAGGAGATTGAGAGTGATAGTGGGAGAAGAGAAAGATTAATTTAGAAAGTGCAAAGACCACAAAGTGATGTAAGCTCTGCAGATATCTGGGATAGGATGCCAGGCAAAGCACCTGGCATCAGGTGCTTAAGACAACTATAGACCACATATGATACCAGAAACATAACATATAGGATAAGAGCAATAGCTTGCATTGGAGCAGCCTTGGTTCTTTTCTCTGTGATCCTTGTGGCAGTAGAGGTCCAGAGGTTGGAAGATGATTTTCCACAGTGGGCAGTAAGGGGAACCTACATAATTGTTATGCCCACAGGAGCCAATATCTCCTGTAACTAGCAAATTTCTACGATCCTAATTTAGGGAAGCTCAAAGTAGGGTATCCCCATTAGGTCTTTGTAACTCTCCAGTCCATATGCTGTCTACCAGTTGGATCATTTTAATTACATCCAGTGTTGCCTAGCAATACAGTTGTCAAATTGCCAGGGTCACAGAACTAGTTAATTAGCAGTGTAGAGGAAAATGGTCTGGGTAATTCTTTTGCCCACAGCTTTGTAGTTTGTTTTTCTTTTTACTACTTCTCAAAAAATTTATCAGATTTTGCCAGTCCTCAGGTGCAGAAATGGGTAAGTGGGCAGGATAGATATCAATTAATTCAAAGTTACTTTAATTAAAAAAAAAAATTCACTGGGGTGGACACCTCTAGGAACTTGCATCTTAGACTGGTCTTTTGTCTTCCATGTCCTCATCCCCACCACCAGCAGCATCAGCACCATCCAGGAACTTGTTGAAAATGTAAATTCCCAGACTTACTGAATCTGAAACTTTAGGGGTGTGGGACTCAGCAGTCTAATGTGTGCTCTGGGTGATTCTGATACAAGCTGAAGTTTGAGAAAGACTGCACTGGAGGATACAAACTTAAATGAAAGGCATGTTCTTAGAGAGTTCATTGTCTGAAAGAGAAAAGCAGATATGAAAATAAAATAAGTCATAAGAGGTAGTCAAGTATTAAAATAGAAGTATAAATAGAAACGTAAAGGAAATTCTTATGACTATAATAAAAGTGAATTTAGTGTTGTAAGAGAAACTTGTAAATAAGAGGAGAGAGGAATATTTTACAGCACGAACAATATTGTTCTGGTTAGATAATGTACTTAATGTTCTAAATAGTGCAGAGATTTGTGGGTTAAATCAGTGTTAGTGGTGTGGGCTAAGAATTTAACCAACTCCAGACAACCAACTTTTAATAGACTTTTAGAGGATAGTTGGTGAATAATAATGGTTTCTAGATATTGAGATAACTGGATTTCTGTAGAGTTGTATTTGATTATTTAGATTTTCAAAACTGCATTTTAAAAAGTGATAATGTTTCAGTTCAATTTATTATTTAAAAAATTAGTCTCATTTGATATTTTCACTGAGGCCATTAAGGGTAAATTTAGAATGAAAGTTAAAAGAAGTGCTTCTTCATAAATAAAAGGATTATGGTGACAGTATTCTTTCACTTAGTGGATTCTTTGAGGTACTTTAATTTATATGGATGATAATTTATTTAAATCTCTTCCTAATTTTCATGTCTAAAGACTGATTCAGTAAGTTTATTCTTGGTGTTTCATTTTGAAAAAAATACAGCTTTAGCAAACCTCTTCATATAACATAGTGGGATTATGTTCAAGTATGAGGATATTGTCCTATCATTGTATTTTATTTATTTATTGTATTTATTTATTTCATTTATTGTATTTTACAGATTTACAGGTTGTTTTTCTTTTTTGCTCTTTAGCCGGCCTCAGAAAGTATGTTTGTGTCCATTTCTACCAGTACACCCCCTGCACATCTCTACCTACTTGTACATAATTCAGCATCCAGCAGAGGTAAGATTTAATAAACCATACAGTTTCAGATAGAATATGAATACACAAGAGAAAACAGAGATAAATACTCATCCCTTCCAGCTTTTTATACTTCAAGAAGAAATAGGTGAGAAGTGCTTACATTTTTTGGAGAAAAAAATTTTTTGTATAGTATATGATAATATAGAATCAAGTACTTTAGAAACAAAATGTTTCATAGAATGTTTTTATTAAATAGTATAGAAATTTAGAACTCCAACAATTTTGTGTGAAGAAAAATTTGTGAGTAAAGAGCTAATAAAATCTTTCCTTTAAAAATTTTGGTCATAGCTTATGTTTTTCATGTCTTTTCTTGCTAAAGTAGAAGTAGCTTTGGCATTTTAGTCTTACAAAGAGAATAGGTAAGTAAATCTTTAGTTTCTTTAAATTAATAGAGCAAATGTATATTTTATAATATGTATGTTATATTTAAAGATGTTTTAATTAATCCTTTTCTATTCTGATTACAATTATATTAGTGCCATTGTATATATGTGTTTTTAACCCTTGATTTAACTATAGTAATGAGAGGGGAGGGAAGAAGATCTTAGGAAAATATTAATTAATACAAAACTACTCATTGCATAGTACGAGTGAATTTAACATAAATTGCAGCTTAAACTCAGTATGTAGGATGTCAGGACATCTTAAATTCAATCTTGCTTTTGACAAAGGAATTATTGTGTAGTTCCAGACATAGGATAGCTTTTAAAATGTAGGTGTTTTCATCAATTGATGGCAATTTTAATATATTTCAGATCTCTTAAATTTTTTCCATAGTTTATTCACAGTTTAGAAGATCCATCTAAAATAGTGCATGCTACATATGTATTTTATGCATATACACATGTACCATATTGCTTTTCTTTATCAACAAAGTAACTTTCCAATCCTTCTCTAATTCAGTAATTTTGGGCTGCCTATGTTTATCTTCAGGATGCTATTTTTGGTAAAAAGATATGTCAATTTAATGATTCCCCTATAAACAAATGAGTAAAAACATTTGGATAGGCCTCAGAAGGGAGCTTTGGGAAAAGAAGACTTGATGGAGCTCATGTAGAGGTGATATGATAGAGCATTTTCAAAAATAGATATATATGTATGTAGAAAATAACTTAAGGATAAAAACAAAAATTTCTCGAAAAGAAAATAAACTTTATAAGAAAAATGTTATATTAAACTATTTGGCCCTTGTGAACAATGTATATTTAGCCACAGTGATATAAACACTATTTATTGATTTAGCTAAAAATATAAGATGTGAAGGTAAGGAGTGGTATAAGAAAGCTAAGTACTCATTTGTTTTGAGAGGCTGTAGTTATAAAGTATAGTACTGTAAAAAGTAAGGACGCTGGAGCTAGATTCAAATCCTCAATAACTGTAAATTCTGTAACCCTGGGCAAGTTAATTAACCTCTCTGTGGTTCAGTTTCCTCATTAGTAAAATGGACACAATAAAAAATATGTTTCTTTACTGACTTACTGTGAAAAGTAAGTGACTCCATATATTGTACTTAGAATTATATACGTTAGTATTAGCTCTTATAATTATGATGATAATTGATATTTTCTGGATAATATCTAAAATCAATAAGTCAAGAAATAAATTATGTACCTTATATGGAAAAACAGAGATAACGCAGAAGAAATAGCTAAAAGAGTTAAAGTGATTGCCTCTTAGAGGTGGTACTGGGGCCTTTATCTGGGAATAGTTGTGGCATTTAAAATCTTTTGGCAATATTTAATTCAGCATATAAATATGTATTATTTGCTAAAAGTTTAGAAAGTGACTAAATCGATGTCAGAGTCTCACAGTGATGATAAGGAGGAAAGTATGTCGTATGATATACTGATAAATGCCCTAAAACACACTTAAGGCATAGTTGTTAAACATCTGTCTTAATAAGATTTAAGATAGAATTCTTGTGGCAACAAAAAGGTGGTTCCCAGTGTTGAAAGCTAGAATAGAATATTGGAAAAATCACTGGTGATGGCTAAATGAATGGAATTTTCAGAATCAGTCTCTAGATTTCTCCTCTTTGAAGTTATTTGGTTCACTTTCCATTCTCTCTATTCTCTGGAAGCAAGGCTCTAAGTCCAGTCCACACTGAAGTGGGAGGGAGACAGTAAGCTTCACTTTTTGGAGTGGGGAGTATTTACATTTATTATTGGAATGGTACTGTAGGGAAGATTTGTTTTTTCTCTCTCATTTACTTATGTATTCAATCATTTATATCATTTGAGATTATATTATACTTTGCTTTGTAGTCTAATACTATGTTATTTATTTATTTTCTCAAATTGTTCCATTTTGAGCATCAGGAGCTCTTTAAGATGGTCTTCTGTATCCATTTGGTATGCCCCATTATTTTGGTTTTTTTTTTTTTGCATACTTTCTTGCTTTCTGGGTCATAAAGAGCTTGGCAGTTATTTTCAAGCTGGTATAGTCTAGAATGGAATTACTATTGAAATGAAAGCCTTGTCAGAAAAAACAGTTCAGTTTAGTTAAACACAAATTTATGTTTTTCATAATCCTACCATATAGATTGATATCTTATTGAATAAGTAAACCTATAAACATATCTACATGGAATAAAAACTTATCTACATGGAATAAAAAGATGCACTTATGTTTAATGCTGATCAATAAAAGAAATTTTTACCTCTTATTAAACTGTGGCCTGTAGTAAAAGAATTATGAAAATTATATTTAAAGTTATGAATCAAATGTTCATCATAATTTTTTTTTTTGGTAGTACTGGGAATAGAACCCAGGGCTTCATGCATAGTAAGTAAGTTTTCTACCATTGAACTCCAGCCCCTGCCCCTGCCCCTGCCCCATCATAAATGTTTTAAAAGTATGTTAAATTAAAAAAAATCTGTCTTAATTAATTTTTTCATTAAAGGAAAACAAAGTGTTGCGGACAGTTCCTCTCCTAGCAGCATGCCTCCCCCAGGACAAATGTAAAGTAAAGATTGGTCGTCGCTTCAGTGAAGAAAGGTAAATGAATTTTAGGGCAATTTAAAATATTTCTTTTCTGCACAGATCTTTCTTTGGAAGCTTAACATTTTGCCCTTGGCAATTGTATAGAAAAGCCTAGATGGAGAAGAGTAGCAAAGATTGGGAAATGTAGAGGAGAGTGGTTAGAATTGTGACTAATGAATCAGTAGAGTATACAAAATTGTGAGACACTTAACTAATACTTTGTGAACTAATTAGTATCTTTATTTGATTAGCTAAATTACTAGATAGAGGAGAACTTTTATTAGGATTTAATAAGCATCATAAAACTTTTGTTTTCCCCCACAGCTAACAAAAATATGTTTAAACATTTTTCTTTTAGAGATGTTGAACTTTCAACTGTCTGCCGGAAGTCTAGTACATTAATATTATATCCAGGGGCTGAAGCTACAGATTTGGAAGAATTTATATTAGATTCTCCTGTTTATCCTTCTACAATCATCATCATTGATGGTACATGGAGCCAGGCTAAGGACATTTTCTATAAAAATTCCTTGTTCCGACTTCCCAAACAGGTAAACTAATGTTTTGACAGAAAATAAATGCAAATGTATAATTATGCATATTATTTATATTTTCTGTGAAGGGATACATACATTTTAATATATTAATTTAGTGGTATTTATATATGTTAATCTATGTACATAGATTACATATACTTGTGTATTTGAATATATATATTTATATGTGTGTGTGTGTATATATGTATGTTTGTATATATACATATATATGATTCCAAATTTGTTATCCCTTTATAATTCCTATAGTCACATAGGAATATAGGCATTTGCTGTATTAAGAGTCTGGTGTGGTGGTGCATACCTGTAATCCCAGCAGTTTGGGCTGCTGAGATAGGAGGATTGTAAATTTGAGGCCAGCCTGGAAGCTTAGTGAGACCCTGTTTAAAATAAAAAGGGTTAGAGATAAAGGTTAGTTGCTGAGTGATTGGCTAGCATGCATGAGGCCCTAGGTTTGATCCTCAGTACTGAAAAAAAAAAGTCCCTTAGACATTTAATCTGGGAAGTATCCCCCAGGTTTATTTTTATGTGTATTTAATGTTTTTTGTTAAGATGTGTTATCATATTTAAATACTTTCATTTACTTACTAATTTGCCTAGTTCTCATTAGGAATGCCTTAATTTTTAAACATAATGTTATTATATTTTTTTATACCTTTATTTAATTTATTTATTTTTATGTCATGCTGAGGGTCAACCCAGTGCCTCACACATGCTAAGCGAGCACTCTACCACTGAGCCATAACCATAGTCCAGGAATGATTAAATTTTTTACCAAAATACTTTTTGTTATTCATTATTGTTATTATTATTTTTTCAGCTAGGGGAGTGGCATAGTGGCCGCTCCAGGTGAAGAAAAAAAAAGGCGGGGGGTGGGGTGCGGGAGTGGGGGTGGGGGAGACAATGGCCCTGAGATTAAGTATCTTCTTAGAGGTAGGTGTTAAACTGGGATTGGCTGCATCAGCAGTTTTACATTCATGGACTGGAGTGCTCCCTGACGAGATTGTGTGTCTGGGTAATTGGCTAGTATATTTGGGGGATTAGCTAAGGACCGGCTAGAAAGACTTGGGTTGCTATTGGCTGAGGGCAAACCGGAAAGGCCCAGGCTAGCTGAGGAAGTACGTTCAGCTGCTGGCCAGGTGGAGCTACTCTGGGAAAAGGAGACTGATCAGCCCATTCAAGATTCCTCTCTTTTCTTATGTTTTATGGAAAGGGGGCACTATGAGTCTTTCTGGCTACTTCCTGTTTATTTGGGGGGGTGCGTTGTGGGGAGTTCTGGGAGGAATGGTGAAGGGGTAGGCCCAGGGAGAGAATTCCGAGAAGCCATGTGCTGAAGGAAAAAATCTTGGTTGGTGTAAAATCCATGAATGTGCCTTGTAGCCATAGTTCCATTATGATGTTGGACCAGTCTGTAGTAGTGGAGGTGGGAGGAATCGGCCAGCTGACTTCCTGGAGCACTTGAGGGAACAGCGAACAACGATGTTGACACATTATAGGTAGCATCCTGCAAGATCTTGATAGCTATTGGCATAGCCAAAATCACCATATGGGGGCCCTCGTAGATCTCTGTGGGAGCAGAGTTTTTGGAGCTGGAGGTGTCAATAGTGAATTGCAGGTCTTGGCTTTGGGTGTCAGGGGCTGGCAGTCTAGAAGGAGAAGCAGTTGATTGACTGATTGGTTGGTGAACTTGTGTGTGTCCACCAGCTCTGGAATTTGTGTATCTAGTCTTGTAGAAACTTCTGTAGGCAATTTAGCAGGCATGGCCCTTGGTGATCCAAAGGACTCTGGAAACACTGACATTCCATTCTCCTAGGGTTGGTCTCCAACTTCCCAGACTCTGATTCCATTCCTCAATTTGACCAGATTCCCTATTTCTACACTGTCTGTCCCCAGTTCTGGCTTCATTCCCCCCTTTTGTTTAGGAACTCCTTACTGCTTGCTGTAAGGAAAGGGGGGCAACAACCACTCTGACTGCTTCAAGCTGGAAGGGGGTGGAGTGGGGCAAGCAGTTTGGAATTCCCTTTTAGAAATCTGGTCAATCGGGGGATCCAGGGTAGAAGTCTGATTGGGGAAGAGCAGGTTGTAAAGTCATCTGGGGGTGGGTGCTTCTATGAGAGAGAAACAAAAAGACATGAGTACTGAAATGAGATTATTACAGAATAAATGTCATAGCATCTGGAACATGGCAATGAATATCATAATGACAGAAGTCAATCTCTCACCAGGAGGTGGAAGAGCTGAGAAGTTCCCATAACGAGGCCTAACGAAGGTTGGAGAGGTCAAGGCCTCTATTTGGGAACTTTAACATTGTCAGAGTGATCATGAATGTAAACACAGCATTTAATTTTTAATGTCATTGATGTCCCCAGAAAATACAGTTAAGCTACTTAATGTCATCTGATTTTTGTGAAATATTCTTTTATTGGCATAATCTGTGTTTTGTAGAGATCTTTGTATTCTTGTTACTTAGGGCTAGATAATCATACTAGCAAATATAGATCAAGCCTACCTGTGTAGCTTACGAAGATCTGTAGGCCTTAAACTGACTAAAATTTCTGACTTTGACAGTTTCTCTTAGTATTTGTCAGGTACATTTGCCTAAGAATCCCTCTTTTGTAGCCTCCAGACTTTACTTATTTTAGGGGCTAACACAAATGTACATCTTAAGGTTACATTTAACTATTATTTCTTTTTTAAATGCCCAAGAATGGCTATGTTTTGGTTTTAACTGTTTTGCTAGGTGTTTAAGATCAAGCTGGTCAAATTGACCTGTTCCTGTCTCTTAAGAGTCAGCCAAGTTCCCACAGAGGTCACTTGTGTGGAACTTGAGAGCAGCTTCTTAACACCTTTAGTGCTTGCCATTCACTAGGTAGGGTCTCCTTGATGAGGTGGCTTGCCTTGGAAGCATCAGGGATGTCTCCCTTGTCCAATGACCCTCCTCTGTAGGGGGTGATCCTCTAGTGGTCAATCTCCCTGATAGGGAAGTTGTGTGGCCAAGTTGCAAAGCTCCTTAGAGACATTCTCTTGTTCCCTGGATGCAGGCTGACTCTGAGGGCAAGAGCCAAATACTGGTTTTTCTTGACCCTCTCAATCTCTAAGTTTGATCTTAAACATCCAGCAAGCCAGTCTCACCAGTCATAGAGTAAGAATGCTGGGCTTTAACTTAAATGTCCGTAACTTTACAGTTATTTACCCCCTTTTATTTCACTGGGGTCTATATTATCTGTTCTATAGGTGATGGCTTAGTATCTCAAATTAATTTAGGTTGTTCTTGAAGCAGTACTTCTGCAAAACATTAATCAGGCAACAGTTATCACCTGTTTGATATCACAGTAATTTTATAACAAAAAACAATCTTTTGAATATAACTTTTAAAGAGTTGAAGTCTGGCTTATTTTGGAGCTATTTTGACATGCAGCAGGATGGGAGGCAGAGCCTCATCTCAGGTACAGTGGGACTCTTTAGAAATGTTAGGTAAAGCATTCTAGTTCCAAAGTTGATCTTTGCCTCTCCTTGAACATCATTTTACAGTTTACATGTATTGTTTCCTGAGTCTATGTGAACGGTAGTTAACACAATATGATATTATATCTAAAACAAATCAAGGAAAGGCTGAGAGTTTTTAACTTTCCCTTTGTGTGGCAAAGTGGCAAAATGCTTTCATGTTTCAAAATATTAACCTTTAAACAAATCAGGCTCTCACTAACTTTTAGAAATATATTTGCATTTAAATTTTGATCTCAGTGTAAAAAGTAACAAATTTACTTATAACCTATTGATAACAGGTTCTGTTATAGAACATTAAATGATATAAATAAGTCCCCAATAAGAGGATTTATTATTCTTATAAGTCTAAAATTACCAGTACAAACAAGTTTAGTTCAGAGAACAGCAGCTTGATAAATTTTCTACTCTAAAGACTTGTGTACCTGGAAGATATGAACACATTTAATATACAAAAAAGAGTAATAGCACAATTATCTTGGTGTTAACCAAATTTAGTTTTTTTAAGAAAAATTTAGACTCTGTAACGTAGTACAATACTTTAACAGTTGTTTAACTATAATTGTATAAACCCCAATTTTTAAGATTAATTGCTCTAAAGAATAAAACTTAACAGACACAATGTTAAGAGAAAATTAGCATTTTAAAAGAAATCCTTATCTTAACATATAGATTGCACTTTGGTTTATATCAGCCCATTAATATTTGACCTTAGGGAAAAACCTTAAAGAGCTTTTAATTGATCATCTCACATATATATATATATATATATATATACACACATATACATATAAATAAAACCTACTTAGTTACACACAAACTTGTTGAAATTTGCCCTTCACTTACACCCAGACTTTCTTAGCACTTACTTAGACCCTCATGTATTACATCACACAAAGACTTTCTTACCCAGAAACATTTTCTTTTTCCTTCACTGAATATATTTCCATACCTAAAACCTTCTATTTTCCCTTTCCTATCTGTTGACTCCTTTTTGTTTGCATTCTGAAACAACTCTTAAGAAATTTCTGAATTTAGAGGAATTATTTCATTTTAATATGATGAAATATTTCATGTTATTTATATTACTTTAATTGAAACACAGTTGAAACTTTTGGATCCCTTTTTGAACTCTTTTTATTTACCAATCTATGAAAACACCAATAATATTTAAGTATGTTACCCCATGGAATTTAAGGAGTTTAGAGTACTAGATGTTATTTAACACTTAGCATTTTAACTTTTTAAATTAATCAGATGTCTCTAACACATTTAAGTAATCCCATACGTGTCAAATCTACTTATTTTACTGTAAAAACCAAGATCAGAAAAGTATATTGAATAGTATCTGCCATCTCTTTCCTGTGGAAGAAAAGTCCTAAAAACAATTGATATTAGACATTTTATAGACATCAACATTTTATTGATTTGACCACCTGGAGACTTGTGAGGTAAGTACCTTCATTTGTTTACCCAATTGAAATTGAACCTTTTTAAATCATGTGAATTAAAGGCATTTGGATCCATTTTTTAAATTTTTAACTCATGAGCATTATATTTGGATGCACATATATAGACAGACAACAGGATGTACACAGAACACAAAAGCAAAGGCCTTGTAGCTTTTTGTATGTGAATCTCCATTGCAATGTTATAGATCAAAAATAACTCTAGAGTTGAAAATAGAACTTATCAAAAAAGCATTAACCTAGTTTCGTAGGATCAAAATTGTGAGCTTGAAAAATATAACATTTAAGAAAAACAAAACAAGAGTCCTAGGAGTAAAAATGATAATGGCCATTAATTATTTTAGTAAAATTGCATGAGAGCATGAGAAAGAGAAAGGCAGAGAGAGGGATGGAGAGGGAGAAAGGGAAAGAGAGAAAGTCTTAAACTATTTTTCTGTGTTGCAGCCCAGGAGAAGTTTAAAATGGACACTTTTTTTCCTTCAGTCTAAGGTTGGTCCCTTGCTGAGCCTTCCAGTGTGGACTTCAGCAAGGCTAGGCAGGGGAATTTGCCTAGAGCTTTTTAATCCTTTTTCCCCTGGTTGGTAATCAGGTCAGGTTTGGATGCAGAAAATTATGCAACATTATCTCCCACTACTTTTGAGGAATGGGACTGTTTTATCATACTCCTTACTGAGACATACCACTGACTGTTCGGCTGGTTAGGAGCTAGACCATGTGTGCTAGAATATGTGCGAGGGACCATGTGGCTGGAGGAAGGAGCCTCTGCTGCAGGAGATCAGTATGGGCGGTGGTTCCTTAGTCGAGTGGAAGTCGGAGGAGAAGGAGGGATTAGGAGAGGGAGAAGCCAAAAGAAGGTGTAGAAAGCTTGAAGATGCAGAATCCCTACCCATTTTTTCGATTGCTGGCAGTATTTGAAAAGATCCCATAGAAGAGAGGGATCTAGGGACCCATAAGGGGGCCATTTATTTTGGTTGTTTAGGGAGTAGGTGGGCCAATCCTGAGTGCAGAGTTTAATAAGGTTTTTTGGTTTGATGTCAAGAGATAGGCTAAGGGTGTCTAGATGGTCTAGGAGGCATTTTAGGGGGGAATCGGCCAGGAGAGAAGAAGCCCCCATTTTAAGAAAGTGAGAGTGATATAATATCAGGAGAGGTGTCCCTCTCAAGATAAATATCAGAGAAAGCCTGACCCGCAGGGTCCAGTCGTCAACAGGGGCTGATGGGTGAGGGGTCCATGGGGACCAAGAGGATGGTGGGCCACCCAGCACCAAGAATTTTCCCAAGAGGCAGAGAGAAGGAGCTTAAGTCCAAGAGGGAAAGAGAGAGAGCTTCTTCAACTATCAAGGCTGAAACCTGGGGGGCATGGGGACTCCACAAGGGCCACTGTGACTGTGAAGGTCTAGGCAGGGTGGGTTCCTCCCTGTATGGATCACTGGAGGGGCTGCCGGATGATCAATGGCCAGTTTACACCAAAGAAGATCCAACAGGTTTAGGAGTCCTAGGGGAAAGGGGTGAGGGGATTTACCAATTTAGAAGACCAGTGGTGGCTGCGAAGGGGCGATCAAGAAAATGGGCAAAGGCTGAAGTGGTTTTGGTGGTTTTTTGTCATGTGGGCTCGGGGTCCAGGGCAGCTCATACCCTTAAAATTAGGGGAGCAAGTCTGCTGGGGGATCCGAGTCATGGCACCAAATGCTAGGCAAAAGGACCACACCAAAAACCACGTTTCAGCCAGGGGAGTTTATTTGGAGTGGCATAGTGGACGCGCCAGGTGATGTAGGCAGCAGCAGAAGGAAAAAAAGCTGTTATTTATTATTATAATCACATGTTTTTTGATGAAATTAGTCATTGTAATGTATTTTCTAATATTAAACCATTCTTGTGTTCCTGGAATGAACTCTTTTGTGTTCAAACTTTTCTAGGGTATTCAAGCTTTCTACTTGTATTTGGATCTGTTTTTAAATAACTTTTATATTTCTCTAAGGAATTCTCTTTTTCTTCCAAGGTTAGTACATTGGTTGCTATATACTAACATACATTATTAAATAATTATTTTAATTTCTCTGGAATGGTTTCTTATTTCTAATCACACACACACATACTGTACACACACACATGCACACAATTTTCCAAGAAGATCTAGGAGAGGTTTCTTTATTTTTTGAGTTTTACAAAGTGTAAGATTTGGGCTGGGGTTGTGGCTCAGTGGTAGAGCTCTTGCCTAGCATGTGTGAGGCACTGGGTTCAATCCTCAGTACCACATAAACAAACAACAATCAAAATAAAGTTATCCTGTTCATCTACAACCAGAAAAAAAAAATAAAAAAGAGAAAGATTTTAGATCATTTATAATGGCTACTTTATTTTCATTTCATTTTTTTAAATTCCTTTTAGATATACTTGACAGTAGAGTATACTTTGACATGTTATGCATACATGGATATAACTTTTTCTAATTAGGATCCCATTCTTGTGGTTGAAGATGATGGGGAGTTACACTGGTGGTGTATTCATATACGAACATAGGGAAGTTATGTCTGATTCATTCCGTTGTCTTTCCTATTCTTACTCTGCTCCCTTCCTTCATTCTCCTTTGTCTAATCCACTGGACATCTATTCTCCCTGCACCCCTTGTTGTGTGTTAGCATCTGTATATCAGAAAGAACATTCAGCTTTTGATTTTTTTTTTCTTTTTTTTTTTTGCGGTGCTGGGGATCGAACCCAGGGCCTTGTGCTTGCAAGCACTCTACCAACTGAACTATATCCCCAGCCTCAGCTTTTGATTTTTTGGGATTGGCTTATCATTAATTTCTTTCTTGACCAGTTTTCTTAAGTTTTATTTTTAATTAGCACAAATTAATTGTACATATTTATGTATTACATGTGATGTATTGACACATGTATTCATTGTGTAGGATTTAAACCAGGGTATTTAGCATATCCATCACCTCAAAAATTTGTCATTTAATTTCTTTGTAGTGAGAACATTCAAATCATTGTTACAGCTATTTTGAAATATACCATTCAATATTGTTGATTATAGTGCAATAAAGACCAGAATGCATTCCTGCTAATTATAACTTTACACATGGACATTTCTTTTCCCTCTTTCCATTTCCCTTCTCTTCTTCAGTGTCTGGTAACCACTGCTGTACTTCTATGAGATCAGCTGTTTTAGATTCCATATATGAGTATGATCATATGGTATTTTCTCTCTGTGCCTGGCTTATACTGATTACTTACCATGATTTCCAGGTTCATTCATGTTGCTGCAAATTACAGAATTTCATTCTTTTTTATGGCTGAATAGTGTCCCCAGAAACAAACACACACACACACCCACACACACCATTTTCTTTGTCTATTCATCTAATGATGGACTCTTAGATTACTTCCATATCTTGGCTATTATGAATAGTATTGCAATGAACCTGGGAGTATAACTTTCCAACATACAGCTTTCCTTTCCTTTGGATATATAAGTAGTAGTGGTATTGCTGGATCACATAATAGTTCTATAGTTTTTTGCAGAGTCTTCATACTATTTTCCATAATGGCTCTAGTAATTTACATTTCCACCTGGTGTTCAGAAATAGTCTTTCTCCCCCCCATATACGTACCAGTGTTTGTTACTTTTTGTCTTTTTGATAATGGCCATTCTAATTGAGGTGAGGTTATACCTGTTGTGATTTTAATTTGCTGTTCTCCAATTAGTGATCTTGGGCATATTATATACTTATTTTCATTTGTACATCTTTTCATAAATGTCATTTGGAATTTTTTGTCAATTTTTATATTGGATTCTTTTTTTTCCCATTGATTTGTTTAATTTTCTTATTTATTTTGGATATTAACCCCTCGTCAGACACACCATTTGCAAATATCGCTTCCCATTCTATAGGTTATTTCTTCACTCTGTTGTTTCCTTTAATGTACAGCTTTTTAGTTTGATGGAATTCTATTTGTCTATTTTTATTTTTGTTTATGTTTTGGAAATCTTATTCAGGAAATCTTTGTCCAGATCAATTTTGTGAAGCATTTCCCCTATTTTAATCTAGTATTTTCATAATTTTGGATTTTACATTTAAGTCTTTAGGATATATAGTTTTCCCAGCATCATTTATGATTTGAACTTCAAGTACTGCTGTGATCTGAAAGTTTTTTTAAAATTTAAATTGAACTTTTATTGAAACCAGAAAATAGTCTGCCAGATTATTTTTTTGATTTATTATTTATTTATTTATCTTAATTTTAATTTTTACAGACTGCATTTTGATTAATTGTACACAAATGGGGTACAAATTTTCATTTCTATGGTTGTACACAATGTAGATTCACACCATTCATGTAATCATACATATACATAGGGTAATACTGTCTCAGTCTACTATCTTTCCTTCTCCCACCGTTTCCTGCCCCATTTTCCTCTACACCATCCAAAGTTCCTCCATTCTTCTCTTGCTCCAAGCCACCCCCTCACCCCCATTATGTATCATCATGCACTTACCAGAGAAAACATTCAGCCTTTGGTTTTTTGGGCTTGGCTTCTTTCACTTAGCATGATATTCTCCAACTCCATCCATTTACCAGCAAATGCCATAATTTTATTCTTCTTTATGGCTGAGTAATATTCCACTGTGTAAATATACTACAGTTTCTTTATCCATTCATCAATTGAAGTGCGTCTAGTTTGGTTCCACAATCTAGCTATTGTGAATTGAGCAGCTATAAACATTGATGTGACTGCATCACTGTAATATGCTGATTTTAAGCCTTTTGGGTATAAACCGAGGAGTAGGATAGCTGCCTCAAATGGTAGGTCCATTCCAAGTTTTTTGAGGAATTTCCGTACTGCTTTCCAGAGTGGCTGCACCAATTTGCAACTCCACCAGCAATGTATGAGTGTGCCTTTTTACCCACATCCATGTCAACACTTATTATTGCTTGTGTTCTTGATAATAGCCATTCTAATTGGAGTTAGATGAAATGTTAGGGTGGTTTTAATTTGCATTTCTCTAATTACTAGAGATGATGAGCACTTTTTCATGTATTTGTTGATCATCTGTATATCTTCTTCTATGAAGTATCTGCCCAGTTCCTTAGCCCATTTATTGATTGGGTTCTCTGTATTTTTAGTGTTAAATTTTATAAGTTCTTTATAAATTTTGGAGATCAGTGCTCTGTCTGAAGTGCATGTGGAAAAGATTTTCTCCCATTCTGTAGACTCTCTTTTCACATTATTGATTGTTTCCTTTGATGAGAAAAAGCTTTTTAGTTTGAATCCATCCCATTTATTGATTCTTGCTTTTATTTCTTGCACTCTGGGGGTCTTGTTAAGGACGTTTGGGCCTAAGTCAACATGATAAAGATTTGGGCCTACTTTTTCTTCTATTTGGTGAAGGGTCTCAGATCTGATTCCTAGATCTTTGATCCATTTAGAGTTGAGTTTTGTACAGGGTGAGAGATGGGAATTTAATTTCATTTTATCGCATATGGATTTCCAGTTTTGCCAGCATCATTTGTTGAAGAGGCTATCTTTTCTCCATTGTATGTTTTTGGCACCTTTGTCTAATATGAGATAACTGTACTTATGTGGGTTTGTCTCTGTGTCTTGTATTCTGTACCATTGGTCTACTTGTCCATTTTGGTGCCAATACCATGCTGTTTTTGTTACTATTGCTCTATAGTAGAGTTTAAGGTCTGGTATTGTGATACCTCCTGCATCATTCTTCCTGCCCAGGATTGCTTTGGCTATACTGGGTCTTTTGTTCTTTCAGAGGAATTTCATGATTGTTTTCTCTATTTCTATGAGGAATGTCATTGGGATTTTAATGGGAATTGCATTAAATCTGTATAGTGCTTTTGCAAGTATGGCCATTTTGATAATATTAATTCTTCCCATCTAAGAACATGGGATATCTTTCCATCTTCTAAGGTCTTCCTCAATTTCTTTCTTTAATGTTCTATAGTTTCATTGTAGAGATCTTTCATCCCTTTTGTTAGATTGATTTCCAAGTATTTCGTTTTTTTTAAGGCTATTGTAAACAGAGTTGTTTTCCTCATTTTTCTTTCAGATGATTCATTGTTTATGTATGGAAATGTATTACATTTATGTGTGTTGATTTTATATCCTGCTATTTTGCTGAATTCATTAATTAGGGCTAAAAGTTTTCTGGTGGAGTTTTTTGGATCCTCTAAATATAGAATCATGTCATCTGCAAATAGTGACAACTTGAATTCTTCTTTTCCTATTCGGTCCCTTTAATTTCTTTGGTATGTCTGCTCTGGCTAGAGTTTCGAGGACAGTATTGTATAGAAGTGGGGAAAGAGGGCATCCTTGTCTTCTTCCAGTTTTTAAAGGGAATGCTTTCAGTTTTTCTCCTTTAAGAATGATGTTGTCCCAGAGCTTAGCACAAATAGCCTTTACAATGTTTAGGTATGTTCCTACTAACCCTATTTTTTCTAGTGTTTTGAGCATGAACGGATGTCGTATTTGTCAAATGCTTTCTCTGCATCTATAGAAATAATCATATGATTCTTAACCTTAAGTCTATAGATGTGATGAATTTCATTTATTGATTTCTGGATATTGAACCAACCTTGCATCTCTGGGATGAACCTCACTTGATCATGGTGTACTATCTTCTTAATATGTTTTTGTATGCAATTTGCCAGAATTTTGGTAAGGATTTTTGTGTCTATATTCATCAGAGATATTGGTCTGAAGTTTTCTTTCCTTGATGTGTCTTTGTCTGGTTTGGTATCAGAGTGATACTAGCTTTATAGAATGAATTTGGAAGGGTTTCCTCCTTTTCTATTTCATGTAATACTTTGAGGAGTACTGGTATTACTTCTTCTTGGAAGGTTTTGTAGAACTCAGCCGAGAATTTGGTTCTGGATTTTTCTTGGTTCGTAGGCTTTTGATGGCTTCTTCTGTTTCATTGCTTGAATTGGTCTGTATAAATTGTGCATGTCCTCCTGGTTCAGTTTGGGAGGATCATATTTTTCTAGAAAATTTTCGATGTCTTCGAGATTTCCTATTTTGTTGGAGTATAGATTTTCAAAATAGCTTCTAATTATGTTATGTATTTCAATGGTGTCTGTCATGATATTTCCTTTTTCATCCTGAGTTTTAGTAAGTTGAGTTTTCTCCTCTTTGTTAGTGTGGCTAAGGGTTTATCTATTTTGTTTACTTTTTCAAAGAACCAACTTTTTGTTTTGTCAATCTTTTGAATTGTTTCTTTTGTTTCAATTTCATTGATTTCATCTCTGATTTTAATTGTTTCCTGTCTTCTACTACTTTTGTGTTGATCTGTTCTTCTTTTTCTAGGACTTTGAGATGTAATGTTAGGTCATTTAGTTGTTGACCTTTTATTCTTTTCTTGAATGTGCTCCATGCAATGAATTTTCTTCTTAGTACTGCTTTCATAGTGTCCCAGAGATTTTGATATGTTGCATCGTCATTCTCATTTATGTCTAAGAATTTTTTTATCTCCTCCCTGATGTTTTCTGTTATCCATGCTTCATTCAATATCATATTATTTAGTCTCCAGATATTAGAAACAGATATTTCTGTTTTCTATTTTGTCATTACTTTCTAGTTTTATTTTATTATGAGCTGATAGAATTCAAGGTATTTTTTTTTTTTTTTTTGATTTAATAAGGGCTGCTTTGTGACATAACACATGGTCTGTTTTAGAGAAGAATTCATGTGCTGGTGAGACAAAAGTGTATACGCTCGTTGATGGATGGAGTACTCTGTATATATCTGTTAAGCCTAAGTGATTGATTGTGTTATTGAGTTCTATGGTTTCTTTGTTTAGTTTTTATTTGGAAGATCTATCCAGTAGTGTGTTAAAGTCACCCAGAATTATTGTATTGTGGTATATTTGATTCCTGGACTTGAGAAGGATTTGTTTGATGTATATGGATGCATCATTTTTTGGGGCATAAATATTTACAATCATTATTTGTTCGTTTTTTGTAGATCCCTTAAGCAGTATGAAATATCCTTCTTTATCCTTTCTGACTAACTTTGGCTTGAAGTCCACTTTATCTGATGTAAGGATGGAAAACCCCGCTTTTTTACCGAGTCTATGTGTGTGGTAGGTTTTTTCCCATCCTTTCACCTTTAGTCTGTGGATGTCCTTTTTTATGAGATGAGTCTCTTAAAGGCAGCATATTGTTGGGTCTTTCTTTTTAATCCTATCTGCCAGTCTGTATCTTTTGATTGATGAGCTTAGGCCATTAATGTTCAGAGTTATTATTGAGATATGGTTTGTATTCTCAGTCATTTTGGCTTAGTTTTGGTTTTTAACTTGACTTGATTTCTCCTTTGATTGGCTTTTCCTTTAAGGTAGTTCCTACCTTTGCTGACCTACATTGTTGTTTTTCATTTCCTTTTCATGGAATATTTTGCTGAGAATGTTCTGTAGTGCAGGCTTTCTATGTGTAAATTCTTTTAACTTTTGTTTGTCATGGAAGGATTTTATTTTGTCTTCAAATCTGAAGGTTAGTTTTGCTGGGTACAATATTCTTGGTTGGCAACCATGTTCTTTCAGAGCTTGGAATATGTTGTTCCAGGCTTTTCTAGCTTTTAGTGTCTGGGCTGAGAAATCTGCTGATATCCGTATTGTTTTCTCCTTATACATAATCAGATGCTTTTCTCTCACAGCCTTTAAAATCCTCTCTTTATTTTGTATGTTAGGCATTTTCTATATACCATGCCTTGGTGTGGATTTGTTGTAATTTTGTGCATTTGGTGTTCTTGTAGTTGATTTTCCATTTCATCTTGCAGGTTTGAGAATTTTTATGATATTGTTTCATTGAATAGGTTGTTCATTCCTTTGGTTTGTATCTCTGTGCCTTCCCCAATCCTGATAATTCTTAAATTTGGTCTTTTCATGATATTCCATAGTTCTTGGAGGTTCCATTCATGATTTCTTATTATCTTCTCTTCAACTTTATTTTGAAGATTAAATATTTTGTCTTCATTGTCTGAGGTTCTGTCTTCCAAGTGATCTAGTCTGTTGGTGATGCTTTCCATTGAGTTTTTTATTTGGTTTATTGCCTCCTTCATTTCAAGGATTTTTTTTTTCTTCAGAATCTCTATCTCTTTGTTGAAATGATATTTTGCTTCCTGCAGTTGCTCTTTCACTGCTTATTGGAGTGATTATTCATTGCCTGCATTTGCTGTCTTATCCTTTGCTTCATGAATCATTTTATTTATGTATATTCTGAACTCCTTTTCTGACATTTCTTCTGTCATGCTCTCATTGGATTCTATTAGTATAGAATCTTGTTTTTTTGGAACACTTTCTTCTTTTGTTTTTTCATGTTGTTCATGTATCTTCCCCTCCAGCAATGCAGATCTGGGGTATTGCAGTTTCCTCAGTATAGGCTTATAGTGACCCTGCAGTTTTCCAAAAACTTTTCTGACAGTGAGCTTCCTGTCTCCAGCAGGCATCTCAGGATGGAATTTGCCCCTCCTAAAGATGGCAGCTTCAGATGGCTGCACTGGCTTCCCAACATGTGGGTAAATGGGGAGCTGTAGCACAGGGCATTGCGCCAAGTCCGTGTGGGGTGTGTTCGATCAGGCTAGGGGCCCTGGAGGCAGGCATGGTCAGTCCAACTGGGGAACCTGGAGGTGGGGCTTGGTCAGTTGGGCTGGGGGTCCTTCAGGTCCTGACTGTTGTCCCAAAATGGTGGCAGCCACGTGTAACCAACCTGCGAGTACTATGACTGTGGACTTCCAGGCAACAGTAGGCAGCAGGCTACTAGTGGATGTTGGGCAGGTGGACTTCAGTGGGTGGGTGATTGGTAGGTGAAAGGCAGGTGATGGGCAGGCAAGAGGCAGGCAAATGGGCAAAATGGCAAATGATAGGTGTCAGTCAGTGAGCGATCTGCACGCAAAAAGTAGTCGAAATGCTGGCAGACTGTGGGTGATTGAGGGGGACAACTGGGATAAACAGGATTGATGAGCAGCAAAGGCTGCCTCACAGAGAAATAGATTTTCCTCTGCTTGAAACCCGAGTTACAGGGTGACAAGGAACACAGCCTCCCTCTTGGCCACCATCTTGAATCTCTCCTGTGATCTGAATTTTGATCCTGCCCTATCACACTCATATGTTGGCGCTCTAACACCCAGTGTGATAACATTTGGACGTGGGGCTTTTGGGAGATAGGTCATGAGCGTGGAGCCCTACTGATGGAATTAGTATCCTTAAATAAGAGACACGAACTATGTATCTCTTTACCTTGTCCCTCTTTCTCTCTGCCCTAAGGGAACACAGCAAGAAGTCTTCCATCTGCAAAGTAGAGAGACAGCTCACTAGGACCTGGAGCATGCTGGCACCCCAATCTCAGATTTTCCAGCCTCCAGCACTGTGAGAAAGAAATGTCTGTTGTTTAAGCCATCCAATTTTTTTTTTTCCAGTGGTACTGGGAGATGAGCATAGGGGTGCTTCATCAATGAGTTATATCCCCATCCCTTTTTATTTTTCATTTTGAAACAGTCTCACTAAGTTGCCCAGACTGGCCTCAAACTCAAGATCTTCCTGCCTCCCAAGCAGCTGGTATTTCAGGTATGTGCCTACCTCCAGCAAGTCTAATCTTTTTGTAATAGCCTGAGCTGACTAAGACAAGAACCAAGTTCCTTTGTTAAAATTTCTAGTACCTTCTTTCATGATAAAGAGAGGGAAGGCTGCAATATTTCTTCTTCCTTTAACTTTTCATTGTATCCTATGATTTTGGGTTGAACGGTTCTGTTTATAGCCTTGAAATAATTGGTCATTTTGATTTCTTTTTTTTGTGGGGGGTACTCAGAATTGAACTCAGGGGCACTCAACCACTGAGCCACATCCCCAGCTGTATTTTGTATTTTATTTAGAGACAGGGTCTCACTGAATTGCTTAGTGTCTCACTTTTGTGAGGCTGGCTTTGAACTTGCGATCCTCCTGCCTCAGCCTCCTGAGCTGCTGGGATTACAGGTATGCACCGCTGCACCCAAACTTGATCTCTTTTTATCTGTCGATTATCAATGAGTTTTAAATAATAGTTTTATTTTCATTTCTGATTTTGTTAAATTGTGATAAAATAACATTGGATGCAATATTTTGAATAAGTTTATGATTTCTATGTGAAAAAATACATGATAGATTTTTATTCATGTTCTATGAATATAAAAATAGTCTCTAGGCAAGTAAAGATTTGCATTATTGTTTTTAAGTTTATTAGCTGAATTTTTTATGAATTTTTTTGGTATACTTGGACTGTATGATACTGAAAAAATATGAATGAAAAACTTCAGTCCTTATGTATTTTTAATGGTGTTATCCTTGAATTCCCAGTAGTTTTCATCTGCTCTGCTGTTGGATGCATACAAGCCATGCACTTAGTGAAGAACAATGAAACCCTGACTTCTGAGGTTTTCATCTCAAATTCTTTCATTCCCTTTGACCAAAATGCTGACAGTTTTTAGATAAGACCTAAGTTCTAAACAGTTCTAAAAAGTAGCTACTGAACTGAGTGCTTTGAATGGGCCAGTCTCAATTCCATGGGCGTTGCATATATTAATTCATTTAATCTTTCTTCATATCCTCCAAGCTAATAACTTTTGAGGAAACATAGATAACAGTCGAGGAAGCTGAGGCAGAGAGATGTTAAATAACTTACTTTTTATCATATATCTGTTTCACAGCATAGCTGCAATGTGAACTCACTTAGTTTGGACCAAGGCTTGTGGTCTCAACTATATACCAAGTTGTAAACTTTTATGTTGAAATAACTTGAAACTTACAGAAAAGTTTCAAGAATAGTACAAAGTACCCTTGAATGTCAATGACAGACTGTATATAGGACAGCAGTCCCATAAGAGTGTATCAGCCTAGTGACATAGCTGTCTTAGCTTGTATAAGTACATTCTTTGATGTTTATGCAGTGTTTATATGAAACTTTTTTGTACTGAAGATTGAATGTAGGGCCTTGTGCATGCTAGGCAGGAGCTCTACTATGGGGTATCTCATGTAGAGCAGCTTTCACACAGTGTTTATAAAGCAAAATAGCCTGATGATTCATTTCTCAGAATGAATTCCCGTTGTTAAGTGATGTATGAATGTATATAAACAGAAAAATAGATATTGAGTTGAAAAACGTATTGGTTTTTTTAAAAATAATTTTAGTTGTAGATGACACAGTATCTTTATTTATTTATTTTATGTGGTGCTGAGGATTGAACCCAGTGCCTCACATGTGCTAGGAAAGCACTCTGCCATGAGCTCCAGCCCCAGTCGAAGGTATTGTTTTTTGAAGTAACTGCAGACTTACTTTTAGACATCTATACAATTGTAAAATGACACTGATAGTTATGGTTTTTATAGTGAGTTCTGTACTATTAAACATGTAACACTTAAAATTAGTTCATTTTAAACATTGTTTAATTTTTGAAACATTGCCATTCATATGTGATGATTTTTAGTGTATGACAATATTCAATTCATTAGCAGCTCTGTTTTCCAGCTTTTTTGGATGAAAAATAAATTTATTTTAATCACATAATAGACATTGTTAGGGCCCTGCTTTAATAGACACAAGTTAAAAATAACTTGACTATTTCATGTGTAATTGACAGAAATTCAAGTTTAACTAACTTAAACATAAAAGTAAGTAGTATATAGGTCATATTCCAAGTAGTCAGAAATGTCTTCAGGCTGTGCTAGATCTAGTTATCAAGCAGTTTTGTTTTTGAGGTTTGCTTCCTTTTGTGTTAATCTATTTTTCTCTTATGGATGGACTTCTCTCCTTCTATAGTCCATTCATAAGAAGTTGTCTGTAGGATGCTGCAGATTAATCCTGTTTTAATTTGTCCTAATACAAAGACAATTTCTCTTTCCCACAGTATAACTCTGGATGGCCCTGCAGTTAGGGTTGGGTGAAGAATGATATTAATAGCAGAACTTTCTGAATTAGGAAGTTCCTCAGAGTACATGAGCTGTTGTTCTCAGAAGGAGCACTTAAAAGTGTGTTTGGGCAGATTGCAGTCTCTCTAGATACTGTAATCTGCTACATAGCAATTGTTTATTTGTAATCAGGATATATTCAGGATGAATATATGAAATGTATATCAGGATATACATTGATTTAAAGTTAGTTCTCCATATGAATTTTGAAATAATTCTCTTATAGTCTTAACCACAAAGCAAGAAATAAAATGAATTTTTGTCTAATTTTCCAAAATTTATAAACATTGCAGTACAAATTAATTAGATTTTATTCTTAAGTGCAGCTTATTATCTTTTTATCACATCTTCAATATACATATACCCTCACATCTGTTTTTTCATAGATTGGTCCTAGCTGTTACTCTTAATTTAATTGATTTAATTTGTTTCCATATATGATAAAAAGTTTGCTCCTATTATGTAAGAGAAAAATGGTGGAAAGGAAACAAAAATCAGCATCAAACATTTAAGTCCAGAGTGTAGCTCTTTTCTTAGGGGAAGGGATTACACAAGCTGGGCAAATGCTCTACTATTGAGGTACATCCCCAACCCTTCTTCATAAATTTTGTTTTGACAAAGGGTCTCACTGAAGTTGCCTAGGCTGGCCTTGACTTGAAATCCTCCTGTCTTAGCCTCCTGAGTAGCTGGTATTACGGGACTGTGCCACCATAATCCATTGTGTTGCTTTCTTTATAGAAAAAAATATTTTTTTCCTTCTAATAAGCAAGTAACCATATGGGAACTTCATACTTACACAATTGAGGAATGAAAGAATTGTAATTTAAACCTCCTTTTAATCTAGAATTCTAACATATCCATAGCATTTGTCAGCAAATCTCTTCCCTCAGAGGAATTTAACATGAGACTTTTGACATTTGCGAGAAATAAATCCAAGGTGAGTATGTAAATTTTCGTAGAGCCCCCTGGCTTTCTTCATAAATATATTTGCATGGAATATTTGCATATCCTTGCTTTGCTGCCTTTAAGACATCCACTAAAGCACGATTTCTCACTTGCTAAGCAGAGCACTATTGGGAGCACACATTGGCTAAGAGATTTTCATGAAAACTTTTTCTTCTGTCCACATAGAGCTATTATGGACTAGTTTATGTTACATATTTGATCTATTGCCAAATTCATCATCCTTTTTATTTCATACAAAACTATTTTTTTTAAAAAATTTCTGTCAACGTTGGGGATTAGTTTACTTTTTAATGCCCCTTTTTCCACCTCAAAAGAAACTTTTTATATTTTTTTCCCACTTCAACTGAGTAGAAGATTGTAAAAGATGTAAAAGATTCTGGAAAAGTAGGGAACCAGTGCTGCCTCATTGATTTTGAGTAGCCTGTTGTACTGTTTGTTAAATGACTTCTGTATTGTACTTTCCAATAGCATCCTTCTTATTTGTGCCATTGCAAAATAAGTAATTATGAAACTTTAGTGACCTTGTGACAAAGAACAGTTGAATGTTAAATCCATAACACCAAAAGCCTCCCATGTCAGTGATTTACTTTATGAATTGCATACCATTGTTAATTTTGTTGACAGAATATATTCATACCTTCTAGATTTTTCTGGTTCATTTGTTAGAGTGTTTTGTAGTTCTCATAGGCCATCAGACTGATTTCTGAACCTGTAGATTGTATTTACATCCAGAAGTGGAGTTAGCTTGAGCACATTTGCTACTATTTGTTGAATGCATCTAGGTGATAAGTAGGATGTGGTAGGTGCTATGATCTAAATGTATGTAAAGGATTATTTAAAAATGGTTATCAAAATTCTAGGCATTGAATTCCTTGCCTTGCTTCTTCCATTCATTCTTTATTGAGTTCTTAACTGTGAACTCACTTCTCTTATTGGGAGAAATCCTCAAATCCCTTGACAGGTAATAATATAATTTTGAACTGGAAGGAATCTTAAAGATTAATCCTCAGATTCAAAAACGTGGAAGCTACAGGCAAAAAATGAATGACCCAGTTGAGTGGAGAACTTGCAGTAGAATCTGTTTTCTGCATTTTAATTCAGTATACTCCCCTAACCCAAGCATATTCTAGTTTTAAAAATCTGGATTTAATTTTATTTTAGAATTAACTTAATTTGTGATTTTATGTCACAAATCATTTGGTCTAATTTAGTGCCTTAAATTTAGGCATTTTTATTGTGAAGTATAATAAAGTAGAAGTAAGTGTACAGTAGCAGAAAGTGAAAGGATGTGCTCTGCCTTCCTTCTCAGACTGTGGTCCATGAACCAGTATACCTGGGAGCTTAGAAATGTATAATCTCAGTTTCCACTTCAGAACAACTCAGAATTTTCATTTTAACAAGATCCCTAGGTGATGCTTTGAAGTAGGAAAGGGAAACTGCAGATTCCTGGTTTGTGTGGTTATTTAGGAATTGTTAACTGTGTAGGTTTACCTACTGTCTGAACAGTTAATGTCTAGCCTGCATATGTCTGTCCTCATCTCCAGGTAAATACATATTATGTGTGGTTTGGGTCTTTGTTTTATTATTTATCAATGTGTGAAGACGATTCTTTTAAATTTATTTTAAATTTTCAAGAGTGATTCATGTTTGGCACTAAATGTCTCACTTGCATGAAAATGTTTCAAACTTAGGTTTTTTTTTTTTTTAACACACCCCCACCACTTGTCATTTACTGAATTGGTTGCTTTTATTATTGTGATTTCACTATGAATTATAAAACTAGTGTATATATTTTTCTTTGCTTTCAGTAAAAATGTAGGCTGCAGAAACTTCTAGGACCTGTAACTCTAGGACTGAAATTTTGTATTGTTCTATCATATGAAGCATAAAACACATCAACCATTTAAAAGAAGGATTGGATGGTTTTAATTTTTTTGAAAAATACTTTTTGTTTAAGACTATGTTGAGTATTTTTCTTAGTCCTTGTCAATTCTTTTTTTTTTTTTTTGGGGGGGGGGGGGAACTGGGGATTAAACTCAGGGGCACTGGGCCACTGAGCTGAATCCCCAGCCCTATTTTGTATTTATTCAGAGACAGGGTCTCACTGAGTTGCTTTAGGGCCTTGCTAAGTTGCTGAGGCTGGCTTTGAACTCATGATCCTCCTGCCTCAGCCTCCCGAGTCACTGGGATTACAGCGTGCACCTCCGCGCCCGGCAGTCCTTGTCAATTCTTAAAATGTGAAAACAAATATATAGAATAACCATAATATAGGAATATTTTTTTCTACATTGCAAATGGTTTGAGATAAATTCTGCATTTTTTTAATTTTTGAAAACATTAGATTTACTGAGGTATAACTTATATACAATAAATTTTCCATTTTAAATATATAATTTGATGGATTCTGGCAAATGCATTCAATTGTATCACTGTCATAATTGAGATATAGAGAACATTTCTATCTTCAAAAGTTCCCTTAGTATAATACCAATATTTTTTTCGGCAAAGGAACATATGTATCTATATAGTATTTGTATATATTAGCACTTAGAAATGCAATTAACGGAGCATATAATATTTATTCTCTCCCCATAAAGAAAAAGAAACCCATGTTAGATCAACTTTAACCATTTAAGACAATATAAATTGTTTGCTTTATCCCCTGATACGGTTAGAAGGGTTCAGTGAGTATAGTTCTAAGTTTCTAAATAGTATCCTGGCCTATAAAATCTATTACTGTATAAAACCATAATGTTTCTTGATTTGGTACTTTTATTGAAATACACAGTTCAATAATTAATAAAGAGAATTATATAAAATTCAAAATACATTTTAAATTTAAAAATACCTTATAAGATTTAGGAGGTTGTGCATTTGCTTAACTTATTTTTTGAAGCAAAGTAAAAGTAATGATCTCCTCTGTCCTACTTCTAGGTAACCCTATAGCTGCACTCCCCCCAAACCCCCCACCCCCTGCCCAGTACCTTCAGGGGTTGAGTTATAATAAGTATGTTATGTTTGCTTTCACCTTTTTTCCTGTATTCATATGTACTATGTCAATATATATTAATAGATAGAGGATCTTTGATTTCTTTTTTTTTCTTTTTGGTGCTAAGGATTGAACCAGGGCCCTGTGCTTGCAAGGCAAGCACTCTACCAACTGAGCTATATTCCTAGCACCAGAGTCCTTTTTTTAAAAAAAAAAATTAAAATTTGTTTTAATTAGTTATTGATGAAAGTAGAATGCATTTATGCACTTTGATATATTATACATAAATGGGGTATTATTTCTCATTTTTCTGGTTTTACATGTTATAGAATCACAGTAGTCATGCAGTCATATATGAACATAAGGTAATAATGTCCGTTTTATTCCACTGTCCTTTCAATCCCCGTATCCCCTCCTCTCCCTTCACTCCCCTCTACCTAATCTAGTACCCTGCCTCCCATTGTGAATTAGCATCTGCATATCAGCAAAAATATTCCACCTCTGGCTTTTTGGTACTAGCTTATTTCATTTATATGATAATCTCCAGATCCATCTATTTACTAGCAGAGGTCATAAAGTCATTCTTCTTTATGGCTAATACTCCATTGTGTATATATATCACATTTTCTTTATCCATTCATCTGTTAAAGGGCATCTAGGTTCGTTCTATAGTTTAGCTATTGTGGATTGAGCTGCTATGAACATTGATGTGGCTGCATCAATGTATTATGCTGATTTTAAGTCTTTTGGGCATAAACGGAGAAGTGGGATAGCTGGGTCAAATGGTGGGTCCATTCCAAGTTTTCTTAGGAATCTCCATACTGCTTTCCATAATCGCTGCATCAGTCTGCAGTTCCACCAGCAATGCATGAGTGTACCTTTTCCCTCACATCCTCACCAACACATATTATTGCTTGTATTCTTGATAATTGCCATTCTGACTGGAGTGAGATGAAATTGTAGAGTAGTTCTGATTTGCATTTCTCTAATTGCAAGAGATGATGAACATTTTTCATATTTGTGTTGATCAATTATATCTCTTTTCTTTTTTTTTGTGGTGCTGGGGTTTCTGTGAATTATCTGTTTGGTTCCTTAGCCCATTTATTGATTTTTTTTTTTTGGTGTTAAGTTTTTTGAGTTCTTTATATATCCTGGAGATTAAGGCTGTATCTGAGGTGCAGGTGGCAAAGATTTTCTCCCATTCTGTAGGCTCTCTCTTCCTGTTATTGATGTTTCCTTTGCTGAGAAGAAGCTTTTTTTGTGTGAATTCATGCCATTTATTTATTCTTAATTTTAGTTCTTGTGCTTTAGGAGTCCTGTTAAGAAAGTGAGGTCCTAAGCTGACATGATGATGATTTGGGTCTACTTTTTCTTCTATTAGGCACAGGGTCTCTGTTCTAGTGCCTAAGTCGTTGATCTACTTTGAGTTGATTTTTGTGCAGGGTGAGAAATAGAGATTGAATTTCATTTTACTGCATATAGACATCCAGTTTTCTCTGCACCATTTATTGAAGAGGCTATCTTTTCTTCATTGTATGTTTTTGGCACCTTTGTCTAGTATGAGAAGAAGGTTTATGTGGGTTTGTCTCTGGGTCTTCTATTCTGTACGGCTGGTCTTCATGTCTGTTTTGGTGCCAATACCATGCTGTTTTGTTACTATTGCTCTGTGGTGTTGTTTAAGGTCTGGTGTTGTGATACCTCCTCCTTCACTCTTCTTGATAAGGATTGCTTTGGCTATTCTGGGTCTCTTATTTTTCCAAATGAATTTCATAATTGCTTTTTCCATTTCTATGAAGAGTGTCATTGGGATTTTAATAGGAATTGCAAGTATGGCAGTTTTGGTAGTAAGGCCATTTTAATAATATTAATTCTGCCTGTCCAAGAACATGGGAGATCTTTACACTTTCTAAGGTCTTCTTTAATTTCTTTCTTTAGTGTTCTGTAGTTTTAATGGTACAGATCTTTTACCTCTTTTGTTAGATGATTCTCAAGTAATTTATTTTTTTTTTGAGGCTATTGTGAATGGGGTAGTTTTCCTAATTTCTCTTTCAGAGGATTATCACTGATGTATAGAAATGCATTTGATTTATGGGTGTTGATTTTATATCCTGCTGCTTTGTTGCATTCGTTAATTAGTTCTAAAAGTTTTCTGTTGAAATTTTTGAATCTTCTACAAATAGAATCATGTCATCAGCAAATAGTGATAAGTTGAGTTCTTCTTTACCTATTCGTATCCCTTTAATATCTTTCTTCTAATTGCTCTAGCTACAATTTCAAGGATGATGTTGAGTAGAAGTGGCGAAAGAGGACATCCTTGTTTTTTAGAGGGAATGCTTTCAATCTTTCTCCATTTAGATTTATGCTGATCTTGGGTTTAGTATATATAGCTTTTATGATGTGGAGGTATGTTTCTACTATCATATAGTTTTTCTAGTGTTTTGAACGTGAAGGGGTGCTGTATTTTGTCAAATGCTTTTTCTGCATCTATTGAGATGATCATATGATTCTTGTTTTATGTTTATTGATAGGATGAATTATGTTTATTGATTTCCATATGTTGAACCAAGTCTGCATCTCTGGGATGAACCCCACTTGATCACGATGCACTCTTTTTAATATGTTTCTGTATGTGATTTGCCAGAATTTTATTGAGAATTTTTGCATCTATGTTCATCAGGGATATTGGTCTGAAGTTTTCTTTCTTTTATATGTCTTTGTCTGGTTTTGATATCAGGGTGATATTAGCCTCATAGAATGAGTTTGAAAGGGTTCCTTCCTTTTCTATTTTGTGGAATACTTTTAGGAGTATTGCTGTTAATTCTTCTTTGAAGGTCTTATAAAACTTGCCTAAGAATCCATCTGATTCTGGTCTTTTTCTTGATTGGTAGGCTTTTGATGGTATTTTCTATTTCATTACTTGAAATTTATCTGTTTAAATCATGTATGCCTCCTGATTCAGTTTGGATAAGATATATGTAGAAATTTGTTGATGTCTTTGATATTTTCTATTTTAGTGGAGTATAAATTTTCAAAATAGTTTCTAATTATCTTTGGTATTTCAGTCATGTCCTTTGTGATATTTCCGTTTTCATCACATATTTTAGTAATTTGAGTTTTCTCTTTTACCTTTTGTTAGCATAGCTAGGGGTTTATTATTTTATTTATTTTTTCAAAGAACCAACTTTTTTTTGTCAATTTTTTTTCAATTGTTACTTTTGTTTCAATTGTATTGATTTGAGCCCTGATTTTAATTATTTCCTGTCTTCTTACTGTTTTTGGTGTTGATTTGTTCTTTTTCTCCAGGGCTTTGAGATGTAGTATTAGGTCATTTACTTGTTGACTTTTTATTCTTCTAATAAATGAGATCAATGCAATAAACTTTCCTCGTGGTGCTGCCTCCATATATATCCCAGAGATTTTGATATGTTGTATCAGTGTTCTCATTCACCTCTAAGTATTTTTTTTATTCATTCTTGATTTCCTTTGCTATTCATTCATTTTTTAATAGTGTATTATTTAGTCTCCATGTGTAGCTTCTGTTTTTTATTGTTGCCGTCTAATTTCATTCCATTACGATCTGATACAATGCAGGATATTAGCTGGGTTTTTTTTTTTTGGTATTTACTAAGAATTACTTTGAGACATAAGGTGTGGTCTGTTTTAGGGAAGGATCCATGTGCAGCTGCGAAAAAAGTGTATTTGCTTGTTGATGGATGATACTTTCTATATATGTCTGTTAAGTCTAAATCATTGATTATATGGTTTAGTTCTATAGTTTCTTTCTTTGTTTTTTGTTTGGAAGATCTGACCAGTGGTGAGAAAGTTGTGTTAAAGTCACCCAGTATTATTGTGTTGTGGTCTATTTGATTCTTGAAATTGAGAACTGTTTGTTTGATGTACATAGATGCTTCATTTTGGGGGCATAAATATTTATAATTGTTATGTCTTGCTGATATATAATTCCCTTAAGTAGTATAAAATGTGCCTCTTTGTTCCTTTTGACTAACTTTGGCTTGAAGTCCATTTTTCTGAAATGAGGATGGAAACCCCTGCTTGTTTATACAATCCATATGAATGATATTTTTTTGACTTAATTTCTCCTTTGATTGACTATTTCTTTAGTGTAGTTCCTCCCTTTGCTTGTTTTCACTTCTTCCTCATGGAATATTTTGTTGGGAATGTTCTGTAGTGCAGGCTTTCTAGTTGTGAATTCTTTAAACTTTTGTTTATCATGGAAGGGTTTTATTTCATATTCAAGTCTGAAACGATTTTGCTGGATATAAAATTCTTGGTTGCCATCCATTTTCTTTCAGAGCTTGAAATATTTTTTAGGACCACCTAGCTTTGAGGGTCTGGGTTGAGAAATCAGTTGAGATCCAAATTGGTTTCCTCCTAAACGTAATTTGTTTTTTTCTTTCATGACCTTTGAGATTTTATCTTTATTCTGTATTTTAGTCATTCTAATTATAATATGTTTTGGTGTGGGTCTGCTGTAATTTTGTACATTTGGGGTCCTGTAAGCCTTTTATATTTGATTTTTCATTTCATTCTTTAGTATTCGGAAATGTTTTGATATTATGTCATTGAAAAGGTTGTGTACTCCTTTGGTTTGTATGTCTGCTCCTTCATATATCCTGATAACTCAAGTTTGGTCTTTTCATGTGATCCCATAATTCTTGGAAGTTGTGTTTATGGATTCTTACCATCTTCTCTGCATGATCAACTTTATTTTCAAGATTTTATATTTTGTCTTCGTTGCCTGAGGTTCTGTCTTCCTTGTGGTCTAATCTGTTGGTGATGCTTTCCATTAATTTATAATTTGGTTTATTGATTCCTTCATTTCAAGATTTCTGCTTGCTTTTTCTTTTAGACTCTCTGATTCTTTATTGAAGTGATCTTTCACTTCCTGTATTTTGTCTTTGATTTCACTCTTTATACCATCCTTCATTTCACAGATCAGTTTAAGTATGTACATTCTAAACTCCTTCTTGGACATTTCTTCTACTGTGTTGTCAGTGAATTCTATTATTGGAGCATGTTGGTTTGTTTGGGACACTTTGTTACCCTGTTTTTTCATGTTGTTTGTGTGTTTTCCCATCTCGTGTTGTGGATCTGATGCACTATAGATTCTATCCCATAGACCTATATCGTCCCTGCAGGTTTCCAGGGTTTGCCTTTAAGGAGGAGACCAATAACAACAGCACCCAGTGTAAACACTATGTAGCCTTAAACCTAATTGCTGCCACTATGGCGTCTACTGCTTTCTTGCAATAAACAGAAATGATGAGCTTAATTACTGTCTACAATATAAACAGAAAATTTGCTAAAAGGGTTTACAATTTCGAATGGTAGACAATGAGAGAACAGAAGTAGTGTTGACATGATGTTCATGAGGGAGGAAAAAAGAAACTAGAAGTAGAGATCCACAGGAATAGTGGAAGAGGAACTGATAAAGATTGGCTATTGGTTGGAAAAAAGGTAGAAGGAGAATCCAGTAAAACAGACAAGTGAGAGGAAGAATACATAAAAAGAAAAAAAATCTGAAAAACAAGAATACAACAAAACTGCAAAACACCATTCATATATCACCATTCTCCATAAACTGATGCATAAATAATACCTTGCTCCAAATACAGTAGAGAAGTTAGAGAATACAAAAATAAATTAAAATAAATCTCAATGGTAAATTGAAGTGTCTCTGTCAGTGTTCAAACATTTGCCTTCCTCTGACTTCTCCCAGGACTGCCAGGCATAGACAGGCCCTCACAGACCCAGTCACTGTCCCACTGATTTAGGCTTCAGATACCCCAGGCTCTGCCATGTTGTAGTCCCACAAATTCATTGCTGCTCCAATTTGTAGAGAGACCACCAGGGATACACTCACCCAAAGGAGTGACCCTGAGAAGCAGCAGCAAGATGGCAGACACCAGCACTTCTAGCAGTAAGACCCCAGGCACAGCCAAACCTGTAGGCACCCTGACACTGGACCTCCAGGTCCTGGCTGGTGTCCCCAGACAGAGGTGGCTGCATCTTGAGTTGGCGGTGGCAGCAAACCTGTTGTCAACCCAGCCCCCCAGACCCTGGTCAGTGTCCTAAGATGGACGTAGGCATATGCAACCAAACCTGAAGTCTCCCTGGCAGTGAAGCTCTGGGTGGTGGTGACAGTGGTAGTGATGCTGGTTGGTGGCAGTGGGCAGCAGGTCAGCAGCAGCTGTGATGGGAAAGTGGCAGCAGTGGTGGCAGCTGTAGCTGTGGGGGCAGCATCACCCAGAGAGAAGACTTCTGGGCAACCTCCAGGAGGGCATCAGTGGTAGTGGTGTTGGTGGGTGGCTGTTGTACCCAGTGAGAAGACCTCCAGGCAACCTTGGGTGCCAGGAGAAAAGAACTTGGGCATTGGTGGCAGCAGCATCTTCTGATTTATTTCTTAAAAAAACAAAACAAAACAAAACAAGATGATAATGCAACATAAAGTTATTTCCATTTTCCTTTCCATGGGGGTGTTTCTCCAAATGAATGTGTATACCTCTGTCTTAGGTGGCTCTTAGTCCTTTTGGGTTGTTATAACAAAATACTAGACTGGATAGCTTAAACAACAGAAATTTATTTCTCACAGTTCTAGAGACTTGGAAATTCAGATCCAGGTGCTGGTTAATTTGGCTTTTGATGAGGGCTCTTTTTCTGACTTGCACATGACCTGAAGTGGAAAAGAAAGAAAATTTTGGTGTTTATTTTTCTTATTAAGCTCTGTGGGATAGAGCCTCACCGATAACACCTCATGTAATCTTTATCACCTCTGCACAGACCACAGTCTCCAGGTAAGGTCACATTGTGGGTTAGGGCTTAATGAATTTTGGGGGGATCTGATTCAGTTCACAGCAAGATCTGACTTACATTTCATAATATTCTATAACATGAATCTACTAGTTGATTCAGTGATCAGTGATTTTCCTAAAGAGATGTATGTTTGTGTTTTATAGTATAGACTATGATGAAATAAACATTTTTGACATCTGTCCTCAGTCAAGATTTACTATGATACTTATTTTTATAGGATAGTGTCCAAAAAGTATTATTTACTTTTAGATTATATGATCAAAAGAAATATACATTTAAACTTTCAAGTAAGGGATATTATGAATATTTGCTGGTTTGATGAGCAATTGATCTCTCATTAATTGAACTTTTGTTTCCATTTTTTTACTGAGGCTAAAGACCTTTTTAGTCTTATACACTGTGTTACCTTTTCGTCTCTGTGACCAAAATACCTGACTAGAGCAACTTAAAGGAAGAAAAATTTATTCTGAGCTCATAATTTCAAAGATTCAGTTTGTGGTTGGCAAAATCCAATCATTTGGGCCTGAGGCAGAACTTTGTGGCAGAAAGGCTTGACAGAGGACATCTGCTTACTTCATGGTAGCTAGGAAGCACAAAGAGAAAGGAGAAGCCAGGGGGACAATATGTAATTTCTGAAGGCATGCCCTCAGTGGCATGCTTCCTTTAACCATTCCCTGCCTGTCTGCACTTACCACCCAATTAGTCTTTCAAATTACTAATCCATCAAATGGCCTAATCCAGTGGTTAGATTACAGCTCTCATAATCAAATCATTTTTACCTCCTCATTAATGTAGGAGCTTCTGGGAGATACCTTATATCCAAACCATAAAACACACTATGTACATTTCTTCTGTGAATCATTTAGTTACGTATTTTGCCAATTTTTTTTTTGTGATTGTTAGGAAGAGTTTATTTGTCATATCTTGCCAGTTGATAGTCTTTTTTCAAATAAACAAGGTAAACCATTTTTTCTTGTCTCATGCACTGCACATATTTTACCCTATAATGGCTAAAGTCCTTTAACTTTGTTTCTGTCTTGTTTGTCCTGCAGAAATAATTTAAATATATGTGGTTAGATTTTTCAGTCTACTTCTCTATGGCCAGTGGCATTTCTCTCTTATATGTCTTCCACATCCAAAATTTACAGTAATAGTTTCCTAATTTTTAATTTTTGGCTTTTTATTTCATGTACATTTTTATGTTAAGCCATCTATAATACATGATATGAAGGAAGGGGTACAGTTATTAAAGACCTTTATGTGAGGGAGAGGAGATTTCAAATAATTGGGGAATATTATTAATTAAATGCTGTTGGGACAATTGGGGAACTCTTTGGAAAAAAGAGATTTGTACTTGACATGATATTTGTGAATTAATTGCTAATGGGTTCAAGAGTACAATGTCTTTTAAAATGATGAAATAACTGAACAATGATATAGTTATTTAATGAATGAGAAAAGATAGTGATTTAATTAATTATAGTAGTCCAATTTAATATAGAGATTTCAAAATCATGGTCTTAAGATCCCTGAGTCCTAGAGATGTTGTGAAAACCACTCCAAATTGCCTTATAGGATAAGTGTAAAGTGTATTGTTGGGGCTCCTGGCTTTGTACCATCATTTCAAATAATATAGCATCAAATACATATAATTCCTCTCTTTGTTGGAGACTTAAATTACATCAGAATATATTCAAACATAGGCAAAGCATACTATGAGATGATCTTTAGTTCAATATAAGTATAGATACTGTAAGAATAAAACAGGAATGATAAACATAAAATTTTAAACTGATGTGATAGATAGTTATTATCTATAGTGCTGGCTTTCATCATCTTCTGGGAATTTCCTTGTGGTGGACTTTGTATATGAAACTTAGAGCTCAAAATTTAATTCTCTAGTATTTGGAAACAATCCACTGTTATATAGTTTCATTTTCAGGGCTTTTTGAGCACAAAGCACTGGCCACTTCCTTTATGGTCATTTGGATGTTGTATTTATTTTGGAAGTTAGAGGTGACATTTTGACCTAGTATCATTTGCTTGTATTCTAAAGTGATAGACCTAACAGGCCCTCATCATTTATTTTCATTTTAGTGGTAATAAAACCCAGAGCCATTTGCTTATATTTTATGTGTTGTCAAAACGTAGGTACTATGCCTTCCTCTCCACAGAGAGGATTCGGTTGCATCCTTTAGGATAGGAGGAACAGATGTGCTAGCAGTTCCTGTATAACCTCTGAGGTTCATAGTTTTGGAGTTCTTCTTCTTTTAAACTCCTTCTGCATGAGCACATGACCTCTTCTTTCATTGAGTTGCTCCATAGAAGGTTGGGGCAACTGATAGAAGATGTTCTGTGAGTAATTGTAAATCTCTCTTTGATCTAGAAACCCATGTTTTCTGTCAGGATAATTAAGTAAGTATAGATATGAGTACATTATCCAGTCTCTTTTAGTAGTTGGACAAATTACTTTTACTTATCAGGTCAGAGCTCCTTGTGAGTAAGACTTTGGCAAGTGAGAAGAGCCCTATGTGAAATCTCCATTTTTAAGATATGGATTGGTGGTGGCAAATATGTCTTGCTTTTGATAATGACAGTAGTAATGTAATGATACTTTTCCTCTGATTTGAAGGTCACATTCTTGATGCAAGAGTGACATTGGCTTTGGAAACAGTAGTAGTTACAGTAACATTGGGTTCCTGGCATTTGATAATAACAGAGAAAAGATAATGTCTATATCAGGCAGTTTCTATGGTGGCCTTCGGTATTGCTTCTGGAAGTTTAGCTTTGACTCTGTTTTTCTAATTCTCTCAATGATTTTGTGAACTATCTAGTAGCTTGTAATAAGATTTGGTTCTATTTACATATGTCAGATTGGATGGTGTTTTATAAATAAGAAATCTGATTGATACTGTTGTTATCTTTTGGTGGTGAGATTGTTCATTTGATGTTTCTTGCCTTTTAAAATTTTCCAAACATCTTTAGTGAACAGTATATACTTGTGTATTTAGGAAAAGAATGAAGAGACTGAAAGGTTTCCTAACATCTGTGCTACCTCTTTGGAAAATCTCAATAATTAATAGATTAATCCCTGCTTTAAACATGATGCACCTATTTTAATAAGTGTTTAATGCAATTCAAAAGCATTGCTCTGAATTTTTCTGAACATTATTGTTAGTGACAAGAGGTTGGACATTTAATGTGACTAAGTTGAAAAGAGATTTTATTTTAATACCATTTCCTAAACTTTTATAATTGTACATAAATAAGGAAAGGTTTATACATATTAAATTGAAAGGAAAAATCATTTCTGGTGTTATTTATTGAATTTACATTTAAAAAATATATTTTAGTAGACTAGTGGTACATTATAAATTAGAATGTGGAATCTTATTGACAGTAATTGAACAAAATAATGATAAACAACACACATCCTTTTTATTTCTAATTTTAAAGAAAATGTGAGGGTAAACATTGGAAGGTAATGACCAATCAGAAAAGCAAGAGAATTAGCATTTCTATCCAATTAACATTTTTATCCAACAATCTTTATAGTGTTGATCTAGGTCTGAATGCAGCCTTGAGGTATTACTTGTCTGTCTTTATTTCTGTTGGCTCAAATCTTCCTTTCAACCAATTTCTTTTCTTTTCTTTTCTCTTTTTTTTTTTTTTTTTTTGCCGTGCTGGGGATTGAACCCAGGGCCTTGTGCTCGTGAGGCAAGCACTCTACCAACTGAGCTATATCCCCAGCCCTCAACCAATTTCTTATGTATTTGGAACTCAAGTGGCGTCATCTAATGTCCTCTGCCAGGGGCTACCCTTCTTCCAACTTCAATCCCTTAGAGGGAATTTACTTTTTCTTTGTTGTCTACCCAACGCCATCTTTATTTTTTGAGAATGAGAATGTTCATATTGCATTACTGTTTGTGATATTACTTCCACTGGACATGAGAACTTTCTCTAAACTTTAAAAATTATTTTCCTTATATATAAACAGTTCCTCATAAAGGAGAGGAGTGACGAACTCAGATCCTACATTGTCTAGAAAAGCCATCAGCTACTCTTCTTTTAACTCACAAGTTTGGTGATTTTAATTCTAAGTTGGTATCTTAAACATTTGCTCCTCACTTTGTTCATTTTCAGCTAATGTTTGTTTATGGAGTTTGATAAGGCCCCAAGATAATCTGTTTGCATGTGGATGTCTGGTTTTCTCATCACTGTTTGTTGAAAGAAACTTCTAAAAATTTGAATGATTTTAGCTGGGCATGGTGGCACATGCCTGTAATCCCAGTGACTGGGGAGGCTGAGGCAGGAGGATCACGAGTTCAAAGCGAGACTCAGCAAGGGCAAGGTGCTAAGCAACTCAGTGAGACCCTGTCTCTAAATAAAATACAAAATAGGGCTAGGAATGTGACTCAGTGGCTGAGTGTCCCTGAGTTCAATCCCCAGTTCCAAAAAAAAAAAAATAAAAAATTGAATGATTTTGTTTTTGCCTCATTTATGTTTTTCTTCAGTTTTAGTTCTGCTTTTTAGAAAATGATACTTTAATTCCTTATTTTTTGTCATAATTTAATGTATTTCCTTCCATCTTCATTTATCTTACCTATTGTTTCATAAGGTTAATGTTTAATTTTTTGAGTGGGCAGTGAAGTTGTAGTATAAATTTTTCCTCTGCATTGTCTTATAATGTGTTATTTATTATTTATATGTTTATTCATTCATTTATTTGATCATTAAATAATTCATATAAGAAATGTTTTTTGAATGCCTACCTGTATTCTGTCATCTACTTGGATTGTTCACTGTTTTATTGGTGAACTAGAATAGAGTTGGTTTCTGTCATCATGGAACTTTTGTTATGGAGAGACAATAATATGAGTACATTCAATAACAAACAATGACAATTGTGATGTTCTTGCCTCCTTTCTTGTATTTTGTGTTCTTCCTTCAACCTGGCCAATGAGCTGAGTGATGGGGGAAGAAGGTGAAATCCTTAATAGCTATAGTTTTGGAGCTTTGTTCCTGTGCTTTCTTCCTGGATTTCTTGACCGTTATTCTTGAGCTAATTCAGTGGGTTTGTCTGTTACTCTTTGTTGTAGAATAGTGCATGCTACATTTTCCTTTGTTACTTCATTTCAGGTACATAATTTTTTCTGTGGGAAGTTGAGCTAGAGTAATGATTCTTAGCTCATACATATATTTTTTGCCTCATGGATCCTACCATGTTTAAGACTAACATGTTTGTTCTATGACTGTGAAATATATTTGCCAATTCTAAATCCCCAGAATAGGAAACTGAGTCAGAAAAGTGAACCACTGTTTGGGTATCAGTTTATCCTTAAACCTTACTTTCCTTACTCACCTGGCATTGGAGAGAAGACTTCAAGTAGCAGTGCTTTCACCCTCCCCTAGAGTTAAGATTTGTTCTCCACAGTCTAATGTGTGGAAGCCTTCATCACCAATGTAGCAATTTGCTGAGGTTGGACTTTTGAAAAGTGATTAGATTATGAGGTCTCTAATCTCATCAGTGGATTAATCCATTGGTAGCTGAATGAACTACTGGGATGTGGTAGAAACTGTAGGTGTTGGGGCACAGTTGGAGGAAGTAGGTCACTGGGAATGTACCCTGGAAGGGTGTTTCTTGTACCTGCCCCCTTCTGCCCCTCTTTTTCTGCTTCTTGGCTGCCATGAGCAGAGCAGCTTTCTTGTGCCATATCCTTCTGCTATGATATTTTGCCTCTCTTGAGACCCAAATCTGTGGAGCTAGCCAGTCTCAGACTGAACCCTCTGAAACCAGGAGTCAAAAATAAGTCTTTTCTTCTCTCTTGACAGATCGCATTTTTTAAAAAAAATTTTTTTAAAAGATGTCCCTAGACCTTTATTTAATTTATTTATTTATATGTGGTGCTGAGAATTGAACCCAGTGCCTCACACATGCTAGATAAGCACTCTACCACTGAGCCACAACCCCAGCCCCCAGGTCACAGTTCTTGACAAGTCACAGTGATGAAAAACTGACCAGCACACCGAGTCAGCATGCCTCTGCCCCCTACCCTTTTAAGCTAGAGACATTAGAATATCCATTAGTGGTTTCTTCCCCTTGGTAAATATAGCCTTGATCTATGCTTTCAAACTAGTTCTCATCACCAAGTATCCACTTTCATTTTTGTTCAAATTGAATTTCTTCTTTTTGATAATTTTACTATGTTTTTACTTTTTTGTTTTCATTATAGATTGATTTATTCAATTTCTTTTTTTGTGTGTGTGGTGCTGCAGAATGAACCCAGGGCCTTGTGCATGGATTTATTCACTTTTTAATCCATATATTTACCCAAATCATTTGAGCTCCATCTAGATCTCTCTAATGATATAAGGTACAAGTGAATTCTGCTTTTTTTCTCATGGAGTTGTAAAAATTCTCATGGAGTTGACAAAAATTAACAAGACAATAAGTGTAATATTGTTATAGGTGTTTCTAAGGGAACCTGCAGGGGTCTGAGATGGAGAATATATGGAAAGGAGAACACCTCTCAGAGGAGGTCATACTTGTTCTGAACCCTGAAAGATGAGGAGGAATTATCCATGAAGTAAATTGTGGAAAACATTCCGGTAGAATATATCAATATGATCAGAGGCCCTGAGGTAGGAAGAAGGCATGTTTGAGGAACTGAATGAAGACCAGGGTACTTGGAACTTAGTGAGATACAGACAAAATGAGTTAAGATGGACATGCAGGGATATAAGTGAGCCAGATGCAGGGCCTTACAACCATAGTAAAAAGTTCATTTGTTTGTCCTGAGGGTACTGGCATTTGTTGTTTTAGCTGTGCCCTCTATATCTTCATGACCTTTGATACACCATATTGATCTTGATTCGGATGGAAAATGCCCTAGTCATTTTCAGTCCAGCTACTTCAGCTGGAGCTTGTTTCATCCAGTCTTTAGGATATGGTGATTAATTCAGAGATAGATCTGTGTCCTAAATGAAAGCAGTTATATTTAGTGGGAGCAAATCCTGGAACTCTGAGCAAAGCCTCTGCTATCTTACTTATGTCTCCGTGAGAGTAATTACCAATTAGTACCATCTGGATGATTGAATTAGAGAAAGGTGCCATCTTTTGTGTAACTTTCTAACAATGTCTTACTGTGAAGAAATAATATGCCTCCTTCTCTGAAGATGCAGCCCTATGCCAGGTGTACTGGAGTTTTGGCTAGATTTGGTTTCCCCTTATTCCCTGTTCCAGCACCTTGTGCAGTACATTAAATGCACACCTACACATGGGCTTCTGATAGATATTAGGAGTTGCTAGTAGTCAACTTGCCACCACAGAGAGTTGGTCTGTGAGATTATAATTGGAGGAAGACTATATCCTATCAGCTCTGTCCATGTTATTGCAAATGGAAGTATATTTCTTTTTCATGGTTGAATAATATTACATGGTATATAGTAACCACACTGCTTTATTCACTCTTCTGTTAAAGGACATTTAGGTTGTTTCCACATCTTGGCTAATTGTGAATAATGTTGTTATGAACATGGGAGTGCAGATTTCTCTTTGTGACCATGTTTTCAATTCTTTTGGATATATAATCAGTAGTAGGTTGATGGGATCATATGGAAGTTCTGTGGTTTTGTTCTTTTCTTCTCTTTTTATTTTTGAGGAACTTCCATGCTGTTTTCCATAATGTGTAACAATTTACATTCCCACCAACAAATATACAAGGGTTCCCATTTTTTCCATATTTTCACTAACATTTCTTATCTTTCTTTTTTTGCATGGTAGCCTTCTAACAGGTGTAAAATGATTTCTTTGTGGTTTTGACTCACATTCCCTTGATGATTAGAGATGTTATATACCTTTTCATGTACCTGTTGGCCATTTTCATATACCTGTTGGCCATTTCGTTTGGACTTTTTCATTTGAGAAGTGTCTGTTTAGGTCCTTTACCCATTATTTATTGGATTATTTGTATTTTTGATAATTGAGTTGTATAAGTTATTAGGTCTTAAGGGTTCTGCTTTCATTAGTAGAATCTGTGCTCTTAAAAAAGAGGCCTGAGGTACCTCATTTGCCCTGTCAACTATGTGGGGATGTATAGAAGGTGCTATCTTTAAAGAATAGATCCTCTCCTGACACTGCATCTGTGGTTTTGTTCTTTTCTTCTCTTTTTATTTTTGAGGAACTTCCATGCTGTTTTCCATAATGTGTGACAGTTTACATAATGTGCCCTGTCAACTATGTGTGGATGTATAGAAGGTGCTATCTATAAGGAATAGATCCTCACCTGACACTGCATCTGCCAGCTCCTCGACCTTGGGCTTTTCAGCTTTCAGAACTGTGAGCAATGTATAAGTGATTCAGTCTAAGGTATTTTGTCTTAGTAACCTGAATGGACTGAGACAGAAATTGGTACTGAGAAATGGGGAAATCGCTGTAATAAATACCTTTGGAATCTGCTTTGGAACTGGTAAGTGGGGAGAGGTTAGAAGAATTTGGATGTGCTTGCTAGAAAAAACCTCTGTTGCAATGAATGGAGCATTGAGAATGATTCTGGTGAGGGCTCTGAAGAAGAGGAGAACTGTAGAGAAAGTCACAGTCTTCTTTGAGAATACTTCAGTAGTCATGATCAGAATGTTGTTAAAAATATGGAGTAAAAGCCATTCTGATGAGGACTCAATTAAAATGAGAAATATTATTAGATATGGGAGAAAAGACCATCCTTGTTATAAAATGACAAATAATTCAGATGAATTGTGCTCAGATCTTAGTGCTTTGTGAAATGTAGAACTTCTGAGTGATGAAAAAGGATTTTTCATTTTGTTTTTCATGCTGGTGATTAAAACTAGGGCCTTGTGCATGCTAAGGATGCACTCTACCACTGAGCAACATCTGCAGCCCTGAATGAGGATATTTGGTAGAAGAAATCTGCAAGCCAAGTGTTGAGGGTGCAGCATGCCTTCTCTTGACTGCTTATAGTAAAATGTGATAATACAGAAATGAATTAAATATGGAATTTATAATAAAGAGGGTATTAGAACTTCTCAACTTTATTATGCTTTAAAAAATGAAAGAGCGTGTTTGGGAGATAACTTTGGTGGTGTAGCCAAAGGAATGTTTTTGTTTGATAAAGACTAGTGTGGATGGACAGAAGCCTGGTGTTGTTCACCAAGACAATGGGAGAATGATTCTGAAGGCATTTCAGAGAAGGTTGCCTCTACCACTTCATCACAGGCCCAGAGTGCTAAGGCCTGGGGTGGGGTGGGGGACATAATGTCTTCTCTTAACTGAGGTACCATTGTAGTGATTGTCTGATGCTACCTAAAGTCTCAGCTCTGTGCTTTCTGGCATAGTACTCCTCAGCTGTCCCAAATGTGGCTCATATGGGCCCAGGGTGGCTCAGACAACTCCTTTGGAGAGCACAAGTGGTAAACTTTGCTGGTATCCTCACAGTGCCATCTTTACCAGTGTGTAGAGTGCATGAGCTATGGGTGGTATAGCTGCCTCTACCAAGCTTTAAGAGGTTTTCCTGGAAAGCCTGGGGAGCTAGGGAGAGACCTATGACAAGGTGGGGCCACCACAGAAATCCCCTACTAAGGCAATACCTAGTGGAGTCATGGGAATGGGGCCACAAGAGCCACAGTTGTTAGAGCCACCAGTGTGCAACTGCAGCCTGGGAAAACTGCAGAGTCACAGGACTCTAACCTGTGAGAGTTGCAGCACCAGCCACATCTAGGAAAGCCATGGGAGTAGGTCTACCTAGAGGCTTCGGGTCCTAATTCCTGCCCCACTGTGTCCAGAAGGTGGAATATTGAGTCAAAGGAGATTATTCTCTAGCCTTAAGATTTAATATTGTTGCCATGTTGGATTGTGGACTTAACTACCCCTTTCTTTTCTCCTGTTACTCCCTTTGGATTGAGAATGTCTATCCTATGCTTGTCCCACCATTGTATTTTGGAAATAGGTAATTTGTTGCTTTTCACAGTTGGAAAGAATTTACCTCAGAATGAATCATACCTAAAGTCTCACCCACATCTGATTTAGATGATATTGAAATGAGACTTTGAACTTGAAACTTTTGAATTGATGCTGAAACCAATTTGTGAATTTGGGGGCTATTAAATGCAACTATTTTGTAATTTAGGGCATAACTTTTTTTGGGGTGCAGCAATTTATTACTCACAATTCTGGAGTTTGGGAAGTCCAAGATCAAGGCACCAATAGTTTCAGTGTTTGCTGAGGTCACTGTCTCTCTTGTACAGTGTCTTCCTTGTGCCCTCATGTGGCAGAAAGGGTGAATAAATAGCTAGGCCTCTTTTAGGAGTACAGTAATCTCATTCATGAAGCAGAGCCCTTCATGACGTAATTGCCCCAAAGGCCCTACCTCTTTATACCATCACTTATAGGAGTAAGGTACATGTACATTGATGTGGAAACAAACATTCAGACTGTGGCACTGTTTTGTGCAGTTGTTCAAGTGTGCTTTTGTTTCCATAATCACCTATCTTAAATGTGCTTGTAGAACATGAACAGTAGAATATACTGTTGTGTAAAATCATTGAATACACAGTCTGCTTTATAATTGTTACATATCTCATATAATTTATTGAGTATCTGTACCCAGAGAATATTTGCCAATCAGTAAACTGTAGCGTATTAATTTTTTACCTTTGTGAACATGTAACTGACTAGGACTGTGACACAATCCAGCCACAAAAGAGACTATTGTACCATGTATCACTAGACCTGTAAAAGTTCAAAATTCAAAAATTTGAAGTACAGTTTCACTGAATATGTATTGTTTTTGTACATTTGTAAAGTAAAAAAAACCTAAGTCACATGATTACAAATTAGGGACTGTTTTTATATATTTAAATGGCCTAATGTTGGGTTCATAAATACTTAAAAATTGTTATATCTTCCTTTTGTGTTGAACTTTTTATCATTATATAATGACAATCTTTATTGCTAATGACAGTTTTCATTTCAAATATGTTTTGTCTAAGTGTAGCCACCTCTCCTCTCTTTTGGTTGTTGTTTGTATGAAGTATCTTCTCTCCATCTCTTCACATTTAGTGTATGTTCATTCTTATATCTAATGTGAGTATTCAGTAGGCAGTATTTTGTTGGGTCTTGCTTTTTAATTAGTCAGCCATTAATTATCTTTGGATTTGTAATTTTAATCCATTTACATTTAAGGTGATTATTGCTAGGTAAGGACATACTTTTGTCATTTTGTTATTTCTTTGTCCTTTATGCAATTTTTTGTTCCTCTCTTCCCTTCTTGTTCTCTTCTTTTGTTACTTGGTCAGTTTTTGTAGTGGTTTTGTTAGATTCCTTTTTATTTTTCTTTTGTATACCTATTACAGGTTTTTCTTTTATGCTTATCCTGACACTTGTATAAATGTCACTTGTATACATTGTATAAATGTACCAATGACCATCTATTTTAATTTGATAACAACTTCAGTTGCATATAAAACCTCTATACCTTTATTCCTCTACCCCCTGTATATGTTATTGAAGTTAGAGTTAACTTCTTTTTATATTATGAATCAAGTTTTAGTAGTTATATTTATTCTTAATACTTTTTTCTTATAACTTTTATATTAACTGAATAATTGGCCTGCCACCATTATAATATGTAGTAATGTATAACATAGTAAATTATTCTGCATTCTATTGTATGTTTAACTTTGCCTGTGAGCTTTATATTTCCATGTGCTTTAGATTGCTGTTTAGAATGTTATTAGTTTCATTTGAAGAACTCCCTGAAGTGTTTCCTGTAAGGCAGGTTTAGTGGTGACAAACTGTATTTGGGAAAGCCTTTATTGATAAAGCACATCTTTGCAGAGTACAGTTTCTTTGTGGGAATTTTTTTTTTTTTTTCATTCTTTGGAACATACGTCTCACTCTCTGGCATACAGGGTTTCTATCTAGAAATTTACCAGTAGTCCTAAGGAGGTTCCCTTGACAAGTTACTTTTCTCTTGCTGCTTTCAAATTTGCATAGATTTTTAACAGTTTAATTATAATGCATCTCAATGTAATAAATCTCTTTAGGTTCAATCTACTTGGAGTATGTTATGGTTGGATATAAAGTATACCCCAAAAGCTCCTGTTAATGCAGGGATATTCAGAGGTGAAAGGATTAGATTATGAGAACTATAACTTAACAGTCCAACCTAGTTTGAAGGGACTGACTGAGTAATATCGATGGCAGTTGTGGAATAACTAGAGGAGGGGTGTTTTAGGAGGTGTGACCTGGAAGGGAACATCTTTGGTGGCAGTCGCTGCCGCCGCTGCCTCCTCCTTCTCCTCTTCTTCCTTCTCTTCCTCCTCTTCCTCTCCCTGCCCCCTGCCCCTTTCTGATCCTGCTATGAACTGAGAAGCTTTCCTCTGCTGGGCCCTTCACCTATGATGTGCAGCCTCACCTTGGGCTCAGAGCAATGGAGTTGGCCATCAGTGGACTGAGAGTTCTGAAACTGTGAGTCCCAAATAAACTTCCTTCTCTAAGTTGTTTTTGTTGGGTGTTTTGGTCACAATGATGAAAAAGCTAACTAAAACAGAGTCCTAATGGGCTTACTGAGTCTGGCTTTTCTTTCTTCTGATTTGGAAAGTTTTCAATTATTATTTCTTTGAGCTTTGTGTCACCATATCATCTTTTTCTTCTGAAACTTCCATAATTTATATGAGCTAGCTTGATTGTATCTTATAAATCATGTAGGTTTTCTTGACTTTTTGCATTCTTTTTTTTCCCCCTGAAACTGGAGAATTTAAAATGATATATCTTCTAATTCACTGATTCTTTCTTCTGCTTGATCTAGTTGGCTCTTGAAGTTCTCTATTGTTTTTTTTTTTCAGTTCAGTCATTGTATCTTTCACCTCTTACAGTTTGTTTTTGGTATCTCTGTTAAATGTAGGATTTTGCTCCTTTATTGTTTTCCTGATTTTTCTCTTATAGCTTGTTGGGCTACTTTAGAACAATTATTTTGAATTCTTTGGCAATGCGTAAATCTCCATTTCTTTGTAATTGCTTATTAGACATTTATTCCTTTGGTGGCAGTGTATGTCTTTGATTCTTCTGATCTTCGAAGCTTTGGGTGTTGGTGCATTTGACGAGGTAGTTACCTTTTCCAGACTTTATGGACTAGATTCAATAAGGTAAAGCCTTTACTTGTGTGTGTGCAGGGATAATGGGAACATTGACTGAGAAGGACACATTGTAGTATACTTTAGTACTGGGACAGGGGGCCTAAGTGTGAGATACATGTTGACTACAGTTCAAGGCAAGGGGGTGCAGTGTCTTGTGTCTTAGGCAGCTGTTCTCTTGTCATTGTCTATCACCTGATTATTTGTGGCAAGAATTGTGTGTATGTTGGGGAGGGGGAGAGGGAGGGTCTGGAAGACTGTGAGGGTTGTTGTGGCTCTTATCAGCATCCTTGGGTCCAGCACTGGGTATGGGTTCCGAGTATGTTTGCCTAGCTGCAGGCTTTAGCTGTGGGAGTATGCATTTTTATGGTTGCCCAAGCTAGTTGTAGGGATTGCACATGTTGGCATGTGTGCTGTGGATGCCTGGGTCTCAAGGCTGGGTCATTTGTGGTGGTATTGACTGGGGTGGTTCAGCAACTGAAAGTGGTAAAAGTGACAAACTACTAGGCCCTCAGTGGCAAAATCTTCTGTTGACTTTCTCAGTGGTGAAGGGTCTCTCAGTTGGTGAATGGTGCTGGGATCATCTGCTGAGCTGACCACTGGAGACCCTGGTAGCACCTGCCCTGTGACTGATGCTGACAGCTCATACCCATTTTTTTGTTTGTTTGTTCTAGTTGTCTACACATTACTTTGCTATTCCAATCTGTTCAGTGATCACTTGGTGGGAGTAAAACTTATTCAGGTCCTTACGATAGTACCCACAGAGGGTGGGGAATTTGATTACCCTATTCTACTTTTCTCTGCAGGGGGATCTTGTTGGCCAAAGAATTTCCTATCATTGCTGAGCAATGCCAGCCTCAGAGATGGATGATATAAGCAAAAACCTTTTTTGGGAAGTTATTCTTAGGTTTTTGTTTCACTGTTGTTTCTTAATTTGACTTCTAAGCTCTCTTAGAGAATTTTTTTTTAAATGGATTTCTGTCTACTTCCCTTCCCTTCCCCCCCCCCCCCCCCCGGAGATAGGCTTGAATCTCTTATTTTGCCATATTGCGGATATTCCCTCTCAATTCTTTTTTTGGTAAAGTGATCTGAATTGAATTTTCTATGATCTTCAGTGGAAAAATTTTAAGCACACAAACGATGATGTCTTTGTTATGATAACACTTTCTACTCTATTACTTTTTTCATTTTAAGGGATATCAGTGAACAATTGTTTTAATCAGATTTTTAATTACTATAACAAAGTACTGAGGCAGATTAACTTTATAAAGAAATGAGGTTTATTTAGTTCACAGCTCTGGAGATAACAAGGGTACGACACTGGCATCAGTTCAGGTCTATGAGCTGATGACTGTGTCACATCAAGGGAGAGGCATGTGTGTAAGGGAGAGATTGTATCTTGAAACAGAAAGGCAAAGAGGTTAGGTGGGGGCCAAGTTTGGACTTCTATAACCATTCTATTATGAGAACTAGCCAGAGGCCCATGACCTTTCTAAGAAGATGCCTCTGAATAACCTCAGAATCTCCTACTTTCAAAGGCTCCACCTTTCAAAGGTTATGGACCACCTCCTAATACTATTAACTTGGAACCAAGCTTCTCATACATGACCTTGAGGGATAAACCACATCCAAACCATAGCAGTAATTTTTTATTTTATGCTAATGTTATGATGTGAGGTGCATTTTTCTGCTATTTTCCCTTGAAATTGGTTTACCTTGCATTAATAATTCAATCTCTTTAAGTTAGACCCTACAAATTTTTTTTTTGTTGTCTTTTTGTTTGTTTTGTTTTGGTTCTGGGGATTGAACCCAGGGAAGATTTACCGCTGAGCTATATCTCTAGTCCTTTTTATTTTGAAACAGGATCTTGCTAAGTAAATGAGGCTGGCCTTGAGCTTGGTGATCCTACTGCCTCAGTTGCTAGAATTACAGGCGTGTGCCACCATGCCCAACTACTCATATTATTTGCCATAGGCTATAAAAGATAGGGTCAGTATAGTAGCCTTGATATAAAAAAATGTGAATTTGAATTCTGTCTTTTTAATTACTAGGTCTTTGTATGTCCTCTCAAGAGCCTTATTGCAATAGTTTGTGTATACATGATAGAAGATATCTGGAAAATTACTGTAGACTGATGAGTTTTAGTAATTATTGAGTCTACTGTGAATAATGTGTTGATTACCATAAAAAATAATAGATGTACTTTTTCTAAATAGATGTTTGCAGGGGTGATTATGATTTTAAAAATGTATTTCTTGTTTTTATCATCTGCATTGATCAGAAACTTTTTAAACATATGTATTTTCTTAAACATAAATATAACCCAGTGAGATAATTATGTTGGAGAAGAATTATGATAAATGTTTAGATGTAACTAAATTTTAACTATAAAGGTTCAGACTTAGCTGAAAATATAATTCTTTGGTTTACAGAAATCTAGATACTCTGTAGTTTATGATCTATTATTTTTTCTTTTTTAAAGTATAAATGGATTATGGTCATTATATAGTCAAGTGCCTTGTAATTTAAGCTACACATGGCACAGGCATACCTACTTACATTTCATTTATCCTATAAATATATATTGAATTTCTACTCTGTTCAAGTAACAGAAAAGAATTTTTTCTTTATGCCTTTGAATATGTGATAAATGGTATTTCAAGTAGCACATTTGTAGTTCTCCAAGTTTAGTAGTTATATTTTTGTAAATTTTATTTCTCAGATGATCACTAAGTACAGTGACTGTGTTGATATAACATGAGAAAAGGTCTTGTTATGTAATGAAATAGGCATATAATCAGGTCCTTTTTTAAAAGTTCTTTCACTTCCCTGTGGACCATGCCTTTAACACAGGGGGCTTTGAGGTATATTTAAGATTCAAATTATAGCACATCTATTTTAATTTTGAGTTTAACTTGAATTAAAAATAAACATTTCTAGATAATTCATTTTAATCTCTTGATGATTGAGGTGATCTACTTTCAGGCTAGTTAGGACATATTTAAAGAACTTTTTGCTGGATATGGTGGCACATGCATTATAATCCCAGTATCCTGGAAGGCTGAGGCAGGAGGATTGCAAGTTTGAGGCCAGCCTCTGCAACTTAGTGAGACCATATTTCAAAATAAAAAATTAATAGGCCTGGGATATAGCTCAGTGTAAAGCACCTGGGTTCAACCCTCCATACCACATACATACACCCCAAAACAACTTTTAAAATTTATAACAACAAGTCTCAGATATAACCTGCAGTCCATGGTAATACTTACTAAGTACAATGAATTTCCTTCTTTAAACACAAAGGTATACTCTTAAACATTGTATCCTAATACATAACTTTTTTTTTCAACTACATAAAAGGCATGGCTTAGGCAAGATAGCAAGTTTTAGAAAAAGAATCATTAAAAGCATTCTGGTATCTGCATTTTAATTTGAATCTAATTAAAAACTACCAAATTGTTAAAAAATTAACTGATAAGGATTATAAAACTCTAGTGTCTGGTTTCCCCCAAATTTGATTTTTTAAATTGTTTTGTGAATTTATAGATAGACAGGAAATTTATGGTATGATGTATTCATGTGTTTGGAATCCTCCCCTTTTACTGTTTTGAATTTTGTTACTTAAAGGGAAATCATAGAGTGTTGATTTTCTTATGGTGACCCAGAAATGCAGGTATAGTCATTAGTATTAGAATTTCTAACAAACTTTACTATAAATAATTATAAATTTTAATATCGTCACCTATTTTGTAATGTAGTTAAATCCTGTGATAATCTAAAATATATGTGAACACAGAAATTCTGAGGTAATGATAATGATTTGAAAATAATTGTCATTGACAATTTTTGCTAGTAAGTGCAGTAGAAAAATATAATTAGGAATAGTTTTTCTATAGGTTCTAGGTTAATCTATTTAATCTAATACATCTTAAAATGAAATACTTTATTTTTAATATGATTGGATTATGATCTTAGTTTTTAGATGAATAAAAGTTTTTCCTTTCTACAAAGTGAACTATTTTTGTGCAATTCATTGCCACAACTTTGCTCTCTTCGTCTTCATTCTCTCTGTCTCTGCTAACTTATCGATAGTTTTATGTTTTCATTTGTTGAATTAGCAATATTCATGACAGTAAATACTTCTTTTATGTTTGCATTTAATGAAATTTAAGTGGAAACTTTTAAAAAATACTGGGTTAACAAGTACAAGAACATTCATATTAACACTGTATGTTAGAGCCCCATTCCCATCAGTAATAGAAAGGACAAATAGTGTTACATTCAGTGTAATACTTCACAATGATAAAAATTAAATTGCACATAAAAACATGAATGAATTACATAAACACAACATTGATGTAAAAAGCCAAACATAAGGGAATATGTCACATGACTCCCGTTTAAAGTTTAAAACTGTCAAAACAATGGTTTTAGATGTCAGAGTAGTAGTTTCTTTTGCTGGGTATAATGACAAAAAACAGAACATGAGTTGGTTTCTGGATTCTGGTTATATTGTTTCTTGATTTGGGTATTGTTTAGATTTTGGGAAGATTTGGGCACTTGAATGTATATGTTCAGCTTCCAGAAAAAGTTTACATAAGTAGTTGATTCTTGTTATTTGTGATAGTTGTGTTTTATAAAGTTGTGTGTGAACCCTTGCCCCCAAGAGAATACAGGAAAAGGTTTCTGCAAGCCATTGATTGTAATCACAATTGTGTCAATCGATCAATACATAAATCTGCTTTATGTGTGTTTGTTTACATACACTCTTTTTATATGGACCACTGATTCATCAGCATTAAAGTCACAACCAACAGTACTCTAACTTCTGCCTAAATGAAGCTTATCTAACACACATGCTCTTTGTAAGATATATCACAGCTGCCTCTTTTAAAAAATTTGTGCATACACAACAGTGCATACATAATAGTGTGATTCATTATGCCCACATTTGCAAATATACATAACAAAATTTAATCGATCTTCTTTCCAGTACCTTCCTTCTCTTACCTCTTTTCTTCTCCTGATCTGTTTACTCTTCTGATCTCCCTTCTATTATTATTATTATTATTATTATTATTATTATTATTATTTCAGTTAGTGTATTATAATTATATAAATACGCAGGACTCATTATAGTGTATTCATACATAGACATAACATAATTTGATAGATTTTGTTCTTCAGTACTTCTCCATACCCTCCCTGCTCTCTTTCAATCCCTTTCCTCTTCTGTTGGACTTTCTTCTATTTTCATGAGATTCCCCCCACTGTTTTTCCTCTCTTTCTACCTTCCACACGTGAGAGACAACTCCATTTCCAACCATTTACCAACTAATGACAATTTTATTCTTATTTATGACTGAGTAAAACTCCATTCATTATAGCCTTCTTGAACTTAAAAGTGCTAGATAACACTTCAGCACTACACTTGGGGTTTAAACTTTGAAATCACCAACAGAAAGTACAAAATGCAAAAATGTGGCACTAATAAGCTTTGAAAAGGACATATTTGCAATATGAGAGGTGAAAGAAGGTAAATCATGGCTGAGTTCTACTTTACCTGGGAATGTGTGTATTGCTTGACTCAGTTTTTTTCTTTTATTTGTACATTATAGTTGTACCAATAGTTGGATTCAGTTTGACGTAATCATACATGCCTGGAATTTAATTTACTTTATTTTAGTCACAGGTTACCCCTGCCCCATTTTCTCCTCTCCTGTCTCCCCTTATTCCTCTTTTTCTATGATAATGGTCTATTTTTGACTCATTTATTTTTAATTTGGGCTTTAGAGATATATATAAAGATGGAATTCCTGTGGCATATTTATACATGCACCTAGCATAGTTCGGTCAGAAGTTCTGCATTTTCTCCCCTTTCTGGTCCCTCCTGCCTTCCCTCCAGTGTCCATCAACTCTTCTGATTTTCCCTTTGTCTTTGTTTGACCCCATATCCTGCTAACTTTGCTGAATTTTTTTCTTAAATATTTTTTTTAGTTGTCAATGGTATTTTTTTTTTTTTTTTTTTTTGTTTTGGCTTTTTTTTTTTTTTTTTTTTTGAGGAGGGGACTTCTAGATAAAAGATCATGCCATCAGCAAACAGAGATGATTTGATTTCTTATTTTCCTTTTTGTTTGCCTTTAATTTCCTTTTCTTGCCTGATGGCTGTGCCTAGAGTTTCAAGGACTATATTGAATAGTAGTAGTGAAAGTAGACATCCTTGTCCTGTTCCTGATTTTAGAGGAAATGCTTTCAGTGTTTCCCCATTCAATATGATGTTGGCTTTGGGTTTGTCATATTATAGCCTTTATAATGTTGAGGTAAGTCCTTTCTCTCTCTAGTTTTTCAGGAGTTTTTAATGTGATTGGGTGCTGGATTATATCAGTGGTGTCTTCTGCATCTATCAAGATTATCATGTGATTATTTTCCTTATTTATAAGGTGAATTCCATTTATTGATTTGTGTATGTTGAAGTAGCCTTGCATCCTTGGGATGAAATCTACCTGATCATTGTGTACTATATTCTTAATGAGTTTTCAAATGGTAATACTTTATTAATGATTTTTGCATCTGTTTATCAGATATATTGGTTTGTAGTTTTCTTTCCTTGATGTGTATTTGTCTGGTTTTGGTATCAGGTGTACTGACGTCATAGAGTGTATTGGGCAGTGTTTCCTCCTTTTAAATTTCATGGAATAATTTCAGGAAGACTAGAGTTAGTACTTTTTTAAAGGTCTGGTAGAATTCAACTGAGAATGCATCTGATCTGGGCTTTTCTTTGTTGGACACTTAATAATTGCTGTTTTAATTTCATTCATCTGTTTAGGTTTTCTTTATCTTCCTGGTTCAATTTAGGTTCAATTTATGTATGTCATGTTGTATATCTAGAAATTCGTCAGTATCTCCTAGATTTTCTAGTTATTGGAGTTTATTTCTAAATTTAGAAATAGTTTCTAATAATCCTCTGGATTTCATTTGTGTCTGTGGTAATATTTCCTTTTTCTTCTGTAATTTTCTTAACTGGGATCTTCTCTTTCTTTGTCTTGGTTAGTTTGGCTAGGAGTTTATCAGTCTTATCTTTTCAAAGAATCAGCTTCTTGTTGCATTGAACCTATGTATTGTTTTTATATTCTCAATTTCATTAATTTCAGCTTTGATCTTAATTATTTTCTGTCTTGTACTGATTTTGGCATTAGTCTGTTCTCCCTTTACTAAGGCTGTAAGGGATAGTGTTAGATTATTCACTTGGGGATCTTTCTGTTTAAAATGTAGGCTCTCAATGCTTTAAAGTTTTCTTTTAAAACTGCCTTCATTGTTGTCCCCCAAATTTTGATATATCTCTGTTCTCACTTGTTTCTAAGAATTCTTAATTTCTTCTCTCATTTCTTTTATGATTCATTCCTTATTTACAGACCCAGCCCCTAAAAGAGTATTTTTCAGTCTCCATAAACACACATATATGTGTTTATGGTTTCTATGATTTTTCTTATTATAATTTTTAGTTTCATTACATCATGATCTGATAGGATGCATGGGATTATATCAGTGCTTTGGTATTTGGTAAGAATTGCTTTGTGACCTAGAATATGATCTATTTTTGAAAAAGTTTCATGAGTTGCTGAGAAGAAAAAGCCAACTGTTTGGGGGTGAAATATTCTGTAGATGTGTGTTAGTTCATTTGATTTATAGTATTATTTAGGTTGGAAATGTCTTTATTGATTTTATGTGTGGATGATCTGCTTATTGGTGGCAAGGACGTGGTGAAATCACTCAGTTTTATTGTATTGGTGTTTATTTGGGATTTCATGTCAAGAAGTATTTTTTTAAGTACAATTAGATTCACTAACATTTGTGACATAAGTATTTACTATTGTTATATTTTCTTGTTGAGTTGTTCCCTTTACCAGTATGTAGTGGCCTTCTTTGTCTCTTCTGATTAATTTTTGCATGAAATCTGCTTTTTCAGATATGAGAATAGTTACTCCTGCTTGTTTTTGGATTCCTTTTGCATGGAGTATTTTTTTTCCATTTTTTAACTTTTAGACTATGAATTTCTTTACTTATGATACCACTCTCTTGCTAACAGCATATAACTTTATCTTGTTTTTAAATCCATTCTGCCATTTTATGTCTTTTAATTGGAGAGTTGAGACCTTTTACATTCAGTGTTGTTATGGATAAATGTTATTTCCTGCCATTTTGTTTTGTTTGCTATATTTAATTCTGTCTTGATTTTTATTTAGTTAGTTGTTCTTCTGGTGAACTTTATCTATTTGGAGTTTGGGCTTTGTTTTTTGCTTTCTCTGTATGCTGTATATTTTTAAGTATTCTTTATAGTGTTGGCTTGGTGATCATGAATTCTTTATTCATATCATGGTTATTTTTTGTTTCTTCATTTATTCTGGAAGATTGCTTTGCTAGATATAGCAATCTTGACTGGCATTTGTTTTCTTTTAAAGTTTGGCATATCTCATTCCAGGCTTCCTTTATTTTAAGCTCTGAGTTGAGAAGTCAAAATTGAGCCTTATTGTTTTGCCTCTAAATGTGGCCTGATATTTTTCTCTTGTAGCTTTTAATATTCTTTCCTTATTTCCTATATTAGGCGTTTTGATTATGAAGTGTCTTATGAAGGTTCTGTTTTGATCTTGTCTATTTGGGGTTCTATATGTATCCTGTTTGTGGATGTCTATCTCATTTTTACATTGTATCAGATTTTCTGCTACTATTTTTATGCCTTTAGTCTATATCTCCATGTTTTCTTCTATCCCAGTGGCTCTCAGGTTTATTCTCTTGATGCTGTCTCAGAGTTCTTGTATATTCTAATCATGATCTTTTATTTTTTCCTCCTTATTGCATACTGAGTATTAAATTTTCACACCCTATTTTCAAGGCCCAAAGTTCTGTCTTTGAGGCTTGAAGATTGGTTTTCTATGCAATCTTTTCTGTTGGAGATACTTTCAAATGAATTTTTAATTTGATTGATGTCCCTTTCATTTTCAGGAGTTATGATTGTTTCTTTTCAGTATCTCAATTCTTTATTGAAATGGTCTTTCACCTACTGTATTTACTCTCAATTAATTTCTTAGATCTTTTAGTTCTTTGGCATTTGAATAATCAATTTTTTTTTTGTAGTCTTTCTTTGGAATTTCATTCGCTTCCATGTCTGCAGGATTTTTTTGTTGAGGGCCTATGAGTTTTTTGAGAAAATTTGTTTGTTTATTTCCTCATATTTTCAGAGGTCTTGGACTTGTACATCAGTTGCACTGGATTCCTCAATCTGTTTTATAAGTGTGTCCTGTAGTGTGAAGTTGTCTTTTTCGTTCTAGGGACTTCTCTCTGTTTTAGTGTATGAGTATGAGTAGATGTTCAGGAGTGGGATCTGAGATCCTCATCTAATTGTTTTTTCTTGGGACCTAGTTATTGGTCTGTGTTTTTTCTCTCCCATGCTTTATGTGTTGATGTACTGTTGAGGCTTGAGTGGGGCTAGTTCATGTGTAGAGGGAGTTTTGCTGTTACTTGGCTGAATTATGAGTATTGCTTGGCAGCAGCATCTCTACTCTTTGAGCTTGAAGTGTCCCAGTCACTTCCCAGCTGCTTTTAAAAACATTTAAATTTAAGAGGATAAAGTGATATGTGGCCCATTTGTAAACAAAATTTAGAAATAAATATTTCAGGTCCTAATAGATTTATAAACATATCATTATTAGCAGATTACATATTTGCAAAACTGCCTGTTTTTAGTCCGACAATTTTTGTGATTAAAATTAGAGCAGTGCTAGATGACTAATGTAAATTTTTTTAACTAGACTATAATTTCAAAAATTACTGCTGTAATTTTTAAATTTCTATTTCTTGAGGTGCAGGAGATCTAATCTAGGGGTTTGCACATGCTGAGCAAGTGCCCTACTTGAACTGCACTGTCAGCCTTACTCCTGTAATTTTTTTATGTCAAACCTTATTGGATTTAAAATTTTATCTAATGATTCTTTGCTGATTAGGGATTCACGGTAACATTGCACACTGATTTTTTTCCCCTCCTAGCAAATGATGGTTAAATTATTGCATTTCAAATAGTGTTATATGTTTTCTTTTTAATACACACACACATATATATATGTTTTAGTTATAGATGGACATAATACCTTTATTTTATTTATTTATTTTTATGTGGTGTTGAGGATCAAACCCAGGGCCTCACATGTGCTAGGTGAATGCTCTACTGCTGAGCCACAACCCCAGGCCCCATATGTTTTCTTCAAAATAAATTTGTATCAAGGTTCATCCTAGGCAACTTGAAATGTACTAGTATAAAAGACTGAGATTGAGTTAATTTTCAAATATTAATTTTACTCTGAGATATTTTGCAGTGATGCATATTTCAAAATTAATATTTGTTACATTTTGTTTTAATACTGGATCCTTTGTATTATTTTTAACTCAGTTTTTTGCACAAGAACAGGAGGTAGACCATTTTAGGTCAGGTTAGATCAGTGGTTTGTGTCACCTACCTTGTTTTTAACAATGGCATGTGGTTGCTGTTCCAGTTTTCTATTGCCACAAATAGAGAACAATTAACATAGCAGGTTTGCTCTCTTTAGAAACATGCTTTTAAGGGTGATCCTTCATTGGCATCTGGGAATGTGAATGGTAAACTTTTCTGTTCTACTATAAAACCTTTTTCTAAGTTATTAGAGTGGCTCACTGTGCCTGAGGTGTTTGTGCAAGCAATGTTGTGTAAGATGAACACTGACTTTCCTCTGGGAGTCTGAAATTTTTGTATGTGCCAGGCAGAGGGAACCTACATGACTGACCTCCAGTAAAAACTGTAGGCACTGTGTTTCTAATGAGCTTCTCTGCAGACCATACTACCCTTTTTGTCACAGTTCACTTCCAGAGGATTTACGTGTATCTGCTAAGATTCCACTGGGAGGTATTCTTAGAATCTTGTGCCTGTTTTTAACTAGACTATGTCATATGTCTTTTCCCTTTGCTGGTTTTGCTGTTTTCTTTTGCTCTAATAAATTGTAGTCATGACTTTGACTATATCCTGAGTTCTGTGACTCCTAGCAAATCATTGACCACTGTGGGTCATCATAGAAATCCCAGACATATTTCATAAGAAATTTCCACAAAATTTAATATCTTAAAGCAAAAAGCATATTAATAATCTAATGAGATTTTTTTTCATTGAGAATTTGACTTTGTTCAGTTTACCTTGGTGTTGACAGAGCTTTCTTAAGTGATTTTCATCTAATTGTTGACCTGGGCTAGAGGGTCCAACCTAGCTTTATGCACATACCCACAACTTTCACAGGGATTGAGGGAAGGCTGCTCTGCGACTGTTGACTGGAATCTCAACATGTGGCCCGTGTGGTATTAAGGCTATGAAATGCCAGTTCAGAAATCAGATTACCCTGATTAGACAGGTTATTTGTTCATCTATACTTCTGGAATAGCTTGTATTTTTATTGTTAGCAAGAATAATTAATGAATTCCCTGTGTTACCATATTTTATAAAGTTGTTAATTCCTTCTTCCCCGAACTGTCTTTTCCAAATAAGACATTTCTTTTCATTCGTTGAATAATTTTGTTCATTTTATTCATACCTTATGTGGTTTTATTAACATGTAACATCTTCTCTTGCCTCTTATGTTTCTAAGAGAATGAATGTTTTTATTATATCCTCTGTAGGGAGTGTCTATTCTAGGTTTTTTTTTTTTTAATCTCAACCTTTTCCAAGTTTATTTTTTAAAAACTGAAAATGAAAAATCTGACCTAAGTATAGTGTTATGGGCTCAGATGCACCATAATTTTTATTCTCCAGAATACATATGGAGGCAAGAATTCTCTTTGCAGAAAATATTGTTGCTTTCTGTGACTGGAAATTTTTCTTAATGTGGAATTTTTTCTAATGTGATTAGAAATGCTTCTTATTTACTCACTGGTTTGTAGCTCTGCTAGTCCTTGGGAACTTCTTTCTGAATAACATGAAAACTCCTTGAATCTGATCAGTAGCTATTATATACTTTAGGTTATAGTTTGATATTTTTACATCTGAGTCCATTCAGAACTCTTTTTTTAAAAATATTTTTTTAGAGTTGATAGACCTTTATTTTATTCATTTATTTTTATGTGGTACTGAGAATTGAACCCAGTGCCTCACACATGCTAGGCAAGCACTCTACCACTGAGCCACAGCTCTAGCCCCATTCAGAACTCTTAAGTGAGTGTTATTCAATCTTTATTTATATTTAAAAAATTATGTCTGTTTTCAGTATTAACAGTAAATCACAACTTATGGGATATTATTGTGTTTTAGAAAAAAATTTGCATGCATTATATAATTTCTATCTTTAAACAAATTGTAAGGTGATTTAAATAAGTATTAATGGTCAGAAGTCATAAATGAGTAATTGAGGCTCTGGGAGGGGGTTACCAAACTTGAAAAAGGAAGAATTATAATGAGTACAGCTGTGTTATGATTCCAAATTCTACTGCTAATCATTACCATTCATAAGCATCTAGTTAGTTTAAGGGCATCAAAATTGGTGTTTGTTTTTTGTTAGTCTTGATTAAGGCAGTCAGCGGGATATTAGGCACTTTGTTAGCATTAGAAAATATTTCATATTTTGAATTTTTAACTGATAAGAAAAAACATCATTTGAACATATTAGTGGAGTGACATATAATGCTCACTACATGTGTACATTCTGTAATGTTTACATCAGGTTACACATTTATCTCAGCCAACATTTATCATTTCTTTACAGTGAACACTTTCAAAATCCTTTCTTCTGCCTTTTTGAAATGTAGAGCACATTTTTGTGATGTTAGGAATATTCTGATGCCCTTAGCTTTATTATTGAAGAGGGGATGAACCTAGAGCACTTGGAATCAAACTGAGCCTCCCTTCTGCTTTCCTTCTTTGGGAATGCTCACTCCAGATGAACAACTTTCAGCCTTAACCTCTGATTTTACATTCTTTTTCCCATTGGGACTTGAATTCTACCTAGTGTGATACTTTCTTATTCTTGCTTTTACAAATTGGATCACTGAAACTCCATCCACTGACTGGGATCTTGTCCTAAATACACGACAATGACGAAGTCCTGTTTCCTAGAAGGAGTAATTTTGTCTAATAAGCACTATTTTGATACCATTTAAAACATGGTAATATGCAGAGTTAATCACCTGCTTTTTGTGGCAACTGCATATTCTGAACTAATTCATACCTTTTTTCTTCCCTTTGTCATGGCATATATTGAAATTAAAACCACAAGAACTCTTATGCTCTTTCCAATATGGCATGCCATTTCTTTTTTTTATTTTTATTTTTAAAATTTATTTATTTTGATTCATTGTACACAAATGGAGTACAGCTGTTGTTTCTCTGGTTGTACACAAAGTAGAGTCACACCATCTGTGCATTCATACATATACACAGAGCAATGATGTCTGTCTCATTCTGTTATTACTATTACCCCCCACCCCACCCCAGCCCTCCCTTCCCTCTATGCAATCTATTCTTCCTCCATTCTTGCCTCCCTTCCACCCTGCATTATGCATCATCATTCACTTATCAGAGAGATCATTCGACCTTTGGATTTTTGGGATTGGCTAATCTCACTTAGCATGACAGTCTCCAGCATCATCCATTTACCTGCAAATGCCATAATTTTAATCTTCTTTATGGCTGAGTAATATTCCATTGTGTATATATACCACAGTTTCTTTATCCATTCATCTATTGAAGGGCATCGAGGTTGGTTCCACAATCTCGCTATTGTAAATTGAGCAGCTATGAACATTGATGTGGCTGCATCACTGTAGTATGCTGATTTTAAGTCCTTGGGGTATAGGCCAAGGAGTGGGACAGCTGGGTCAAATGGTGGATCCATTCCAAGTTTTCTGAGGAATCTCCACACTGCTTTCCAGAGTGATGGCATGCCATTTCCTTATGAGAAAACTAAACTATTAAGTAGGTGTAGAGTGTTTGTGCTTACCATATCTTCATTTGTGTTTTCTGAACTATTCCCATTTAAAAGACATTGAGAATTCAGAATCTCTTTAAATTAATAATTGTCTGTTTTGTGTTCAAAGGAGTGGTTACAACTTATCAATTTTTTCCAGGTAGGTGATTAAGGATAGCCAGGTTATGAATGATATTATCTAGAATGAGAATATAAAGTTAAAAGAAAAGAGTGCTTAAGATGGGTTTTAAGTAACTTTGGTATTTAATGGCCAGGGGAGCAGGATAAAATCCTGAAGGAAAGTCCTAACCTAAAGGAGAGAGAATATATAGCCAGAGAGATAAAAGGAAAACTAAGGGAGGCTGGTGTCTTGGGAACAAGAGCAGAGAGTGTCACTTGAGTTGAATCCTCTTTTGAGATGAGATAAAATGAAGACTTGGAAGTGACTGTTACTTTTAGACAGATGATTGTTGTTGCATTGTTGATTTTTAGTAAGACTATTTTAAAGGAGTGATAGCATGGATACCAGGCATTCTGGCTTAAGGGACAAGTAAAGGTGAGGAAATTAATCCAGTTAGTGTAGAAAACTGTTTTGATTGGTTTGGAAAGAAAAGAAGTGAGGTGGAAGCTGGGCGTAATTGTGAGAATTGTTGTAGAAGGTGTTTATTTTTTCCAAGTAAGAGAGACTTATACATGTTTAAAAGTAGGAAGGATTTAGTTGAGAGGAAGAGGCCAAGAATAGCATAGAAGAGATGTATAATGTTTCTAAGAATGCAGAAAGAATGGTTAGAACTGCTTTGAACATTCATTTACAAGTCTTTTTATGTCATATGTTTTCATTTATTTTTAATATATCTAGGGGTGGAATTTTTTTGTCTTTTGTTTATAAGAAACTACCAGTTACCCAAAGTAGTTATACCATTTTAGTTCCCCTTAGCATTGTATGTGTCTTACAGTTATTGTACATCCTTGCCAACACTTGCCCTTGTTTTCAATATTAGCCCCGGTATCTCCTGGTTTTAATTTGCATTTGTATTTCTCTTATGAATAGTTATGTTAAGCATCTTTTCATGTTTTTATTTTCCATTCATATTTCTTGTTTAGTGAATTGTCTATCCTTTTCATTTGGGGGAGAGTATTTATTATTGAGATGCAAGAGTTTTAAATATATCCTGCAAAAAATTCTTTGCCAGATTTATGTATTGCAAATATTTTATTCTAATCTGTTTTGCCTTTGTATTTTTTAATGTTGAATTTTGAAGAACAGGTGTTTTTAATTTTAATGAAGTTCAATTTTTCACTTGTTTTGTATTTTGACAAGGTATTTTTATTAGCACTAGGATAAATTAATTTGTTTTATTGCTTGTATAAAATTTGTGGGTATGTACATGATGTTTAAAGTTAAGAGATATTGATGATAAACACAGTTGTGTCTTAATTCAATCACTACGAATTTCTTGTTAAACCTGGTTGCCTCTTAGCAAATACAAAAAAATAGAGATAATACTTTGCATTCTGTCAGATCATAATGGAATGAAATTAGAAATCAATGATAAAATAAGAAATAGAAACTTCTCCAACACCTGGAGACTAAATAATACACTATTGAATGATATGCGGATAGCAGAAGTCATCAAGGAAGAGATTAAAATATTCTTAGAGGCAAATGAGAACCCTGATACAACACATCAAAATCTCTGGGACATTATGACAGCAGTTCTAAGAGGAAAATTTATTGCATTGAGCTCATTCAATAAAAGAATAAAAAGTCAACAAATAAATGACCTAACATTATATCTCAAAGCCCTAGAAGAACAGACCAACACCAAAGTAGTAGAAGACAGGAAAAATTAAAATAAGAGCTGAAATCAATGAATTTGAAATGAAACAGTTGAAAAAATTGATAAAAGTTGGTTCTAAATATTGGTTTATCAACAAAATTGATAAACCCTTAGCCACACTAACCAAGAGAAAGAGAGAGAAAGCTCAAATTATTAAAATTCACGATGAAAAAGGAAATATCATGACATACACTATTGAAATACAAATCATAATTAGAAGCTATTTTGAAATCTATACTCCAACAAAATAGAAAGTCTCAAAGACATTGACAAATTTCTGGAGACTTATGATCTACCCAAACGGAATTAGGAGGACATACACCAATTTAAATAGATCAATTTCAAGCAATGGAATAGAAGATGCCATCAATAGCCTACAACCAAGAAAAGGCCGGATCCAGATGGAGTCCCAGCTGAGTTCTATAAGACACTCAAAGAACTAATACCAATACTACTCAAAGTATTTCATGAAATAGAAAAAGAGGGAACCCTTCCAAACTCATTCTATGAAGCCAGTATCACCCTGATACCAAAAACAGACAAAGACACATCAAGGAAAGAAAATTTCAGACCAATATCCCTGATGAACCTAGATGTAAAAATTCTTAACAAAATTCTGGCAAATTACATACAAAAACATATTAAGAAGATAGTGCACCATGATCAAGTGGGGTTCATTCCAGGGATGCAATGTTGGTTCAATATCCTGAAATCAATAAGTATAATTCATCACATCAGTAGACTTAATATTAAGAATCATATGATCATTTCAATAGATGCAGAAGAAGCATTTGATAAAATATAGCACTCCTTCATTCTTAAAACATTAGAACGAATAGGTATAGTAGGAACATACCTCAACATTGTAAAGACTATCTATGCTAAGCTCATGGCCAACATCATTCTAAAAGGAGAATAATTGAAAGCATTTTCTCTACAAACTGGAACAAGACAGGAATGCCCTCTTTCACCACTTCTATTCAACATCATCCTTGAAACTCTAGCCAAAGCAATCAGACAAACCAAGAAAATTAAAGGGATACAATAGGAAAAGAAGAACTCAAACTATCACTATTTGCTGCAACATGATTCTATATTTAGAGGATCCAAAAAACTCCACCAAAAAATTTCTAGAACTAATAAATGAATTCAGCAAAGTAGAAGGATATAAAATCAACACTCCTAAATATAATGCATTTTTTTTATTCATAAGTTTTGAATCCTCTGAAAGAGAAATTAGGAAAACTACCCCATTCACAATAGCCTCAAACAAAACAAAACAAAAAAAATAACTTGGGAATCAATCTAATAAAAGAGGTGAAAGACCTCTACAATGAAAACTACAGAACACTAAAGAAAGAAATTAAAGAAAATCTAAAGAAGATGGAAAGATCTCCCATGTTCTTGGATAGGCAGAATTAATATAGTTAAAATGGCCATATGACCAAAACTGTTGTACAGATTTAATGAAATTCCAATTAAAATCCCAGTGACATACCTCATAGAAATAGAGAAAGCAATCATGAAATTCATTTGGAAGAATAAGAGACCCAGAATAGCCAAAGCTATCCTTAGCAGGAAGAGTGAAGCAGAAGCTATCACAATAAACTGTACTGCAGAGCAATAGTAACAAAAACAGCATGGTATTGGCACCAAATAGAAAGGTAGACCAATGTTACAGAATAGAAGACACAGAGACAAACTCATAAATACAGTTATCTCATACTAGATAAAGGTGCCTGTAATGGTTGATTTGAATTGCCAACTTGATTGGATTAGAAGATGATGATTAAGAAGAGGCTTCTGGGTTTGTCAATGAGGGCGTGTGTAGGAATGGTTGGTATGTGGGATAGTGAACTGGAGACCCTCCCGAAGCGTAGACAGCACCACCCAATAGGATGATGGCTTGGATGGAACAAAAGTTGGAAGAACAAGGATGCAGATGCAAGTGCGACTCTTTTTGAATGGGTTCTTGATTGCTGCTTCAATCATCTGAGGATATCAGACACTTGCTTCTTTACTCTTCCAAATCAGACTCTGCCAATGATTCTCCAGGTAGTTTCCAGAATCTTTGGTCTTGGACTGGGGTAGCACTGTTGATCCTTCTTGTTCTGGGGCTTCCACTTCTTGACTATGCAGCTCTTCCGGCTCTCTAGCCTGCAGATGGCCATTGTGGACAGTCCAGCTTCTGGTCATGTAAGCCAATGTAGTAAATCCCCTTTTTATAATCATATTTCCTGTTGATTCTGTTCTTCTAGAGAACCCTGACTAATAGAGTGCCAGAAACATACAATGGAGAAAAGATAGCCTCTTCAACAAATGGTGCTGGGAAAACTGGAAATTCATATGCAGCAAAATGAAATTAACCCCCTGTCTCTCATCCTGTACAAAATTCACCTCAAAATGGATTAAGGAGCTAGGAATTGGACCAGAGACCGTGTGCCTAATAGGAGAAAATGTAGACCCAAATCTTTATCATGTCGACTTAGGACCTCACTTCCTTAACATGACTCCCAAAGCACAAGAAATAAAGTCAAGAATGAATAAATGGAATGGATTCAAACTTTGCTTTTTCTTAGCAAAGGAAGCAATCAATAATGTGTGAGAGAATCTACAGAGTGGAGAAAATCTTTACCACATGCACTTCAGAGAGAGCACTAATCTCCAGAATTTATTAAAGAACTCAAAAAGCTTAACACCAAAAATACAAAAAACCCAATCAATACATGGGCTAAGGAACTGAGCAGACACTTCACAGAAGAAGATATATAGTCTCAACAAATATATGAAAAAATCTTTCATATATTAATTCATATAATTAGTAATTAAGGAAATGTAAATCAAAACTACCCTTTCATCTCATTCCAATTAGAATGGCTATTATCAAGAATATAAGCAATAATAAGTGTTGACATAAGGATTTTAAGTGGAAAGGTACTCTCATACATTGCTGGTAGGATTGCAAATTGGTACAGCCACTCTGGAAAGCAGTATGGAAATTCCTCAGAAAACTTGGAATGGATCCACCATTTGACCCAGCTATCCCACTCCTCGGTTTATACCCAAAGGACTTAAAATCAGCATACAACAATGATGCAGCCACATCAATATTTATGGCCAACCAATTCACAATAACTAGATTGTGGAACCAACCTCGATGTCCTTCAGTCGATGAATGGATAAAGAAACTGTGACATATATACATAAATATATATATATTTATGTATATATATACATAAATACATACACACACACATACATACACACACAATAGAATATTATTCAGCCATAATGAAGAATAAAATTATGGCATTTGCAGGTAAATGGATGGAGTTGGAGAATACCATGCTAAGTGAAATAAGCCAAGCCCCAAAAAACTAAAGGCCCAGTGTTTTCTCTGATAAATTAATGCTGATACATAACTGGGGGGAGGGGATAAGGGAAGAATGGAGGAATGTTGGATTGTGTAGTGGGAAATGGGGAGGGCAGGGGGCAGAGGGGGAAAGAAAGATGGTGGAATGGGATAAACACTGTTACCCTATGTGCACATATGATTACACGAATGGTGTGACTCTACATTGTGTACAACCAATTTGTGTACAATGAATGAAAATGCATTCTACTGGCATGTATAACTAAATATAACAAACCAACCAACCAATTCCTGGTTGCTTCAACCATCCTATTGGTATATAATACATTTTGTGTATTTATTAAGTATTAGTGGCCTTGATTCAATAACTCTTACTGGGTTGCATCATACCTGAAAGCATCATTATGTAAGATGAATTTGCATTTGTCTATATCCATTACTATAACTTCAAGTGAGCCATAGTATTTATTGATGATGTTTAAACCTCTGATTACTTACATTTTTTGGAGGAGTACATTAGTTAGAGATGTTTTGCGTAGCCATAGTTGAGAGTATGCTGTGAGTGGCAATGTATGCACTGCAGATTTTTGTGTACAGCTGTCACAGTTGGCAAAGGTAATGCTAGAGAAGCACTGTATTAAATTGGTCCAGTGGATACAATTAATTCAGAAAAAGAAGAGCTGTTTGTATGACAGCCATGCTTGGCATAGTTAGGCAGCTGGTATGATTATGTGCCTCAATTAAAGGGCATGAGGATAACACTGCCTCTGTTTCTGAATTGATGAGCATTGCATAGTGGGAACAGATGGCTAAAAAAATACTTGACTTTCTAATACCTTGCCATATTCATCACGGAATTATTTTTTAAAGAATCAGGAAAAAATTATATATAGATGCCCAAAACAACCTGAATAAAAAGGGAAAAAATTTAGCCAAATTTAAAAAGAAGAAAGAGGACATATTTTTTAAAACTTTAATTCCTCTAGAGGTTACCAATGAAATCTCATTGGTTGTAATTGTTACATAAATATTAGGTATTGTTTACTCAGCAGAATTTCATAGACCTCTTTGTATTTCTGCTGTGTTTTTCTACCTACTTACTAATTACCTATGCACATTTTATTTATTTATTTAGTACCAGGGATTGAACCTAGGGGTGCTCAACCACTGACTATATCCCCTGCCTTTTTAATTTTTTATTTTGAGACAGGGTCTTGCCAGGTTGCTTAGGACCTCACAAAATTTCTGAGGCTGACTTTGAACTTGTGATCCTCCTGCCTCAGCATTCTGAGTCACTGGGATTACAGGTATATGCTACTGCATCCAGACCTGTGCACATTTTAGAACACACTTTTCACCTATGCATTTATTTGACTTCAGAATTAAAGACAGTAATTCATGTAATTAAGGCATAAAACTTAGAAGATCAAGATTTTGTGTTTTGACAATTGGTTTAATTTATATCCTTTACATTCTGTCTAAAAGTAAGGTCTGCCTGTTTTCAAAGATATATGTTTAAATAATTAATAAAAAAATCTAAGAACCTCAGAGTTTATGAAATGTGAATTATTGATATATACAATGCTATCTGATTAGAACTTTATTATGCCTGTTATAATGAAATGTGTAGGACAGGCCATAGGGTGTAATGCTTAGGAGCCCAGGCCCTGAAGGCAAACTGATTTTCTTTATATTTGTCTTCACAATTAATTTGTGGTTTATGACAAATTGTCTCTCTGCCCTTTGTTTCCTCATTTGTAAAATGGTAATCATAATAGTATTTACTTAATAAATGGTTGTGAGATTTAAATATAGTAAAGAACCCTCATGTCCTTTAGTTTCTTTGAGAAATATGCTATTATTTTGATGGGTTTGCCTTTATAAGTGATTTGGTGTTTCTCTCTTGCAGTTTTTAATATTCTTCATTTATTCTGATTTTTTGGCATCTTAACTATAATGTGTTGTGGTGTTTGGGTCTATATGGGGTCCTAAATGCCTATAATACCAGAGTGTCCATCTCATCCCCAAGATTTGGGAAATCTTCTGCTGTTGTTTTACTGAATAGGTTCCTGTGCCATTATCCTGTTGTTGCTACTACTCCTTCAAGATCTGAATCTTAAGGTAGGCCTTTTATTGTTGTCTCAGAGATCTTGGAATATTCTTTTCATAGTTACCTATTTTTTTTTAAACTAGTGTCTGCATGTTCTAGTTTATTTATCTTGTCTTTAAGTCCAGAAATTCTCTTCTATTGATCTAGTTTATATGTTAGGCTTTTCATTGATTTTTTTTATCTTACTGAGTTTTTCATTTCCAAGATTTCTGGATTATTCTTTTTCAGTATCTCTATCTCTTTATAAAATTTTCATTCATATCTTGCATTTTCTTCCTTAATTTGGTCATTTGTTTTTTTGTATTCTCTTGGAATAAATTTTGAACATACTCATTCTTTTGAATTCTTTATTGTGTGGTTCATCTACTTCAATATCTTTGAAATTAGTTGCTAGTGAATTATGAACCTTGGGCTGTGTCATGTTGCCTTGTTTGTTCATATTTCTGTTGAGATTTGCACATCTCTTGGATTGGATTTCTCTTCCTCTTTTATCTGGATGATAATGTGTTTGGGGAAGTCCAATTGTTGGGATTTGCTGAATATCTTTTCAAGTGGATTTTGTAAGGTTTTTCTGCTACTGCTTTGGTAGCAGCTTGTGTACTTTTACACATTGTATATTGTTGCAGAACTTGAGGATTTCACTTTCTCTGAAGGTCTCACAGTGTTGGGTCCTTACAGCAGATAAGGAAATTGTATTGTGGACAGTAGAGTAAATGAGAAAAACCCTCTGATTACTTTTTTAGTTTTGTCTACACTGTATATTTTAAAAGACTGTGGGAGTAAAAATCCCTGTTCTGTTGTTGTTTCTCTCTGCTGTTTCTATAGGAGCAAATGTCCAGGATGAGGTCTTTAGCAACCCATTCCCCCATTGCAAGCCATAACCTACTTTGGGCCGGCTCATCAGTTGGGGATTTTATCTCCCATATTTTTTTGTTAAAGTGTTTGCTAGTGTTTGGGAGGGGTGGGGTTATGTGTGGAGCAATGTATACTATCTCTTACCTGGTCTATGAGGGGAACTCAGTGACAGAGCATCTACCCTACAAACTAAAAATGTCATGTTAGATTCCCAGTACCTTGCAGAAAGGGAGGAATGAAAAACAGTAACAACAACAAATATTAGTGAACCAGATACAGCATTAAAGTAAACATCGGGTGCCAACTATAACATACACAACACTAACAACAACAAAAGGAATGGTGGGGCAGATATTATGTAAACCAAAGCATTTTTAAGTGATAAAAATGTAGTGAATTAAGAGAGAGGAAATGGGAAGAGGAAGGCAAAAGAAAAGTTATGATACTCAAAAAAAAAAAAGGAAAGAGAAAGCAGAAAAAAGAAAGTGAAAGCTGTTAAATAAAAATTAAAATTAAGTTAAAAAATGAAGTTAAAAAAGAGAGGGAGAGAGCAAAAGAATTTGACTACTGGAAGGAGAAGAAAAGCAAAAGAATAACAAAAAACTAAGAAAAAAGTGAAGGTTAAGAAATGAAAAACATGTATGTGTATACCATGAATCAGTCAGCAGATAAAAAAAAGTCAGTGAAAAATGAAAGAATTGTCTTTAGTGAGGTGATTGAAACTGTGAAAAGAATGGATATTTACCACTTATGCCAAATTCTACTTCTTTCCATGTCTTTTTGGGCTGTGTACCTCTTAGAGAAAGCATAGGTTGAGGATATTAACCTTTTCCTTTTTTTGCATTACTGCTAGCCTGCCAGGTAGAGTGGCCTTGAATCAAAGCAGATTGAAATGGCTCTTAACTTCCCTGCTTACCAGTGCAAGGTGGCATGGACTGGGAAGTATCATGTTCTGGAGTTTACCCAAAAAGATCAGAACCTGAATGATGAACTCTGAATTGATTATTCCCTTGCTTGTAGTCTACTCTGGACAGATTAGACCCATGCACCCTCAGTGTTGGGCTGATGCAAATCTTTCTTGTGTGATTGGGTCTTGGCTAGCTCTCCTTCCCACAGAATCTCTCTCAAAAGCCTTCCAGGGCCCAATCCGTACATGCAGTCATGTATGACTGTGATGTTTCCTGACTTTCTTCAGCTGATTGCCTGAGCCATCAGACTCAAAAGGAATGTGACCTGTACTCTCTTCAATATTTCCAACCTGAATTTCACTTCATATAATCTCTTTGCCTGGTATGCTGCCAGGACTACACTAAGTCACAAGGTAGATGCTGGCCAAGAAATTGTGGCAGTATTTGCTGTGACCTCTAAGGTTCCCAAAGTAGCAAGCCCTGGTGTAACCTTCACAAGATGGTTCCCTGTCACAGCTCTCCCCCTATAAGTTGAGAAATGCTGGGCCCTCTTCAAGTTCTACCCCACTGTGCATCTCCTGGATCAGTTAAATTCAGACAGCCTATCTGTTCTGCAGCTGTTTCTATATGCTATATGCTATAATTAGCATATAGTTGTTTCATTGATTTAATTTAGTTAAATTTGTAAAATTTGATTTAATTTATGAAAGCAATAGTCAAATGGCAGAAAATTCAAAAGATAAGAAAGCATGCAGTGAAAAGTATTCTTCCCACTTTCATGCACCATTTAATCAGAGCCCCTTCTAAAGGCAACCAAAATATTAAGACTGTTGTGTATTTTTCCAAAGTCATTTTACTTACATACAACTTAGTACACATGTACACACATGCTACCTTAGATATGTGGTAGGTACTTGGTGTTACATTGCTTGCTTTTCTCATTAGACAATGCATTTTAGGACCTGCTCAAAAATTTTCTGTGTGTGTGAAGAGTTTCTTCATTAATTTTTATTGCTGTTTTGAATTTCACGTATGGATGAACTATAATTTATTGCTCGATGTTGAATTATTCTTCCTTTGCCATTTGTTTTTCCTATTCAATTTTCTACTTATTTTTCTGGTAATAGCTTTTTATGGATCCTGTACTGATTAGTTGACTGATTACTCTTGAATTGTTATTTGCAAGAGGTACCCTGTGAGTGAAAGACCAGGACCTGAGGAAGAATTTTCTTTGTGACCTTGGGTTTGTCTAAGATTTCAAAAAAACATGATCCATAAAAGAACAAATAGATTTGGATTTTTTCTCAAAATTAAAACTTCTTTTCTTCAAAAGACACGAAAGGTATATACTTATTTTAACAGAATGTAAAGACAAGATAGATGAAGAGAAAATATTTGTCAAGAATGATCTGAGAAGAAACTTGCATTCAGACTAAAGGACTTTCAATAAGTTTTCAGTAAGAAACATTTCTGTTAAAAAACAGGTAAAAGTTTTGAATATTCAGTTTACCAAAGAGGATATATGAATAGCAAAGAAGTACATGAAAAGATGCTTAACAACATCAACAAGAGAGATGCAGATAAAACCCCAATGAGATACCATTGTACACCTGTTAGAATGACTAAAATTAAAAAGACTGTGCTATGTGTTGACAAAACTGTAGAGCAATTGCAATGCTCCCACACTGTTGGTGTAATATGAATGATACTACTTCTCTGGAAAATAGCTTCTTAAAAAGTTAAATGTGCACATAACACATGAGCTAGCCATTTCACTCCTGGGGATCTATCAAAGAGAAATAAAAATATATGTCCAAACAAAGAATTGCATATGAAAGTTCATAGTTGTTTTAATTGCTGTAGTCTAAAACTAGGAACAACCTAAGTGTCTATCAACATGTAATTGGATAAAGTGTGATATTCCATTTAATGAAAAGCTATTGATTAGTAAAAAGCAATCAGCTATTGATAACACTCTGTAACAATATGGGTTAATTTGAAAATAATTATTGTGAGTCAAAGAAACTTGATAAATATGAGTATATATTGTGCAATTCCACTTACATAAAATTATTGGAAATTTAAACTGTCAGAGAGCAGATCATTGCCTGCTTGGATGGGGTGAGGAAAAGGAGAGTAGAGGAAGGAGAGGTAAGAAGAAATTACAAAAGATTAAGAGAGTTGTGGTTATGTTTATTATTGTGATTGTGCCAATGGTTTTACAGGTATTTATGTAAGTGAAACCTTTTAAGATTGTATACTCTAAATATATGCAGTTTATTCTATGTAAATTTTAAACTCAGTGAAATTCTAAAACAATACAAGAAGCACAAAGTGGAACAGTTGAAAGCGTGCCATAGATAGAGAGGTCAGCAATGTAGTCCCAGATCTCAGAATTTTTGCTAGGATGTACATAGTTGCATATGATATTGTTCCATGAATATGTGTCACTTTAGGGCTTTTGGAAGTTCAACCATTCCCCTTCAGGCCTAGTTTTTTATATATAAGAGGCTATAACAGCATGCTGATCTGGATATGTAGAAGGCACCATCTTATGTGTCCCAAGGGTATTCCATGTGTCTCATAGTTAAGCAGCGTGTGTCCTGATAGTGCAGATATTTACACTGGAATGTGACCAGTCTTCATTGATCACCTTTGGCCCTCCCAAATAATCAAATGTGGTGCGAACATATCATTAAATCCCTGTGACAGGAATAAGTTGTGGGTGCTGTGGAAACATAGCACTTGGTTTGTCTGAACTTAGTGTCATTTATCCAGAACAAGAGTCAAATTAACTGAACATCTCTTTAAATCATACTTTAGGCTTTTGGATCAATAAAGTTCATTCCTGTATCTCATATTCTTATATGACTTTAGGGGATAGACAATTTTCAGAAATTTAAGATTGAAAGATGTCTTGGGAAGTTAAGCAAGTGGCAGATCTAGGTTGAAACTCATCTAACACTCTCTTTCAACCATATTGTACATTCATCCAAACTGGCCAGAATTTTTTTTTTAACTAATAACAGGAATTTCAAATTGCTTTTCCTTAACTTTCTTCCTTTTGGGAGAATATCCAGAATAGAGCAACACTTTTTAAAAATAGATTAGACTTTATTTTTTCTATGTCAATTTGGATTTTTTAAAATTAATATTAATGACTTACCTAAATTTCCCATCCTTGTAAAAGTATTAGAATTAGGGAATCAAATGATTATATTTTCTTACTAAAATTATTCTCAAAAATGTAATTGTAATCAGTTTTTAAAAATCCCCACTTAGCTTTTTTAAATTAAACTTTTTTGGGGAGATAGTTATAGAATCACATGAGGTTGTTAAAAAAAGACTTTTGAGAAAATTTCTTCTATTTAAACAAAGTAATTTCAATATAAACTGAATATACATGAAATAATATTGAGCAGAGGTAGATCTTGTAGCACATAGTATCTTCTCTGTCCATTAGCTGTTTGAACTTTATATTTATTACTAAGAGACTCTCTGATTCTCTTACTTCTACTTGAATTCTCTTCTTGGTTTTACATGCCATTCCTTGTTTCTGAAAGTCCTAAACACATTCCCCAGATTAACTTACATTTTGTCCTATAGGCTCAATTTTTGCCTACCTTTTTTCCCAAATTGCTTTCCTTTATATGCATCTGTGGAGATAGGCATTTCCTCCAGTCCATTTCCATCGTGCCCATAACATATTCCTGTCACAGAGATTTACAATATGCTGTAATAATTCTTCATTTATTTGTCTACATTTCTTTCTAGACCACAAGATAATTGAGAGAGTTTTTCTTTTACACTCAGAATCTTCAATGACTGCAAACATCTTAAAGGCAAATATTTCAGTTATTTTTTTTCCAGTGCACTAGTGCCTGTTACGCACAGTCGACCAGTAAGTATTGTAGGATGAATGGATGAGAAATTATGGAACAGAGATTAGACACTGATTACTTGATTACTAATTTCATTGAATAAACATAGTCTATGATAAAATAAAACATAAACAAGATTAGATTGTGGTTCTGTGGAAATTTTTTTTTTTCCATATTGGGTTCTGAACCCAGGGCCTTGCACATGGTAGGCAGGCACTCTACCACTGAGCTCTTTTAAATTTTATTTTGCTATAGGGCCTTGCTAAGATATTTAAACTGGCCATGAACCTGCAGTCCTCTACCTCACCCTCCTAAGTAGCTGGGATCTTAGTCATGTGTCACTGCACTCAGCCTTATTAGGAATTTTTTTTAGTAATGATTTTTAAAAAAATTCTTGATGTAGTCACAAAAGCATGGAACATAACCAGCTCCATTTCATACACCAGCACTCTTCCCCTCCCCTCCAGTGATCCCTCTTCAATCCATTGACAGTTTACTTTTTTTTGATTAGTGTCCTGTGGATATAACTGATGGATGCCGGGACCTACTGTGCTAACATCCATGCATGAACATAAGAAAGTTCTGTCAGAATCATCGTACTATTCTTCTCCTTATCCTGTCCCTTCTTCCTTCTCCTCAATCCCCTTCATCTATTATACTGATCTTTCCTCTCTTTTGTTTTTTAAAATTTATTTTAACAGCCTGGAGATATGCTATAGGAAGTATTGGGGGATATTTGAAAGAGTAGTTTTTGTGAGGAGGAAAAGTTGTGTGCATGATTTTTTAAAAAAATTTGTCCTAATTAGTTATACATGATAGCATTTTGACTCATTGTACACAAATGGGGCACAACTTTTGATTTCTGTGGTTGAATATAATGCAGTCACACCATTTGTGCAATTGTAGATGTACACAGGGTAATAATGTCCATTTCATTGTACCATCTTTCCAACCCCCATACTCCCTCCCCTCCCCTCACTCCCCTCTGCCCAATCTAAAGTTCCTATATTCTTCCCTTGCCCCTTCCACTGCCCACCCCTATTAGGGATCAGCATCCACATATTAGAGAAAACATTTGGCCTTCAGTTTTTGGGGATTGGCTTATTTTGCTTAGTATGATATTCTCCAACTCCACCCACTTACCTGTATATGCCATAATTTCATTCCTCTAAGGTTGAGTAATATTCCACTGTGTATATATACCACAGTGTCTTTGTTTTTCATTCCTCAGATGGAAAACTCTTTAAAGTCTTATTTATCTGCCTATAACCTTATTATTATTATTATTATTATTATTATTATTATTAGTTCTATTTAGTTACATATGACAGCAGAAAACATTTTGACTCATTTTACACAAATGAAGTACTTTTCATTTTTCTGGTCGTATATGATGTAGAGTCACACTATTCATGCAATCTTACAAGTATATAGAATAATGATGTCTGTCTCATTCCACCACCTTTTCCACTGCCTATCCCCTCCCTTACCCTCCCCTCATTTCCCTCTGCACAATCCAAAGTTGCTCCATTCTTCCCTTACTCCCCCTCCCCCCATCATTATGTGTCAGCATTGACTTATGAAGAATACATTTGGCCTTTGTTTTTTTGGGATTGGCTTAACTTGCTTATTGTGATATTCTCCAGCTCCCTCCATTTACTTGCAAATGCCATAATTTTATTCGTCTTTAAGGCTGAGTAACATTCCATTGTGTGTAACTAACACAGTTTCTTTATCCATTCATCTGTTGAAGGGCATCTAGGTTGGTTCCTCAGTTTAGCTATTGTGCATTGAGTTGCTACATTGATGTGACTATGTCATAGTAGTATGCAGATTTTAAGTCCTTTGTGTATAGACCAAGGAGTGGGAGAGCTGGTCAATGGTGGGTCCATTACACATTTTCTGAGGAATCTCCATGCTGCTTTCCAGAGTGGTTGCACCAATCT
>JAJEJO010001483.1:84371-110747 GCA_020662805.1 Glaucomys volans | reverse complement strand
CATTTTTTCATATATTTGTTGATCAGTTGTATATCTTCTTCTGTGAAATGTCTGCTCTGTTCCTTAGAGCACTTATTGACTATGTTATTTGTAGTTTCGGTGTTAATTTTTTTGAGTTTTTTATGAATTCTGGAGATTAGTACTCTATCTGGGGTGCATGTGGTAAAGATTTTCTCCTTCTTTGTAGGCTTTCTCTTCACATTATTGTTTCCTTTGCTGAGAAGAAGCCTTTTAGTTTGAATCCATCCCATTTATTGATTCTTGATTTTATTTCTTGCCCTTTCGGAGTCTTGTGAAGGAAGTCTGGTCCTAAGACCACATGATAAAGATTTGGGCCTACTTTTTCTTCTATTTGGTGCAGGGTCTCTGGTCAATTTCCTAGGTCCTTGATCCATTTTGAATTGTTTTTGTGCAGAGTGAGCGATAGGGGTTTAATTTCATTTTGTTACATATGGATTTCTAGTTTTCCCAGCACCATTTGTTGAAGAGGTTATCTTTTCTCCATTGTATGTTTTTGGCTCCTTTGTCTAGAGATAATTGTATTTATGCGGATGTGTCTCTGAGTCTTCTGTTCTTTACTATGGGTCTACATATCTATTTTGGTGCCAATACCCTCCTGTTTTTGTTACGATAGTTCTGTGGTATAGTTTAAGATCTGGTGTTGTGATGCCTCCCGCTTCACTCTTCCTGGTAAGGATTGCTTTGGCTATTCTGGGTCTCTTATTTTTTCCAAATGAATTTCATGATTGCTTTTTGTAGTTCCATGAAGAATGTCATTGGGATTTTAATAGGAATTGCATTGAATCCATATAACACTTTGTGTAGTATGGTCATTTTGGCAATATTAATTCTGCCTATCCAAGAACAAAGAAGATCTTTCCATCTTCTTTAATTTCTCTCTTTAGTGCTCTGTAGTTTTCATTTTAGAGGTCTTTTATCTCTTTTGTTAGATTGATTCCCAAGTATTTTTTTTTTCTTTTGAGGCTACTGTGAATGAGGTAGTTTTCCTAATTTCACTTTCAGAGGGTTCATCACTGATGTATAGAAATGCCTTTTACTTGTGGGTATTGATTTTATATCTTGCTACTTTGCTGAATTCATTCATTAGTTCTAGAAGTTTTCTGGTGGAATTTTTTAGATCTTCTAAATATAGAATCATGTGGTCAGCAAACAGTGATAGTTTGAATTCTTCTTTTTTCTTTAATTTCTATCCCTTTAATTTCTTTTGTCTGTCTGATTGCTCTAGCTTGAGTTTCAAGGGCTATGGTGAATAAAAGTGGTAAAAGAGGACATCCCTGTCTTGTTCCAGTTTTTAGAGGGATCTTTTAATTTTTCTTCATTTAGAATGATGTTGGCTATGGGCTTAGCATAGATAGTCTTTACAATGTTGAGGTATGTTCTTACTATCCCTAGTTTTTCTAGTGTTTTGAATGTGAGGGGGTACTGTATTTTATCAAATGCTTTTTCTGAATCTATTCAGATAATCATATCATTCTTGTCTTTAAGTCTATTGGTGTGATTTAATTATGTTTATTGTCTTTTGTATATTGAAGCAACCTTGTATCCTAGGGATAAACCCCATTTGATCATAGTGCACTGTGTTTTTAATATGTTTTTGTATGTGATTTGCCAGAATTTTATTTAACTTTTGCATCTGTGTTCATCAGGAATATTGGTCTGAAGTTTTCTTTCCTTGATGTGTCTTTGTCTGGTTCTTGTATAAGGGTGATTCTAGCCTCATATGATGAGTTTAGAAGTGTTCCCTCCTTTTCTATTTCATAGAATACTTTGAGGATTATTGGTGTTAATTTTTCTTTGAAGGTCTTATAGAACTAGGTTGAGAATCCATCTGGTCCTGAGCTTTTCTTGGTTGGTACCCTTTTGATGGTGTCTTCTATATCATTGCTTGAAATTGATCTGTTTAAATTTTGTATGCCTTCCTGTTTCAGTTTGGGTAGATCATATGTCTCTAGAAATTTGTTGATGTCTTCAAGATTTTCTACTTTTTTGGAGTGAAAATTTCAATGTAGTTTCTAATTATCTTCTGTATTTCAGTAGTGTCCTCTGTGATATTTCCTTTTTAATCACTAATTTTACTAATATGAATTTTCTCTTTTTCTCTTTGTTAGTGTAGCTATAGGTTTATCAATTTTGTTTATTTTTTCAAAGAACCAACTTTTTGTTTTTTCAATTTAAAAATTTTTTTTGTTTCCGTTTCATTGATTTCAGCTCTTTTTCTGTGGCTTTGAGATATAATATTAGGTCATTTATTTGTTGACTTTTTATGCTTTTAATGAATGAGCTCAATGCAATGAATCTGCTCTTAGCACTGCCTTCATAGCATCCCAGATATTTTGATATGTTGTATTGGTGTTCTCTTTTTCCTCTAAGAATTTTTAAATCTCCTCCCTGATTTCTGCTGCTATCCAATTGTCACTTAATAGCATATTATTTAGTCTCCAGGTTTTGGAGTAGCTTCTATTTTATGTCATTGATTTCTAATTTCATTCCATTATAATTTGATAGAATGCAGAGTATTATCTCTACTTTTTTGTATTTGCTAAGAGTTGCTTTGTGGCAAAACATGGTCTATTTTAGAGAAGGATCCATGTGCTGCTGGGAAGAAAGTGTAGTTGCTCTTAATGGATGGAATATTCTATGTATGTCTTTTAAGTCTAAAGTTTTGATTGTATCATTCAGTTCTATAGTTTCTTTATTTAGTTTTTGTTTGGAAGATCTAGCAGTGGTGAGAGAGGTGTGTTAAAGTCACCCAGTATTATTGCATTGTGGTCTATTTGATTCTTGAAATTGAGAAGGGTTTGTTTGTTGTATGTAGATGCTCCATTGTTTGGTGCATAAATATTTATGATTGTTATGTTTTGCTGATGTATGATTCCTTTAAGTAATATGAAATGGCCTCTTTAACCCTTCTAACTTCAGCTTTATCTTTGATGAGGGTGAAAACCTTTGCTTGTTTATGCAGTCCATCTGAGTGATATGCTTTATCCCATCCTTTAAACTTCAGTCTGTGGATATCTTTTCCTATAAGATGAATCTCTTGAAAGCAGCACATTCTTGGGTGTTTTTAAAAAATCCAATCTTTCAGTCTATGTATTTTCATTGATAATTTTAGACCATTAATATTCAGTATTATTGAGATATGATTTGTATTCCTGGTCATTTTGGTTTTTTTTTTTTTTAAATAAAAAAAGTATCTACTTAGAAGCATTCAGAATGTCAACAAAACAGCTGCAACTTTTTTTTGGCAATTATGGAGTAGTATTCAGTCAGCAAAATAATTATTTCATATAAGTTGCATCACTGACAACTGAAGATGAAAAACCACTGTCCCCATATATAACTAGTTTGTACTGTGCACCATCAAGAACATGCTTTAAATTTTCATGCTAATTTACAGCCTTCATACTGCTGTACCAGGCAAGGCTGGTGGCTATTGAAAGTACCTGTCCTGGTGTGGACCGGGCTATCTAATGGCACATTCCATAGTGTGTTACGTATACATAAAAGACACTGTACAGTTTGAAACAAATCTTACACAGCCTTACTTTTCAATTTTTTTTTCTTAAATAGGAGTGAGTTTGGGATGGGGGTTAAATAATTTACAGGCAAGAAAAAACAACTGCCCTAGAACAACTTATTCATCATCATCATCTTCATCTTCCTCTTCCTCCTCATCCTGTTCATCTTCCTCATCTTTCTTTTTCTTGCTTTTTTCAGCCTTGACAACCCCCTTTTTTGCTGCTTCAGGTTTTCCTTTAGCTTGGTAGGCAGCAATATCCTTTTCATATTTTTCCTTCAGTGTAGCAGCTTTCTTTTCATAAGGCTGCTTATCATCTGTAACAGTGTTATTCTGCATCTCTCCCAGTTTCTTTGCAACTTCACCAATGGATAGGCCAGGGTGTTCTCCTTTGATTTTTGAGCAATAGTAAGAACAGACCAAGAAGAAGGCTGACAGAGACCTCTTGGGTGCATTAGGATCCTTGAACTTCTTTTGTTGTTTCCTTTTTAGGAGGGATATGTGTTTTCATTTCTCTTTCATAATGGGCCTTGTTCGCCTTTGCCATGTCCTTCACACTTTCCTTTCTCTTTAGCAGACATCTCTCTAAGCACTTTGTAGAAAACTCTGAGAAGTTGACTGAAGCATCTGGGTGCTTCTTGTGCTCCTCCTGGCACAAAGAATGCACGTGACAACATTTTGCCTCTTGGCTTCTTAGGATCTCTTTGCCCATGTTTAGTTGTTTTTCCTCAGCGAGGCAGAGTTGCCCAGTGCCCTTCCGGCTCTCACTTGCCCCAGCGCTATGGAGCTCAATCTATTTTTGGTTTTTAACTTGACTTAGTTTCTCGTTTGATTGGCTTTTCCTTTAGTGTGATTCTTCTTTTCCTGATTTTCATTGTTGTTTTTCATTTCCTTTTCATGGAATATTTTGCTTAGAATGTTCTATAGTGCAGGCTGTCTAGTTGCAAATTCTTTTAGCTTCTGTTTATCATGGAAGGTTTTTATTTTGTCATCAAATCTAAAGCTTAATTAAATTTTTTTTCGTTGTAGATGGACACAACATCTTTATTTAGTTTTATGTGGTGCTGAGGATTGAACCCAGGGCCTTGCACATGTGAGGCAAATGCTCTACCATTCAGCTACAGTCCCCAGCTCTGAAGCTTAATTTTGCTGATGATAAGATTCTTGGTTGGCATCTGTTTTCTTTCAGAGCTTGGTATATGTTGTTCCAGGACCTCCTAGCTTTGAGGGTTTGGGTTGAGAAATCTGCTGGGGTCTGAATTGTTTCCCCCCTGTTTGTAATCTGACACTTTTTCTCTTGTGGCCTTTAAAATTCTATCCTTATTCTGTATGCTAGGCATTTTCATTATAATGTGCCTCGGTGTAGATCTGTTGTAATTTTGTACATTTGCGGTCAGCCTCTTATATTTATTTTCCATTTCATTCTTCAGGCTTGGGACATTTTCTGATATTATTTCATTGAAAAGATTGTGCATTCCTTTAAATCTTAAATTTGGTCTTTTCATGTTATCCCATAATTCATAGAGGTTCTGTTCCTGGTTTCTTACCATCTTCTCCCTGTTGTCAATTTTATTTTCAAGATTATATATTTTGTCTTCATTGCCTGAAGTTCTTTATTTGAATTGATCTAGTCTTGTGGTGATGCTTTCTATTGAATTTTTAATTTGTTTTGTTTTCTTCATTTCAAAGATTTTTTTTCCAGAATCCCTTATCTCTTTATGAAAATAATATTTTGCTACCTCCACTTGCTCTCTTAACTCTTTATTGAAGTGATCTTTTGCTACCTGCCTTTGCTCTCATGTATCATCCTTTACCTCACAGATCATTTTAACTATGTAGATTCTGAACTCCTTCTCTGACATTTCTTCTACTGTGCTGTCAATGGATTCTATTATTGTACGAAGCATCTTAGTTTGTTTGGGGATCTTTCCTCCCTTGTTTTTTCATGTTGTTCATGTGTCTTCCCCTCTAGCAGTGCGGATCCGAGGTATTATAGTTCCTACCCTATAGACTTATAGTGTCCTTGCTGGTTTTCAGTACCTCACCTTTTAGAGGGAGATCAATATTAACAGCATCCAATGCAAACAATATGCAACCTTAAACCAAATAGCTCCTATGAAGATATTTACAGTTTTTTCATAATAAACAGAAGTGATGTGTCCAATTATTATCTAAAATATAAACAGTAGGTTTGCAAAAAGGTTTACAGTTTACAAAGAGAGATTGGGGGGTTTAGGATGTGATGTTTGTGAGACAGGAGGTGACAATATAGAGGTATTAGATCATAGGAAGAGTGAAAGAGGAATCAAGAGAAGTTGGCTGTTAGTGGAGAAAAGAGAGAAAGAGACTCCAGGGAAACAGTAAGTGAGAGGAAATTATGGAGAGTAAAAATAAAATAAAATAAAATAATAAAAACATAAAAAAAATAAGAAAAATATAAAAATGAATATTACAACAATATACAACAAATCTGCAATATACTGTTCAGACAGTGAAGTCCTCAGTAGCTTGATGCATGAAAGTACTTAGTTTTAAAAATGTTAGGGATGTGAGAGTGGGAAAAGAAAGAAAAACAATCTTGAAGGAAAATTGAACAATTGTTTCTGTTGGAGTTCAATATTTTCTCTGCTTCCCTCCTCATCTGGTAGGCGGTGTAGCCTGGAGTTTGCTGTTATCTCCACCCTTGGGATGGATGGTCAAGGTTACTAGGGTGGGAGGCTTAGTCTCGGAAGTGGAACTCCTGGAGGCAGGGTGGAGCGATTGCCAGTCCCTGTTTGAAGACTAAACCCCAGGAATGTCCTTGGGGGTCACGTGTGATGTAGGAGGCTGATCGTAGCCCCTTACGTTGCCTGTGGATCCCATAATTCCAGTCTTTATTTTAGTCTTTAAACTGGATCTTTCCTGTTCCCACTCTTCCGACTTCCCAATCAGGAACCTCTTCAGAGGTCCTGAGGGCTTTGTGCTGGGACCTCTGTGACTGTCGTGGAGAACTGTTCTGTCTTGGGGAGATCGGGATTAGGTGTTGAGAGCTGTGGGCCGCCACATAGTTGCATGTGTTGGGCCAGGTTGGTGACTGGGGCAGGTTGGAGATGGGGACTGAGGAGCTGGAGGGCCCTGCTGGTTGCCAAACTATCAGGAGCAGGTGATCGGTGGATACTGGATTGGGGAGGGGGATGGGGACCAGGCTGGTGTTGGTTCCCAGCTAGTGCTGTCTAAATTGGCCCTGGGAACCTGGTGGGCACCAGGCTGGTTGGCTGGGAGAGCCAGGATGTAGGTGCCCTCACACCTTCTTCCAACCTACTGACACCATGCAAAGCTCTCTCCTGCCTCTACAGCAATACAGTGGCTGTTAGCACACCTAGTAGGGAGACCTCAGGTGTAACCAGTCTTGTAGGGACCTTGGTGATACTCTTCCAGGTTCTGGCTGTAGTCCTTAGATGGAAGCAGCTGCATCTCCAGTTGCTGGTGGAGACAAACCTGTAGGTACCTTTATGTTGGGCTTCTGGGCCCTGGCCAGTGTCCCAAGATGGAAGTTGCTTTAGATAAAGATGCTGATGGCAGTAGAGGGGGTAAGCCAAGATGGCAGTGGAGATGTCTGCTTTCAGAGTTGGGGCATTGAGGGTGGTCTGAGTGGTGGCACTGGGTGGCCTATTCAGAGATGCAGTGCTTTTGCTGGCTATGCTGCAGTGGACAGCTGCCTCGAGGCCCTGCCTGGTGTCCCAAGGTGGAGGCTACCATGTCAAGGGGGTTATGGCAGCAGCTATGGTATTCCAAGATGAAGATGACCAGGGGAACACCACATTGGTAGATGGAGCCCTCAGGGTGAGGGAGGTCTTCAAGACAGTGGTATGGCGGGAGGGGCTATGTGTATGATTTTTTAAAAGTTTTAATTGGCTGAAGTAGAGATTAGTGGTAAAATAGGTAAAATATTTTATAGAAACAAATTCTTTCAAGTTTGGCAAAATAGTAGAATACACTATACTAAAATAAATTTAAAGATGTATTTGATGAATTTTGTATATAAGTATGCTGATACTTTAGTTAATACAAAACTCCTGTATTATTGTGGTTCCAGACACTGATATCTGAAGAACAGATTAATAATATATTGCATAGTTAAAATTTCTTGACTTCATATTAAGGGAAGCTGCATAATATTTCTTGAAATAGCCAACAAAAAATGAAGAATTTAGTATTGTTCTGGTTTTGTGGGTGAGTGTTTGAAATGCATCCAAAGAGAACTGTGGTACAGTATATACATATAAATTAACAAATCTGTTAGTGAAGTGAAAGGTGTACATTTCTGTCAAATATTAATCCTTTGGAAAAATATTAGTAAGAACATTATAGATTTGACTAAACAGTTGATAAATATTCATCATAGTGTCCATATTTCCCTTTGCCTGTACCTTTCTCATCTGGTAACTACAAAATCATCCATAGAAAAAGAAAGTATAAATTTACAAAAATCTGATGTGTATTCTAAGAGATAATCTATCTCTTCTGCTTATTACTTATAGAACTATAAATATTTGCACAGTTCATAGCACCATCATAAGTCTCATTTTTGTTAGCTTTATTTTTTACCTCTTTACTATAAACTTTTTTTTGAGTAGTTTTATTCCCTAAACTAGTCATGTTTGATCTTTCTTCCTTTTTAAAGAGAACTTTTGAGGCTATAGAAAAAATATGCCTTTCAAATAATGTTGATAGTCATTAGAAAGAAATAATATTTTCAAATTATTAATACTGTTATAAACCATGCTATTTCTTAGGTTTATGAACTTTTCAAGTACACAAATCTGATTCATTTTTTTAAAAGAATTTAATCTTTAAGTTTTTGTTTGTTTCTTATGTGGTGCTGAGGATTAAACACAGTACCTTACCCATGCTAGGCAAGGGTTCTACCACTGAGCTACCCCCAGCCCTCAACTATCATTCTTTTAAGTAAGCAACTCAGTTTTCAAAAATGGCATCTTAGATTGTGGTATTTAGAGGCCTATAAAATCTCTTGTAGAAAAGAACACAAAACTAGCATTTGAATCATATTCTTGTAAAATTCATGTGATTTAATCGATATTTTAAAAGTGGTGTTAAAGCTAGGTATAGTGGCATATACTTGTAGTCCCTGCTCCTTGGGAGGCTGAGATAGGAAGGTCACTTGTTATTTTCTTTGGAGCATTTTCTATTCAGGACCTTTGCCCATTTTTAATAAGGCTGTTTTTGTTACATCATAGATGTTCTTATATATTCTGTATATTAATCTTTTATTAGATGTATGATTTGCAAATATTTTCTCCCATTCTGTGAATTGTGTTTTCACTGTGTTATGTTCTTTGATGCACACTTTTTAATTTTCATGTGGTCTGATTTACATATATTTTTATTTTGTTGCCTGTGCATTTGGTGTTATATCCAGGAAATTATTGTGAAACCCAGTCTTATGGAGCTTCCCCTCCTTTTTTTCTAAAAGTTTTATAGTTTTAGCTTTATATTTAGGCCTTCAATCCATTCTGAATGAATTTTTGTTTATTGCATAAGAAAAGGGCCTGACTTCATTCTTTTACATGTGCATTTCTAATATTCCCAACACCATTTGTTGAAAAGACTGTCTTTTCTCCTTTGTATGGTCTTGGAACCCTTCCTGAAAATCATTCATTGACCATATGTTCCAGGGTTTATTTTGGGTTCTCTATTCTATTCCACTAGGTTGTTTGTGAGTCTTTATGCCAGTACTGTACTTTTGATTGACAGAGCTTTGCAGTAAGTTTTGAAATCAGGTGGGACACTCCCAACTTTGTTCTTTTTCAAGATCAATTTGGTTGTTCAGGATCTCTTGAGAATCGATGTGAATTTTAGGATGGATTTTTCTATTTTTGCTAAAACACCATTGGGAGTTTAATAGGGATGTTTTGAATTTGTAGATTGCTTTGGGTAATATTGACATCTCAACAATATTAAGTCTTCCAATCTATGACCATGGGATATTTTTTCTTTTATTGTTATCTTCTTAATTTCTTTCAGCAGTGCATTTTTATTGTTTTAAAACTTTGTATGGATGTCTATATATTTACGTGTATTTTTCCTTTCTATCAATGTAAGGAATCTTGCATGTAGGAATTAGATTCTTGGTCTTGATCTGCCATCTAGATTTAATCATATGTATTTCTCTGATATGGTTCCATAGTAGTCAAGAAAGTGAGAGATTAGAGGGGCTGTGTAATTTAAGGGTACACTGTTAGAAATTTGCAGGCCTAGTTTTGAAGCCACTCTGGCTAAAGAGAGTTCTAAATTAATCTGCAGTCCTGAAAAGCTGTTTCAGTAAAAAGGAAAAAAAAGCAGGTAATGTAAATAATTGATTGAAACCATTTTTATCTGGAGTATAGTTCTAAGGAATTGTTTTTTTCCTATGGAATTTTTAAAAATCTTTCAGAATTAGACTCTTTTTGTTCAGTTACTTTGAGTTGGATTATGTATGCCATTCAGTTTTCAACTGAAGGATTATGCATTCTGCCTATAAAGTATATAAATCATTACTTCATACCCTGTATGATTTATTCTGTTTTGTCAATTGGCCCACCTTTATTACAAATGAATTGATAAATGACTTTCTTGCAGCAAACAGTGTGTGTCTGATTCTGTGATCACTCTTGTGTTGTCTTTGAGAAATAGTTTAGTTTGGATGCTTTCAATGATTTAAAAAAAAATCATAAAATTTTATAAAGATAAACTTCCTGTTATTCTCCCATGTTTTCAGTGAGGAAACAGAAACTGAGGAGATTTAAGCAGCTTATCTAGTGTTAAACAACTAATTAATTTTAAGTGGGAGAAAAAAGTTTTAAGGGATATCAAAATTTAGCAATTTTTAGATTCATAACTTTCATGTTATTCCACAACATAACTTATTCAGGCATTTTGAGTCCAAGAACCATCAGTTATTCTTCTCAGAACATATACACATACACACGAATGCACCCTGTTTAGAGCTGAGTGCATTTCATACACTTTCACTGGTTGTCAGCTAGAATAGGCTCTGAGGCTGTTAATTCTAGGAGAAAGATAAAGGCCTTACTTAAGTACATGTGTTGCAAATCAACTTGCAAGTGGTTTTCGTTTTTCAGATTTATTGAACCCTAAACAAATGGGTTATATTCTATAATTTATGAAAAAATAAAAAATTCAGTATTTCCATTTTTAAAAATGTTTAATCTGAATCATTGAGATAAAATGAGGACATTTTAAATTTTATCCATGTCCTTGCTTTAAGAAATGAAGCCAAAGTAAGGCAACTCAAGGAGTGTTTTCTTTGAGATTTAATGATGCCTTAATTGCTGTTGTGTTTCTTGTACATTTTATTTGTATGGGCTGGGATGTAGCTCAGTGGTAGAGTGCCTGCCTACTAAGTACAAGGACCTTGATTCCATTTCCAGCACTGTTAAAAAAAATGCACTTTTATTTTATTATACTCTTTATGCATGTATATAGGTTTGATTGTTTATCAAATATTTTTGTTGTATATTATATAAATAATATTTTGCTATATAGTATGTTTATAAGCAAACCAAAGAGGAAAGTAAAAATATAGAAGTACATATTTACATTCATGATTCTAAATATTTGTACAGTATTATTCATGATTCCTTTATGTTATTTGATAGTGTGGAACATATTAAGTAACATAGGCTATTAACTTAAACTTGTGGACTGATTGCCCAGGAAACATAAAAAACTAAAAGTGTTTCTCAATAGAAAATTTAAAATTGTAGCTCTTCATTTTGTTAAAATTCAAGAGCATTCTTTATTGTATTACTGAATTTTAAATCTTATGCCCCTGTTGGTTGCATTTGACATAAAACAACAAAAGAAAAAATTTTTAAATCTTTTGCCTAATAGGTCTATATAAAAATTCAAAGGCTTGAGTAATTAAAGTAGTGAAGACTTATTTGAAAAATTTTGAAGGTTTTTGACATATAAATGTAAACAGAAAACACATATACATAAGCCCTGAAAGTGGGGTGTTTTCCCTGAAACAGAGGTATTAGAATTTATATATGAAACTACAGTCCTTAAATCCAGTCTTCACAAAGTTATGAATTTATCTTTTGTTATTTCCCTTTTCATTAAAGAGGTTCTCACTGGCACGGTGGCACACACCTGTAATCTCAGCAGCTTGGGAGGCTGAGGCAGGAGGATTGTGAGTTCAAAGCCAGCCTCAGCAACTTAGTGAGGCCCTAAACAACTCAGTGAAACTCTGTCTCTAAATAAAACACAAAAATGGGTTGGGGATGTGACTCAGTGGCTAAATGCCCCTGGGGTCCAATGGTTTAATTCTTTTGTGTGTGTGTGTGTGTGTGTGTGTGTGTGTGTAATCTACAAAATATATTGAAAATCTCAATGAATATCTTGCATTTTCTTATAATCTTCTACATAGGGCTGTATAATTATCATTAGAACATGTAGAACCTTCCTCTTTGGACAGATTCAGCTTAAACTTTTTCCACATTTAATTATTCTGGTTTAAAACTTCTGTTTAGCTCAAGAACTACAATACATTTATGTTTTCCAAGTTTTCTTTACTGTATTTCTAGTGTACTCACATGCACAGTTTATTAACAAAAAATATGTGTATCTCCTAGTCTTTTATTCATTAACGAGATAAAATAGGAAAAAGCTTTTAATTTTAAATGCTTATGGCATATAATTTATGACCTAAATGTTTCTTATCTTTGAAGATTCAAATACTTGCAAATTCTAATCCTTGGCAATAGACAAGTCTACATTTTATTAATCCCCAAATATTTGCCTACTTACTTTATGAGATTCAGAGTAATATTTTTTTCCCTAATTGGTGATTTTTCTTTATAGCCAAAATGGTTACAAAGAAACCTTTTTGCACTTTGTTTCCACACTTAATAATGTGGGAAAGGTGTCAGAGATACCACTTTAGATTTAAATATTTTTGCGTTAGTGTATTATTTTAAATCTACATAATATTATTGAACTCCTTTGATGATTATTTTAATTTAATATAATAATGTTTGATTATTATAATTATTTTATGCATAAATGAATTCCTTCCCATCTCTGTGTCCTTTTTCCTGTTAAAGCATACTTTATTTCAATCACTTCAGTATTTGAAGCATTTAGTAAATAGAAGTATTTAATAGAATTGACAGTTATTAAAAGTCTTAAAAGGATCCCTAAGCTATAATGTAAGTGGAAAAAAGCCCTTTTCCACAAAAGGTTGCAGAATAGTATACGTAGTATAGTACCAGTTAGTTAAAAATGAATATGGGAGGGACATCATATATATGTATTTGCTATCAGCACAAAATATCTCTGGAAGTATTATTAAATTAAAATATATGTCAGGTTGATATTAGAAAAAAACTACTGTAGAAGAAGATAGGAAATAATATTTAGGCTTCAGAAAATAAGTTAGTGCATAGATTTAATTTTTGACATTGAAATAGTTCATTTTTTCTGGATTTTAATTTTCTGCAGCTTGGTGGAGTGTGCAGTTATACTTTCTTTTTAATTGTATGTCTTTATTCTTATTTTTCAGTGATTTTCTTATGTAGATTTAAAAAGAATTTCTAATTTTGAAATTATTTTACAGAAAAGTTTCAAGGAGAGTTTGTGGAGTTCCTGTACCTGTCATTCAGCTTTCCCTAATATTAACATAGTAAACAACCATGGTGTATTTGTCATAATTAACAATTTAACATTTGTACAGTTTTTTTAACCAAAACAACAGACTTCTTCAAATATTATGAATGTTTTCTGCTGATATCTTTTTTCTGTTCTAGGGCCAGTTCAGCATGCCATGTTGTTATTTAGTCATGTCTCTTTAGTCTCTTCTAATTTTGACTTTTTTATAGTCACTGTTTTTCATAATCCTTGTTTTACATGACCTTTACATTTATGGGAAATCCCAATCAAGTACTTTTTGCTCAATTTGGGTTAATCTGATATAGTTTCACAATGATACCAGTGTTACAAATTTTGATAAAGAATACAACAGAGATGAAGTACCCTTCTCATCGTACCAGAGTACATGATATCAACTTGTCTCTGATGTCGTTAACTTGGATCACTTGCTTAAGGTGGTATCTGCTGTTTTTCTCTGAAAATTTGCGCTTCTCCTGATTCATTGGAATCAAATCAGCAAATCCAGCTCACATTGAAGGAAAGGGGAATTACGATCCATCTTCTGGAAAGAGGAATATCTAAATATATTATGTGGGATTCTCCATAAGGGAGTATTTAAAAGAATCTTCTGTTCTTATTCTAATGTTTAATCATTTATTCCTGTTCACACTGACTCATGGGTATTTGTTTTATTCTTTGGGATATAACCCAAATCTACAATATTTTTTTGCCCAACTTGTTTTAACTTTGGCCATTGGCAACTCCTTTAGGTTGGTTCCTCTGTCCTTTTAACAAGTTAATATTATTGCTTGCCCATGTATTTACTCACCATGTTTATGCCCGGTCCCTTTGTTTGGCACCAGGGCAAAGACGGAGAAAAGTAACATTTCTGTACCGGAACAACACAGAGCAGAGAGGAGGTAGACAGCCACATGAATATAACTACCAATAGTATACCAAGAAAAATGATAGTAGGTATTTTAGAGAAGAGAAATATCACATATCCTGACAGGGGAAATTAGTTTCCTAAAGAAGGGGTATTACCTCAGAAATGTGTAGAAGTCACCCAGGGGAAGAGGAGAAAAGAAAGGAAAGGGTACTTATATAAGGAAGGGAGGATACAAGTACAATCTTGAAGGTGAAAAGGAACATCATGTATCAAAGAAACTATAGGCAGGCCAGGATCCTTGGGAAATAAGGGACAAGTAAAGAAATGGGAAAAAAAGAGGCCACAGAATAGGATAGGGCCCAGATTGTGAAGGACTTTTTAATGTGATCTTTGGTATTAATGTCTGAGATTATATATTGAAAAGATCCTTGCCTGGACAGAAACTGTTATAATCTTTTCTGTTTCATTAGCTAATTGCCTTGAACATATTGTATAATTATGTTTTTGAGCTTTAGTCTCCTAATTTGAAAATAGGAACAACCATATATATAGTGTACAGCTATATATATATATATATATATATATGTATATATATATGTATATATATGTATATATTACTGTATATGTATATACATATATTTGTATATGCATATATATACATACACAGATTATATATATAGACACATACTAATCAAATCATTGAAGCTAATTAAATGGGATGATATTTATAAAAGGCACAGTACATATTAGGTGCTTTGGAAATGTATAATTTCAGAGCTTTGGATCTGATTCTCATGTGAGAATGTCTAAAATTACTTTCTTCTTTCAGATATCATGTCTTCTAAGTACAGTATACAATAACACAATGATCCAAAACCTTTTTCTGCCTTTTTTTTTGCTGTGCTGGGGATTGAACCCAGGGCCTTGGACTTGCTAGGCAAGCACTCTACCAACTGAGCTATATCCCCAGCCCCAAACCTTTTTGAAATGAAAACTTCTTTGTTACCTTGAAATAAAAATCATAGGTCTCCTTGCTGTATGAAGTCTCACACTCATAACTATTTATAGAAAATTACCATAGTTCTATCTGTTAAGAACTTCTTTCTACAGTAACTTATATGATTGACTCAAAAGAGTAAAGTACTATTAAATGTATATTCCCTTTTATATGAAAGGACTGGTTGAATAAGATGGTTTCCCCTATGATTTGGTGCTTACTCTATTCTGTTTTTGACCCTCCAAATCTGCTCATTTACATATTAAGAATATGAAAAGAACATTTTTATTTCATTTGAAAGTAATACAAAATAGTTGTCTGTCATATGACATTTTCTGATACCGCCTGATGACATAATTAATTTGAAGGTTGAATAGCACTATAGAAAATATTCAGAATAATATAGGCAGCACATAACTTGTATACACTTGACTTATGCGAATAGTGTCTGTGGAGTCAATGTGGAGCTTCTATCTTTCCTGGGAAAAGCTTTCATTTGTTTTATAATTCAGAACATTTGGAGGATTATGAAGTACTACAACATTAAATAACACAAAGCAAAAACTATGAACTGAAAAACACAATACAGTAGCCATGTATATTGTTGAAGATGCTGTTACCTGTAGGTAGCAGAATATGTGACCTAACATGGCTTAAAAACCATTGGCTTGCTGAATGTGGTGCTGCACACCTGTAATCCCAGTGGTTTAAGAGGCTGACACAGGAGGGTTGAGAGTTCAAATTCAGCCTCAGCAAAAGCGAGGTGCTAAGCAACTCAGTGAGACCCTGTTTCTCAATAAATTACAAAATAGGGCTGGGGATGTGGCTCAGTGGTCGAGTGCCCCTGAATTAAATCCCCAGCAAACCCCCCACCCCCATAGACTCTCTTCTAAAAGATCCAGAGGTTGATTAATTCAGCAGCCCAACATCAGGGCTCTTGATCAGCTTTTTACATAAAAATATCCAAGGTAAGAAGTAGGAGGAATAATGCCTAGTCTAATCTTCCCGGCATCTCTCTTTTCATCTGACAAAAATTTCCCCAAAGTGACATATCAGTCTGTCCTTATGTCTCATTAAACAAAATAGGCTCATATGGTCACCACTAAACTAATGATTGGAAAAGAATAATGAAATTGTCACAAAATGCTTGGACTAATTATAATTCATCCCCTGAGGCTGGCTCCACCTACTTTGAGTACATTGTTAACTGACCATCTGCATGAATTGGCAGTTCTGTTAGTAAGGTAGTAAGCTTTCTGCTACTATATCAGACTGTCTTATCAGTACCTTATGAAGAGAAAAGGTTTATTTCTACTCACAGTTTTGGAGGTTTCAGTTCATGATCAATTGACCCCATTGCTTTGTGCCTGTGGTGAGGCAGCACATCATGGCAGGAATATGTGGCAGAGCAAAACTGCTTACCTCATCAACAGGATGCATAGAGAGTGAGGAGGGTCCTGCCAGTTCCATAGTCCCCTTCAAGGGCATGACCCTAGTGATCTGAAGACCTTCCACTAGGCCTCACCTCACCCCCAGCTACTCCCCAGTAGCTGGGGACTTTAACACTTGAGTCTTTGGAGTCATTGAAGATCTAAACTGGAACACTGGGGTAAATGATTATTGGGTAGAAGACCAACATTATCTTTCTTACCTCAAAGGAAGAAGGATAGTGGTATAACTGAACATACATGATTAAGTATCTTCAGGTGTTCTTAAGTTTATTACTCTGTTGTGAGATGTAAATACAAAGTAATTTTTAATCATTCTAAAAGACAATAAAGAGGCCAGAGCTGACTTAATACCTTTTCCTTTCTCTGTGCTCTATTTCTCATATTCTTTTTCTTTATCCTAAGGATAGACATTTCCATTATTGCTTAGCCCTTTTACTGTTTTTATTCACTCTGCCTAGAACTCTTTTCCAGATTCCTGAGGATCTGGCTCTTTTGAATTGAAGTCTCAGCTCAAGTGTTACTTCCTCAGAGTGAGGAAATCCTGATTACCCAATCTAAAGGCACCTCTCCATTTACTTTGACTTACCAGTCCATTTTATTTTCTTCTTGAGTCTTACTGCTAAATAATATTATTTATTTATTTATTTGTTCATTTTCTAAACTTCCTCCCTTATTTCTGGCAATCTCTCTTCTAGGTACTAAGCACATAGTAGGTACTCAGTAGATGTTTACTGAAAGAAAAAAAAAAGATAGTGAATTTGAGGTTATTCTTTTTTTTTTTTTTTATCACTTTGGTGCCAATCTATGTACTAAGGTTGTTGCAAGCCAAACTGAGGCTAAGGTTGAGAATACTATAAGGGCAACTACTCTATTAGAAGCTATGGTACCTCCAAAAGTAGAATCAAGATAATGCCTTTGAGCAGGGCCAAAATTTGCCTTGGGAAAAATTTTTAAATTTCTATGTTTACTCCCTGTACTGTTGGAATGGATAGATGAGGCTTGAACATCAAAATAATTTTAGTTTGGAAAACATTAAAATGGTCTCTGCCAAATGGCTTTCCATGGTATTAAATAAGAACATCAAACCTCAGGCTAAGTTCTAATGCCCTGTATTGCAGGTGCCTATAACTGACAATAATTTTTTATGTTTTTTCAAAATAGAAAATGGAACTTTGAATATTTCCAACACAAAGGAATGACAAATGTTTGAAGGGCTGTCTATGCTGGTTACCTTGATATGATCATTATACATTGTATACATGTATTGTAATATCACACTGTAACCAATAAAAATTTGCAATTACTACGTTTCAATTAAAAAGAATCCTTAGGGTAAGCAATTTCCAGGTGAACCTGCAAATAAAAACTGCATTGCATATATCCAAGTAACTACTGTGAGAGATTTAGCAATAATCATCTTTTGTTTTTTAGAGCTTCTGAATCTGAAAGCATTTAAAAATAGTAATTAGAAACAACTGTCTTTTAAGCCTAGTTCTAGTTTGAAGTAATAAAGTCATGCCTATAAATGAATGCTCATCTTTCTGTCTTCTATTCAGAAATGAAGAGAATTGCATTTAGCTTATTCAGAAGTGTATGTGGACAAAGACAAAAGATAAGTAAGGAAAAAATTTACAACTTGTATCACACAATGTAATCCTCTTTTTACATGAAAGATTAAAAATTTTGTAGGAGAATAGGCAGAATAAACAAACACTTCTTTTTTTGTATTTAATTTTTTCTTATTTATTTTACTCTTTTTTTCCATTGTTTATTTATGCATACAATTTTATAATACTTAGAAAAAACCATCCCTGCCACTTCACACATTTTATTCTTCTTAAAGGCAAATTGTTTCAACTATTCTAGCTGTTACTTAATTTTATAATTTACTTCCATGTCTCTAAAAAAAAATGAGCACATTTTGTATTATTTCACAATTATACTTCTGTATTATCTTCTACTAGGTAAGATGAGAATTCAGCCATCTTTCATGTATCACCACCCAGCACTTCTCAGCCATTAACTTGCAGGATGTATCAAATTAAAATAAAGGACAGCCAGTTAAAAATTTAACTGGGAAGCCTGTTTTTTTTTAATCTGGCAGCCTTATCACTCCTCAATCTTTTCAATATCACTTCTTAAGAGTTTGAGGAGATCAGCATTCATTATGGATAAAATTATGACCCTGTAAATAATTGAAAGATGAGCTTTAAATTTGCAAGGATTCTTGTAAACTTTCTAGTACAACACTGTGTTTTCCCTGATACTACAATTATCTTTTTTCTTTTCCTTAAATTTTAAACCTATTTTATTCCTAAACACTCCTTAATAGGCTAAATCGTCTCTTAGTTTCCTCAAATTCATACATTGCTGGTGGGATTGCAAGATGGTGCAGCTACTCTGGAAAGCAGTGTGGAGATTCCTTAGAAAACTTGGAATGGATCCACCATTTGACCCAGCTATCCCACTCCTTGACCTATACCCAAAGGAATTAAAATCAGCATACTACAGTGATGCAGCCACATCAATGTTCTTAGCTGCCCAATTCACAATAACTAGATTGTGGAACCAACCTAGATGCCCTTCAATAGATGAATGGATAAAGAAACTGTGATATATATACACAATGGAATATTACTCATATACATAATGGAATAAAATTATGGCATTTGCAGATAAATGGATGATGTTGGAGACTGTTATGCTAAGTGAGATTAGCCAATCCCAAAAATCCAAGGTCCAAATGGTCTCTCTGATAAGTGAATGATGATGCATAATGCGGGGTGGAAGGGTGGCAAGAATTGAGGAAGGATAGATAGCACAGAGAGAAGGGAGGGGTGGGGTTGGAGTGGCGAAATAATAACAGAATGTGTGACAGACATCATTGCCCTGTGTACATGTATGAATGCACAAATGGTGTTACTCCAACTTTGGAAAACCAGAGAAACAATAGCTGTACTCCATTTGTGTTCAATGAATCAAAATTAAATTAAAAAAAGAGGCATTTCCCCAGAATGAGATGTAAATCTGAAAAAATGGAATTCATCCAGAAAAAAGCTCCTGTATCTTAACAAAGTGACAAAGCCCCCAGAGTGATAGGGTGCTTCTATATTGTATGTTTTACATCTTATATTCTTTAGAAAGAGGAAAGAGGGAATTGATAGAACACTTTTTTGTTTTAAATTGTTATGGTTTAGACGTGAGGTGTCCCCCAAAATCTCATGTATGAGAAAATACAAAAATGTTTAGAGGTGAATTGATTACATTAATGATATTGTAACCTAAATCAGTGGATTAATCCACTGATACGGATTAACTGGGTGGTAACTGTAGGCAGATAAGGTGTAGCTGGAAAAAGTAGGTCACTCTGGTATGCCTTTTGGGTTTTTATTTTGTCCCTGATAGTTTGTCTCTCTGCTTCCTGTCATGTCCTAAGCTGCTTTCCTCTGCTATGCCCTTTTGCCTAGATGTTCTGCCTCACCTTGGGCCCAGGGTTATATGTGCAGTTGGCTGACCATAGATGAACCTCTGAAACTGTGAGCCAAAATACTTCGCCTTTTCTAAGTTGTTCTTGTAGGGTAATTTGATCATTGCAACAATAAGCTGACTAATACATTGCCCTCAGACATGAAAAAGAGGCTCAAGCTCAGTCCTAACAAAGATAATGCATATTAAAAATCTACCCCGATACCACTTCTGAAATGTCAAGTCATCAAAAATCCCATACAGCATACTCCATTATTAAGGCTGTAGGTAAACATGGGCTTTTATGTATCATTTGAAGGAATATAGAATGTACGATGCTGTTAAGGGTAATTTGAATACAAATTCTAACTAATAAATGTGAGGAAATCTAGACTTAGAAAAATTAGTCTTACAATTCTCCACTGAAATAGTGGTTCTAGGTAGTGATTATCAATGGATGCTAAATGAGTGGTCAAGTAGAAACTCTTATGGACAAATCAGAATGATGACACTTAAATTAGTGAAGAATTTCTAGTTCCCATCACTAATAGTGGAATGACAAGACATGTGTATCTCATAATGGGATGCAATACATTTGAAATACTAGCATACTGTCTTTGAAATAGTCTTACTTAAAAGAAGGAATTGGACCTTAAATGTATGGACCTTGTTTGTATCATAATTTGAAAAAAATCAATTATAAACATATTTTTGAGACAATTTGGAAATGTGACTAGAGAGTGGTTATTTGATGATATGAAGGTATAATTAATAATCTGTTAGGTATATTAAAGGTATGGTAATGATTTAATTCCTAATCACTTATATATGGAAACTTTTAGGAATAAAACAGCACAAAATTTGTCATTTGGTTTAGCATTAAAAATTTAAAAAAGGGAAAAGGAGGAAAAGTGGTGATAGACCAAACAGGACTGGCAAAATGTTGATAATTGTGGAGTCTGGGTATACATAAGTATACATAAGTGGTTCTTTGTATTATTTTCCTTTTGGGCATATTTGGAAAGTTGAGTTTTTTGAATAGCCTCTAACATACACAGTTTTGAAAAACAGATACTGGGAAGACAATCACATATTTTCCAGAGAAACTGTTCTCACCAACTCTAACAGTCTTAGTGTTATTAAATCTATAGGTCTCTGTTGAAATCAGTAACATGTATAGGGAAATCTGTTTTTGAAATTATGTAGCTTATCTGACTTTAGTTTTCTTTCCTGAAACCCTTAGTACCATATCTTTAAGTCTTCTCTCTTTAAATGGCAGGAAAAATCTCATTTTGAAATATCACAAGGTTTTGCAATCTAAGGCCAAAATATTTTGTGCCACGAATGTTTATATAGTTTTATATTGCCACAATAATGCTGTGTATACACAAAATTTTTGTAGTATATACTGGTGATTTATTGTGCACACAATAAATTGTGTGGGTCTGTGAGGTATTTTTTAGGTGAAGTCTGTTGATCTTGACTGGGCCTACTCTTATACGTAGCATAGGCTGGCTAGGTCACAGATGTGATTTAATTCTGTTCCACTTGCTTCACATCCTCCTGTAGGCTATTCCAGGTATATTTTTATGATGATAAACAGATGTGTAAGAGGAATCAAGCAACTCCAATTGCACAAAAACTTTTCCAGTGCTCACTCTAGGTCTATTTATTCACTACTATAAAAGAGAATAAGGCCCTTCTGTATATCTAATTCTATACTCTGTGAATCATGAGATTTTCTATTCTGGCTGATGGAAAGAGACAAATATTAAGTACTGTGTCTGCCAGTCACTGGTACCACTCATTACTTTTGATGACTTAAGTGAGGTTCCTTAACACAATATGAAAAGCAGTAACAACAAAACAAAAGATTTATAAATTAATTTCATTGAAATTAACTTCAAAAGATGTTAGAGTGAAATTGTAATTCACAGTGAAGAGATATCTGTAATACATAAGGGATCCTACAAATTAGTAAGAAGGCAGAGAACCCAACATTGCAAAAAAAGGCAAAAGACTTGAATTGGTGTTTATCATTGCCCCTCCACAATGGTCAATGAACATATGACAAGGTTCATAACAGTGTTTGTTAATAGGGAAGTAGAAATAAACCACCATATGGCCAAAATAAAAAGCTCACTTTGTTAAAATATATTAAGTCCATATAGGACTTGATATGTATACAGTATCAAGACTTTGCATTATATATGTTTACATACATAACATACACACCAATTATACTTCATTTAAAAAGAAAAGCTATTAACACACACAGGCAAATAGGAAGTTCACTTACCTAGTTAGTGGCAGGGTAGAGACTACTGTTGAAGTCTCCTAAATTACAAAAGAGTTTTAATGGAAAAAATGCATGCATCCCATTTCTTTGTTAGACGATAGACAATAAAAAGATCTCTCCTTGACTTCATTGGAATGAAAGTAAAGAATATGCAGGAGTTTCATAAACTGACAAATAATGTAGAAAAAAAGAAAAATATACAAAATACCTACAAAGACCATTTTATTCTCACTAGTTTGGCAAACATTTTTAAAAGTCTAATAATCCCAAATACAGGACGTGTTATGGAGCAAATGGAACTCTTATTCACTACTAAAAGGTATATCAAATGTTACTATTTTGGAACACAATTTGTCAATATTTCATGAAGTTGCAGATTTTTATAACCCAGTACTACTTATCAGTTCTACTCTGAGGCATGTATTTTGGTGAAATTCCTGTACTCCTAGACCAAGATACATGAATTTTTATTACTTTTCTTATAATAACAAGTAGCTTTAAAGAATCCCAAATGTTTCAGTGACTATATGGAATTATTGTAAGACAGACATGAAAATATATGTACTGTAGCTATAAGAATCAATACGAATGAATCCCTGTTATAGAATACTGCTAAAAAGACACAGAAGACACAGAAGAATACCTACATTTTTCAAAAATAAAGTTTAAAAATAGGCAAACTTGAATGATGTTTTGTGTATGATACCTAAAAGTAAGAGAATTATAAAATATGTAGAGTAGTGGTTATCTTCTCCCTCTCCCTCTTCTCTCTCTCTCAGTATGTGGAGAATTTAGGAAGAAACATCCTGTCAATCATTTTGGTCTATGCTCTTTCTTAAATTAGTTATTAGAGTTTCCAGGGGTGTCAGTTTTAGTCTTATGCTTCGTAACTCAAATATTACCTGTTCTTTTTTGTAGATGTTAAAAACAATTATATTTTTAAAATCGAAGTATTAGAAACATACATTTTATACAGTTAATAGTCACTATCTGTAGGTGGCTTTTCAACATTTATGCTATACATTTTTAAGTCTTGTATTTTATAATTAACACAGTTAAAATTTTGATTTATTTTTTACTTTCATTACAGGCAGGGTGTTCAGTAATTCCCTGTGGATTCAAATTTCAGTGGAGAGTTTCCATGGGTATTCTGTTAGAGGTTCCATAATACATGCATAATTTTCTTGGCCAAGGTGATCCTGCCCCATAGTTTCCCTAACTTCACTTTTAACTAAATATTCCATGTTCAAGAAGTCTAGGATCAACCTGCTGCACTCACACAGAGAGGCAGCCAACATGCTTCTTTATGCTGAGAAACAAAAATTTGTATAAATTATTATTTATATAAATAAATCTGATTAAGGATGCGAAAGCACTTTACAATGAAAATTATAAAACACTGAATAAACTGAAGATAACAGAAAAAACAATGAAGATTATAGAGAAGGAAGTGATAATTACAGGAAGTAAAAGCACAAATGCAAAATTTTCCAAATAGTTTGCTAAGGAGTGGTAACCTTGAGTCATATGCTATCTTATTTAGCCACTGTTTCATACTTAATACCAAGGATATTTATTTTTTGCAAATCACCACGCCCAAATTTACTCTCTTTTCAGACTTTCTAATAAGCGTCTTTATCTTTCATTAGTATTTTAGTTAGTTAAATTTGTGTTAGTATTTTCTTTATGGGTATAATGTGCTTAATTAGTCAGTTATATGCAGTATTATTAAATAATTCCAAACCATTCATCTTTAGCAAAAGTTTATTTTTAAAGTTGTACCATGAATATCCTTTGTCAGCAAGACACTTCCTTTTCTTAAATAACTTTTTATCATCTATAACAAAAGTAAATGTGATTATAAGAGATATGGATAAAAGATAACCAACACAGCGGCTTGGGAGGCTGAGGCAGGAGGATTGTGAGTTCAAAGTCAGCCTCAGCAACTTAGCAAGGCCCTAAGCAACTCAGACTCTGTCTCTAAATAAAATACAAAATAGTACTCGGGATGTGGCTTAGTGGTGGAGTGCCCCTGGGTTCAAACCCCGGGGGTAGGGGGAAGAAGATAAGCAGCATTTTAATTTTTTTTCACAATACCTTTATTTTATTTATTTTTATATGGTGCTGCAGATTGAACCCATTGCCTTATACATGCTAGGCAAGTGCTGTACCACTGAGCTACAACTGCTCTACCAATGTTTTAATTTTAAAGAAACAAAAATGTAAATGCTGTGGTTATTAAAATAAGGTATTTATAGTTAAATATTTAGCAAAGATGGCTCAATATATGCAAATCAATAAACATAATATAGTACATAAATAGAATGAAGGATAAAAAATCACATAATTATCTCAATAGGTGTAGAAAAAAGTCTTTGATAAAATTCACTAGCCCTCATGATAAAAGCCATGAACAAATTATATATAGAAGGATCATATCTCAACATAATAAATGTATTTAAGGCACATGTCTAGCTAACCTTATACTGAATGGGGAAAAACTAGAAGAGTCTCCTCTGAGATCAGGAAAAAGACAGGAGTGTTCATTTGTACTATTCTTCTTCAATATAGTAGTATAAATTCTAGCCAGAGTAATAAGGTAAGAGAAATAAAAAGGATATAAATAGAAAAGGAGGAAGTCATGTTATCCCTGTTTGAAGATGATATGAAATCCTAAAGACTTACCAAAAGAATTTTAGAACTGACAAATTGAGTAAAAGTTCAGGATACAAAAATCAATATACAAAAATCAGAAGTTTTCTAGATACCAGTGATGAACTTATGAGAAAGAAATTAGGAAAGCAATCCCATATACAATAACAACACAAAAAATATAAATAAACCTGACTAAGGATGTGAAAGCACTTTACAATGAAAATTATAAAACACTGAATAAACTGAAGATACCAGAAAAGGGAAAGACCTATATTCATGGACTGGATGAATTAATATTGTTAAAAAATAACCATATGACTGAAAATAATCTACAGATTCATTGCAGTTTCCATTAAAATATCAATGGCATTCTTCACAGACCTAGAAATAACAATTCTAAAACTCTTATGGAAACACAAAGATCCCAAATGACCAAAACAATTCTGAGCAAAAAAAACCAAAAAGCAATGCTGGAAGCATCACAATACTTGATTTCAAAACATGCTACAGAGCCATAGTAACAAAAGCAGTATGATATCGACACTAAAAGAGACCTATCGACCAATGGAACAGAAGATCAAGAAAAATCCATGCATCTTCAGCCAATTGACTGTCAACCAAAAATGTTAAAAACATGTTGGAGAGCCTCTTCAACAAACAGTGCTGGGAAAACTGGACATTCACCTATTGAAGATTGAAACTACACACCCCCATCTTTCACCCTGTACAAAAGTCAACTCAAAATGAGTCAAAGACCTTAATATAAGACACAAAACTTTGAAACTACTAGAAGAAAACATGGGGGAAACAATTTAAGATATGGCACAGATTGTGATTTCCTGGATAGGATTCCAGTAGCCCAGGAAACAAAAGAAAGAATTGACAAATGGGATTAAATAAATCAAATTAAAAGCTTTTGCTCAGCAAAGGAAGTAGTCAGCAGAGTGAAGAGACAGCCTACACAATGGGAAAAAAATTTTTGCCAACTATACTTTTGATAGAGAAGTAATATCCAAAATAAATAAAGAACTCAAACTGAACAATAGCCCACCAAATACTCCAATCAATAAATGGACAAATGATCTAAATAGGTGCTTCACAAAAGAGGAATTTCAGATGACCAATCAATATATGAAAAAAGCTTCATATCTTTAGCAGGGAAATGCAAATCAAAACTACCATGAGGGCTGGGGTGGTAGCTCAGTGGTAGAGCATTTACCTAGCCCATGTGAGGCACTGGGTTTTCCTTAGCACCACATAAAAATAAATAAATAAATAAATAAATAAATAAATAAATAAATAAATAAATGGTATTATGTCCCTCTACAACTAAAAAAGAGAAAGCAACAACCAACTACTTTGAGATACCATCTTATCCCAGTTATAGTAGCTATTAGAAAGAAAGAAAGAAAGAAAGAAAGAAAGAAAGAA
>JAJEJO010001483.1:0-75225 GCA_020662805.1 Glaucomys volans | reverse complement strand
GGGGAAAGGGGTGGGCTTAGGTCCGAGGGCTCCTAGGTCAAAATGGAGACTCTCCGCCAGGGAATCTGAAGCCGCAGCGCTGAAGCCGCAGCGCTGAAGCAGCAGCCTATCATCATCATCTTTAACCTGGATTCCTGCAAACAGAATAAGGGGTGCTTTAAATGCAGATTTTATTTAGGTTGGATTCAGGAAGACCTCTCCAGCATTTGAGAACTGGATAAGTAGTAGTTATCCAGGCAAAGAGCAGGATAAAGAAACTGATAGACTACCACCCTTAGTCTGACTGGTATGTAGTAAAGAGGTGAGAAGAGTGTGGTTTTGTTATAATAAATTATTTATAGGCTATTGTAAAGATTTTACTTAGTTACAAGCTATTTACAGATTCTAATCTAAGTAATAACATGATCCATTTGTTTATTTAATCATCTGACTTGTGCATTGAGAATGATTTATAAGAAGACTGAATTAGAAGCAAGATATCTAGTTAAATGTTTTCAGGAATCCAGGTTAGAGATGATGATGACTTGAAATCAAATACTGCAATTGGGGGGTTATTTTAGATAGAAGCCATTCTAATAGTTAAAAAGATTTTGTGACTTTGTGTTCCTGTGTTAGAATGTTGACCTTGTCTAATAGAAAAATAATTAATGTAGATGGAATTAAGTTCTAAATATTGCCAATAAATTAAATATATATAAAGTTTTTATGTGGATTAAAAATAATGTGTGTCTCAATAAGATGATATTGGTATAAACTATAAGAAAGCATTCATTGAGCAGATGGTAAAAAACAGAATAAACCACAGCTTGTTAAATATTATATATTGTCTTAGTGATACTTATAATTAGTGCTTTCTACAAATAAAACATACCACTGTTTTGATTGTCTATGTAATGGAATTTCTATTTAAATAATTTGAAAACATGAATAATAATCGTTATGAAAATTCAGTTTTAAATTGAAATCAGAATCTCCCCCCACCCCACTGAAGAAAAGAATTCCCTGTAATTTAGTTAAGAATTTTTTATCTCATATACTTTCCCACATTCTTTTTACTCTCTATTGTGGTTATCAGTATATCAGGGTGGCAATCACTAAAAATGAATTCATTTATCAAATTCCATATCTGGCATTTTTCATACTGGAAAGTTGACAGAGCTATGTCATCTTTCAGAGGGGAATATATTGTATGTCTTTGATAGTTATTACATGGAACTTTTATGCTGTTCAAACTATGTTGGGATGGATTCATTTAAGAAATCCCATTCACTTTTGGATTTCACTGTTTCACTCTATGTAGTCTATTAGAACAAGTGTAGGCATTATCAAACATCTCAACATGTTAATTGCACTTGAAGGGACAATAGTGTTAATAAAATTAAATTTTGCAACTCTATAAAATATAAAGCACAATTTCAAAACTTTTCAGCTCTTAGAAGGAATGATTATTATATATTTGAATTTTAAAACTTTATTAACCAATTTTGCTAGACAATGAAGGGTGGAAAAAACAAAGGAAGCATATGTGAGATTTAATCCAAGCCCTATTAAGTGTTTATCTGACTGATGGGAAATCAATAGAATCCAATAATTTAAAAATCTGATGGAATCTTAAGGATTCAGAGGGGAAAATCCTTATTATTTCATATGTTAGGAAACTTTAACCCTGAAAAATAAGTAACCTATCCAGAGTCACACAGCTGATTACTGCCAATTGTCTTTTGCTTTTCAATTTGATTTTAGTGTTTTGCATAGTAAAAAAAAAAACAACAAAAACTTCTAATTGGAAAGCACATTTATTAAGCTAATACTTATGAGAATTAATTAATTAATTTCTCTCTCTCACTCTTCCTTCCTTCCTTCCTTCCTTCCTTCCTTCCTTCCTTCCTTCCTTCCTTCCTTCCTTCCTTCCTGGGATTGAACCCAGGGGTGCTTAAGCACTGAGCCACATCCCCATCCCTTTTTATATTTTATTTAGAGACAGGGCCTTACTAAGTTGCTGAGGCTGGCTTTGAACCCATGATTCTCCTGCCTTATCCTCCCCAGCCCCTGGGATTACAGGCATGTGCCACCTCGTCTGGCTACTTGTTATAGGTGTGCATAAAAATACATGTCGAGTAAGAAATGCTTAAAAAGTTAACATTCTTGTAGACATTATTCAGGTTAAGAAATAGAACATTGCTTAAATGTTATACATCCCTAAAATGACTTCTTTTGCCACCACAAGTTATACCTACCCATCTCACTATTCCTTCTCTTATTCCTCAAGGTTACCCTATTCTGAGCTTTATTGTAATCTTTGTTTTGTTTTGTTTTAAATAGTGTTTTCTGTTTTGTTAAAGAAATTCATTCCTATCTTGGGTTCATAACCTTTTATATTATCTTTTAAAAGCTTGAGTTTTACCCTTTATATTGGTCTTTAATCTACTCATAACTGAGTTTTTTTGTTTGGTATGAGCCAAGTCCAGTTTCACCCTCCTTTTCTATGGCTGCCCAGTTGTTTCAGCACTTACTGAAAAGGCCTTTTAAAATAACACTGCTTTGCAGTGTTACCTCCATCATTCATCATTTGTGCATATGCGTGAAAATTTACTTCTATGCTTTAAATGCTATTCTGATGGTCTGTGTGTCTCTGTATCAGTTCCATGCTATTTTAATTAATTGCTTTATATAAAGTCTAACTGGTAGGAAAATCCTACTGTTTTTCTTCAAGGTTATCTTGATATTTTTGTACTTTTCATTAACATAATTTCAGAATCAGCTTAATAAAATTCTATGAAACTATTTCTTGAGATTCTTATTGAGCTTCTATTAACTCATAGAGCAAATTTCAAGACTTCTATATAATATTGTGTTTGTTCCATGAATATTGGATGTTTCCTTTTATTTAAGTTTTCTGTAACATTGCTTAGTAAATAACAAACTGTTAGTGGGAGTGTTAACTGGTGCAGCTGTCATGGTAAGCAGTATTGAGATTTCTCAAAAAATTACAAATAGAATTACAAAATGACCCAGCAATCCCATTTCTGGGCCATTTCCCATGCCCAAAGGAAATGAATGACCACATCATCAAGATATCTGCAGTCTTATGTTTGTTACAACATTATGCACAATAACCAAGATACGGAAACAACCAAAGTGTCTGTCAACAGACAGAAACATAAAGAAACAATGGTATGTACATACAATAGAATATTATTCAGCCCAGAAAAGAACACAATTTTGCCATTTGCCGTAGACATGAATTAGTCTGGACGATATTGTGCTAAGTGAAATAAGCCAGACTTGGAAAGAAAAATATTATGTGATCTCACATATATGCAGAATCTTTTTAAAAATTAACTATGTAGATAGAGATTAAAATGGTTTTACCAAGGTTGGGATGGGGGAGTAGAAATTGGGGATATGTAGGAAAAGTAAACCAAGTGTCTGATATGTAGAAATGATAATTCTAGAAATCTAACATACAATATGAGGACTACAAATTGTACTGTATGTGGGAATCATGCTGAGTAGATTTTATCTGCTTTTGCCACAAATACAAAACAAGAGTAACTGAAATGATGAATATAAATTTGCTTCACTATAATAGCCCTTTTTACTATCTCTGTGTCTCATAACATCATATTGAATACCTTAAGTGTGCATCGTAAAATTTATTAGAAAAAATATGGACTGTAATTATCGAGAGAGACATGTTAGCATTTGCAATTTTACATATTTGGTTCAGTTGTAAACAAAGTCAAACTATTTGTTATAAATAAGACCAATCTTCAAAAAGTTCTGATGCTTTTCATTTCATAATTTTCTTTTTAAAACTACTGTAACCCACAGTGTCTTCTTTATGTGTTCTGTGCTGTGTCCTGTTCAAAGAAACATGGCAACCTATTGCTAACCAACAGTTTAAGTCTCTCTGCCACTTTTAGCATCATAAAATCAAGCATGTTTAAATGTGCAGAGGTAGAGGAAGATAAGAGAATGGATTGAAAACAATGGGTAGATAAGACAATCAGTCATTGAAGAATTTTCATGTAAAAAGTGATTTTCAAAAATTGTTAATTTTAGTACGTCTTTTCTGTTATATAGTGTTGTTAGGGAATGTTTTAAAGAAATAACTGAAAGATATATAATCTCTTTATTTTGGTAATTATTGCAAATTTTAATGGTGCTCAAACCTATACTTCAAGGGCAAAAGAGTAAAAACCTAAACTTTTCCTTGTCTCTAAATCTTTGGGGCTAGTGTTATGGCTTAGTGGTAGAGCGCTTGCCTCACACATGTAGGGCACTGATTTCAATCCTCACAACCACATAAAAATAAATAATAAAAAACATAAAGGTATAAAAATAAATATATCTTTACTGAAAATATTTATGCCATATGTGTATGTGTGTGTGTGTGTGTGTGTGTGGTGTTAATTTTGGTAACTAGAGCCTTGCACATGCTAGTCAAGTGCTCTACCGTTGAACTATATCCCTAGCCGAAACCTTAACTCTAGTAATATTTATCTGGCAGAACAACCCTTTCTCCTCTATCATTCAATAAAACCTCTCTCTTCTGTTTCTTTTGCCTGATTCATACATTGCCATTTCTCTTCCTATTTATAGCTTTCCTTTTTCCATCCTCATGTAAAAGTTGATGATCTTTTGGGTGTCCTGAGTCCTGTGTCATTCTGCACCTTTGACCACACCCTTGACTAGACCATCTTCCCAGCGTTATATAGTAAAGCTGAATTACTTCTCATTTATTCATTGGATGGTAAAGGAAGTGTTGGGAATCACCATCACCACTATCTTATTTAACATCATCAGCAGCAGTACCTTCCTCATCAACATCTAGGCCAGTACTGAATGCTTGTGCTGGACATTGCTGAACATTTCATGTCTGGTAGTTTTTTTAAATGTATTCCCCCTCTAAGGTTGTTAATGTTTTAGGCTCCGAGAGTCTAAGAAATTTGTTTGATCCACAATTATTTTGTCAATTTAAACCCAGTGTGTCTAACTTGAGAGCTCGTGATTTTAGTTGCTGTGCTTTTCTGTCTCCCAATTTGTGCTTGTTATTTTTGTTTAAGGTTATAGAAAAGACAGATGGTTTTAGTCAAATGAAATTGCATACAATTTAACTCAGAGTAAATTTTAAATAAAAGTTGTATTTGGCACTTGAACTTCTGATGTAATCGTTTAATGTTGTATTTCATATTTAGGCTAATTTATAATTCATTTTTTCCAATAGCTGTTAATGATGCAATGACAGATTTTGAAACTGATAGAACTGCTGATTTCTAAATGAAGTTTCTCTTTGGTTGAAAATGTTTGACTAATAAGGCATTTTAAATTGGCTATTACATTGGCATACTAGTAGATCAATTTCTAATATCTTAAATCAGTTTCTAATTAAAATTTCCTAATAAAGGATTTTAAAAAATAAATTGATATAATTCCAATGTGAAAAAATGTCCACATGTAAACACACTTTAGTTGGACAAATTCAATTTTAGTGGACATTGCAAAAGTTTTGATAACATTGTTCAACTGAGACTTTGTTAACTGTTGTTGAAAAAAAAAAAAGAAAGGAATGGGATAGTGGAATGTAATAAAAAGATGTAACACTTATAACCTACAGTGCCATTCTTCTTTCTGGTATTGTTTAATGTCAGAATGTTTTGTTCACTTACTGAAATCACTCTAAAGTTATTGTGAATAAGGTAAGAAATTCTTATTTTCATGCCTCCATTATTTCTTTTTTTAAAGCAGAAGATTATAAATCCAAATGAAATCTAATTTTAGTTTATTATGAGAAATTCATTAGTATACATATATTTATATACATAGATATGTATTTATTTTTTGCAGTGCTGGAGATTAAGCCTAGGCCCTTGTATGTGCTAGGCAAGTACTTTATCATGGGCTACTACATTCCCAGCCCTGTATTTCAATATTATTTGAAACTTTTTTTTTTGAGATGGGGTGGTACTGGGAATTGAATCCAGCAGTGCTTTACCACTGAGCCACATCCCTAACCTCTTTAAAATTTTTTTGTTTTGAGACTAGGTCTCGATAGTTGTTGAGGGCCTGTTAAATAGCTGAGGCTGGTCTCAACCTTACCATTCTCCTGACTCAGCTTCCTGAGTTGCTGGGATTATTGGCATGTACTACCATGCCCCTACTAAAACTTCTAATTCTGTGAATTCATTTAAATTTTTATTTTAAAATTTTAATTTAAAAAATTTTAAAGACTAATCACACTTAACAGCAAGAAGCTGGATTATTTAATTTCTTTTTTTCACTTCATTTTATTTATTTATTTTTTTAATGTGGTGCTGAGGATTAAACCTAGTGCCTCACACATGCTAGGCAAGTGCTGTCTACTGAACCACAATCTGAGCCCTGCTGGATTATTTATTTCTAAAGATGACATTCAGTCCTGTGATCTTATGAATCTATGTGGATTTTTTTCCTTTGGATATATTCCCATGCTCATAGCTTCTAGGATCTTCAGATATGGAGTACATTGGATTTTAGTGGAAGCCAGTGAAGATTAAGTATTGTTCTTAAGAGGAAAATCCACTAATCACAATGTTTGACTAAATATGTCACTCAGTTCCTAATTTTGTATCATTATTTAGATTGCTCAAACTGAAAAATTTTAAGTGCTTAATGTTTAGACTCTTCAACTACATATTTGTGTTTTTAACATCAAAAGTAATATATAATGTTCTTATTGATGTGTTAGCATTAACGAATCTGTAGGAGAGAGCTAAATTTTAAACCAAACATATTCTACAAATACACACACACACACACACACACACAATTTTGGACATGTGCTTTCCTATAGAAAAGCTTTTGAATTGCAGATTTTCAAATAAGTCTTGAAAACTAAATGATTGAAATGATAATGTGTTTGAGCAGTAGTACTGATACTTCCATTTGATCTACAACTGATGCCTTTTTGAACTTTATTTTTATCATATTTTTTGAGTTTCAGTGTTAATTCCTGGAGTCTCTACTTTTGGTAAAAACTTTGCAGGCTTCATAGTATGTCAGAGCTGGAGCAAGGCAGAGATACTGATATTTGCAGAAGTAACTTTTCTGTTTGTTTAAAAGACCCCTCCCTCCTTATCATCTTTTTAAAAAATGATTATGTTCAGAAGATACACCAGGGCATTCTGGGTACTCCAGCCTTGTTTTCCAGCAGAACAGCTTTGTTTTTACCCACCAGTTTATCCACTTAGTTATTACCTGGTGGTGAAGAACTCAGGCTCTTGAATAAGCCTCTGTTTCTGCTGTGACATGACTCATTTTGGAACCTTGAATACTTTACTTCATCTCTTTCTGCTTTGGTTTCCTTTTCTATAAAGTGAATATAATGAAGACCCTACTTCATAGGGTCTTTATGAGAATTAAATGAAGTAGTTTATTATTTATTATTCATAATTTATAACTTCATGAAACCTTATACACAAATGGCTAAATCTGTGTTAGATTTGGCATCTATCTGATGCCAAAGCTGAACTTTCATGACTGTTAAATCATATAGTTGAACTAAACCGAGGGAATGAAAACAGTGAAATGAACTGAGGGATTGTGGCTAGAAGAAAAAGTTTAGTGCCTCTCTTTCAAAGGACAGCTCATAAACTGAGATAATGAATCTACCTGTGAAAGATCATAGAAATAAGTCTCCTGCAGAAAGGAGGTTTTTATGTGTGTCTCTAAATGATAAGACTTCAGGACGCTACTAAAAAGAAGTTTTTTTTTTTTAATTTTTATTTAATTTTTTGATTCATTGAACACAAATGGAGTACAGCAATTGTTTTTCTGGTTGTACACAAAGTGGAGTCACCCCATCTGTGCATTCATACATGTACACAGGGCAATGATGTCTGTCACACATACTGTTATTATTCTTACCCCCCAACCTCAACCCCACCCCTCCCTTCCCTCTATGCTCTTTATCCTTTCTCCATTCTTGCCATCATTCCACCCCACATTATGCATCATCATTCACTTATCAGAGAGACCATTCGGCCCTTGGATTTTGGGGATTGGCTAATCTCACTTAGCATAATAGTCTCCAACATCATCCATTTACCTACAAATGCCATAATTTTATTCTTCTTTATGGCTGAGTAATATTCCATTGTGTATATATACCACAGTTTCTTTATCCATTCATCTATTGAAGGACATCTAGGTTGGTTCCGCAATCTAGCTATTGTAAATTGAGCAGCTATGAACATTGATGTGGCTGCATCGCTGTAGTAATCTGATTTTAAGACCTTTGGGTATAGGCCAAGGAGTGGGATAGCAGGGTCAAATGGTGGATCCATTCCAAGTTTTCTAAGGAATCTCCACACTGCTTTCCAGAGTGACTGCACCAACTTGCACTCCCACCAGCAATGTATGAGTGTACCCTTTTCCCCACATCCTCGCCAACACCTGTTTTGAAGAAGTTTGTTTAATCCTATTCTAGTCTAGAATTGTTTCAGAGAGCTTGGAAAATAGGTTGATTTTCCTAGAAACCTGTAAGTAATTAAATGATCAAGTGATTAGAAAGTCTTAATAGTTGAGACACACAATAGTTTTGAATAGTAATGAACTTGACTTAAGATAACCTGATTATATAGAAAAAGTGATCATCATCAGATTATTAAAATGCAGCAGTATGGGGAAGTTGAATTAAAATTCTAATGTAAATTTTAAGGTCTTTGTTAGTTTTGCCTGCCAAAAGAACTTATTAATGTTTTATAACAAATTATTTTTTAAAATATTTAATGATATGCAAACATATGCCACAATTTACTATTTCTGTGAATATTTGACCACTACTAAACCACTGGGTATGTATGTCATCCAAACTTTTAATGGCAAAAGTCACTTGTAGGAATAAAAAGAGCTGAATAAATGTATAAATAGGAAGGAAAAATTTGTAAAAGTCTTTAAAAAGGCACCTAAACAGTGATCATTGTCATCAAAACTGTTACCTGATATTCTTTTTTTTTTCTTTCTTCTTGGTGCCAGAGATTGAACCCAGAAGTACTAAACCAATGAGCTACATCCCTAGCCCTTTTTATTTTTTATTTTTTTATTTTTTTACTTTTTATTTTTATTTTTTGAACCGCGGACTGAACTCAGGGGCACTTGGCCACTGAACCACATCCCCAGCCCTATTTTGTATTTTACTTAGAGACAAGGTCTCACTGAGTTGTTTAGGGCCTCGCTAAGTTGCTGAGGCTGGCTTTAAACTCGGAATCCTCCTGACTCAGCCTCCCGAGTCGCTTGGATTACAGGAGTGTGCCACCACGCCCAGCCTTTATTTTTTATTTTGAAACAGGATCTCACTAAGTTGCTTAGGGCCTTGCTAAATTGCTGCGGCTTTGAACTTGTGATCCTCCTGTCTCAGTCTCTTGAGTTGTGGTATTCTTATATATTAAAAATACATGTATAATAGTTTTCCCCCCACAACTCCCACCTCCTGTTATGTATCATCATCTACTTATCAGAGAAAACATTTGGCCTTTGGTTTTTTTGGGCTTGGCTTATTTCACATAGTGTGATACTCTCCAACTCCATCCATTATAGCAAATGTCATAATTTTATTAGTCTTTATGGCTGAGTAATATTCCATTGTGCATATATACCAGTTTCTTTATGCATTCATTAATTGAAGGGCATCTAGGTTGGTTCCACAATCTAGCTATTGTGAATTGAGCAGCCATGAATGTTGATGTGGCTGCATCACTGTAGTATGCTGATTTTAAGTCCTTTGGGTATAAACTGAGGAGTGGGATGGGGGGGGTCAAATGGTGGGTCCATTTCAAGTTTTTTGAGGAATCTCCATACTGCTTTCCAGAGTGACTGCACCAATTTTTAACTCCACCAGCAATGTATGAGTGTGCCGTTTTCCCCACATCCTCGCCGACATTATTATTTGTGTTCTTGATAATAGTCATTCTAATTGGAGTTAGATGAAATGTTAGGGTGGTTTTAATTTGCATTTCTCTAATTACTAGAGATGGTGAGCACTTCTTCATATATTTGTTGATCATCTGTATATCTTCTTCTGTGAAGTGTCTGCCTAGTTCCTTAGCCCATTTATTGATTGGGTTCTAAAAAGCAATTATATAACTTAATGTTTATGGACAAAATACATATAATATTTTTGTATTATTTATGTATTATACCACATACTCAGTAAGGAATGCTGAGGTGCTTATAATCCATCCAGTAAATTGAAAATAAAAATTTTACATTTCTGTAAAAATAATCACACAAATAGAATAGTTTTGAAGAGAGAATTCAAATCATCTGTATGTAAATATACTTTTTATGGTGTGTTTCTGTTTGTTTGTTTATATGCTTCTGTCAACTCTAGCACGATACTGTTTTGAGCAAGAATCCTTAAAATGAATCATATATATTAATTATGAAAATCCTGGAAGCAAGAAAATACATGAAATGAACGGACCAATTAAAAAACAAAATATATATATCTAATATAAAGGAAGAGAAGAAAGGAAGGTATTATAACAACAAAAGAATTTCCAGAAATTAAACTTTTATCTGATTCAGAGAACCAGTGGAAAAGGTCTGAAGCTAAGTTTTGAAATAAGATCTAAGAGTTGACTGTTTCTAAAATGAAAGCTATTTTATAAGCTCACAAACTATACCAATAGAATTTGAACCAACCAATGATTTTCCTGTTTCTCATTAGGACTATTTGGCTTATATCATAGAGGACAAGCTTCCAAAAAGAGAGAATTACTAAGCATTCTTTGAGACAGCATGACTTCAAAACTTGCAAATATCTCTGTCTGTCTGTATCTAATTATAGGACTGATAGCTAAACGATAAATTCAGCTATCAGTCAGAATTGACACCATTGGATCTAGCTGTCTGATTTTATAAGAAACTAATGACATGGCTGAGATTGATTAGCTATTGTCAAGTTAGATAAAATTATTATTTTTTCAACCTGTCCTCTTCTTTATACCACACTTTAATTGTATGTTCACGTCCTCTCCAGCTCTGCTTGTAGTGCTTGGCATAGAACCCAGGGCCCCACACATTAGGTATGCACTTTATCACTGAGCTACATCCTCAGCCCTTTCCCCCCTTTTAAAGGATAATTTTGCCTTGAATTTTCATGAGTTTTATTTAGAAAGACAAGAGAATTTCTTAGAAATTTTGCCTGTGGCTTCTCAAGAATATGGATCAACAGGGGTTCTTTCTGCTCTTGCTCATTTGCTAATTGAATGGAGTGTGTGATGAAGGCAGAATAGCACAAAAACATGAAAGGAGAAGCTATGAGACCACATTTAGCAGGCTATCATCTAATATACATTTTAACAGTATGATATATATTAGCTATCTAGACTTTTAGTAATTCTTGGAGAGATGATTCGTGAAGGATATTTTGAAGTCTTTTAACGTGATAAATTTCAAATTCTGAATTTTCTTACATTAGGAAATAGAACTCCTCCCTATAATAACAAATGTCTTTTAAAAAGTAAAAATCATTCCAATAAGTAAAATAGTGAATTTTGCCTGTGTCCCAAAGATTTTGTGGTAATAGGATGTCTATTATAAATTCCTCCAAGGAAAACTTCAGATTAAGTATTGAAAGCAGTAGTTGGCTATTCTCTGTTCTACTAGTATCTTTGATGAATTATTAAAACTGCTGGTAATTACAGTTAATCAACATTGTGAATATTCTTGGAGTTATTTAATCATAGACTTTCTTTTATCACTGTATATATTTTTTTAACCATTTCTATCATTCCTTTCCCTGAATCTCCTTCACGTCTTTTCCATTAGGAGAAATACAAATTAATTTTAATATAATCATACTCAAATATTATTAATCTTCTTTAAATGTATATATTCCAAAATCAAATACATTCTCATAGTGCCCACTAAGCAGCAGCTGTAGCATCCCACTCTCTCTCTTGTTCCCTCTTTGAAGGATAAAAGTCTTAGAGAAAAATTGTTTTAAAAAGCACAGAGTAGAAGAACCATATCATCTTGAGGGACTGCACAACACAGAGAAGAGGGAAGGAATTGAAGGTAAGATGTCATGTTTGAGAGAAATTTGAACATTTAAAGGGATAAGATTCTCGTACTACTTTGAGAATATTTAAAAAACAAGAGAAAATACCTAAGGAAGTAAAAATTGAAATTATCATCTACCTGCATATCCTTAAATGCGATTTTGTTTATAGTGTAAGCTAGGAGTTCGACTTCATAAGATTGTTGGAATTTTATTTGCTTAAAATAGGAAACAAAAACCCCAAATGTTGACTTTTGATTTTCTGTTGACTTTTTTCATGTCCGACGCTGCCTTAGTCATCAGGTTTCAGCTAAAACAATATATCCATGGAGAAATGTATAAAGTATATATAGCATACTGTTTCTTATCTAAGAGAGGATTACATAGATTTGTGTGTATTTGTGTATATCTTTATATGCACATTTACACAGGCATGTCCCCATAACAGTTTATATTAAGAAATAACAGGGGCAGGGGTTGTTGTGGCTCAGTGATAGAGCATTTGCCTAGCATGTGTGAGGCACTGGGTTCAATTCTCGGCACTACATATTATAAATAAATGAAATAAAGGTTCATCAACAACTAAAAATATATTTTAAAAAAGGTCCATCAACAATTAAAACTATACATAAAATAATTTTTAAAAAAGAACAGGATAAACCATGACTTTAAAAAATTTCTCAAATAATTCTCCAAAGTGATTATATCATTTAGATTGTACTACAGTCTATGAGAGTTTACTTTGTTCTATATCTTCATTTGGTGGTATTAGTCTTTTTTATTATAACTGAGTGTGAAATATTATTCCACTGTGGTTTTAATTTTCATTAGATCATTTGAGTACTTTTTCATATACTTGTGTGCCTTTCTTATATCTTTCTTTATAAAGTTTTACTTTTTCCCCACTCGGAGGGAGTTATTAATCTGTATTTTGGATATGTAGGACTTTGTATATATTTTGGATGTATCATCTTTGTCAGGTAAATGTGTAACCATTTTCTTCCTTCTACTATTTAACAGTGACAAGAAGAAAAAGATATTATATATGAAAGAATTGATATGTTCAGTTATTTCTAAACTGCTAGCAATTTTAGATGGAAAGTAATATTTAAAACACAAACATTATAGTCTTAAATTTAAGACCAAGATTTCATTTTGTTATTTTGGTTTTGGTTTTAGGTGCAGTTAAAAACTAGCATTTCCAGTCAGTACGTCATTCGGATGCAGCCAACGAATAGGTGCCTTTCTACACTGGAATGTGCTGCTGTTGCTCTTTCCATCTTGGAGAAGAATAATCATATACAGGAGGTATGTGAAAAGTCATAGTTTTTGAAAGTAGAAATTCAGTTATATTTTATTTAGAAAATGTAGACGTGTTTAATTTGTTGAATTTGTAACTCAAATGACAAGTAGAATGTATCTGTGATAGGAATTTTATGTACTTTTATAACCCTCTTTCCCCCTCTGGTGTTTTGCTGTGTTAGTGTAGCATTCCAGATTGCATTATTTAAATATTCATACTAAACTGTGCTAACAGCATTTGTAATATGCTAAATTGCATTTAAGTAGCACAACATTAAATAGCTTTTTAGCTAGATTTTTCTTATAGTATTTTCTATTTCTTTTTTCTTAGTAGTTTGTATTCTCTTGTGTTCCACTTTTTTCTTTTTAATTAAAAGAACATTCTATAGCAACATTATTATTTTTTGCATTAGTGCGTTTATCTGAAGATATGCTAATATCTTCTTTATCTTATTATACTTGTTTCAAGTATAAAAATGATACTTTTTTTTTTTAAAAAAAGAGAAACACCTACAGAATATGCAAAGGATATAACCTATAATCATCATTCTGTTTAAGTTCCATGAAAGTCTGAGATTGCATATATAATTAATAATCATCTGCAAAGGATTTTAATGAGCTTATTAACATCTCAGTATTTTGGAACATGTAAGAAACTTTGCATTTTTAGCAAAAGAAAAACATGTCTAAATAAAACTTAAGTTATTAGGATTTTTAATAATTGAAATATTTTGATAACTACAACTGAAGAAGAAAAGTCAGAGAATAATGTTTATAATTCCCCCTGCTACACCACACACACACACACACACACACACACACACACACACCATGACACAGACATGTAAAGTTTTTCTTTTCTCTCTCATTATACACTATAGTTACTATGATAAGATTTGTCTTAGTCATGAAGGAAATTTAAATAATGAATAAAAGCTTGGTTTAAAGTAACTGGATTACCTGTCTATTTTGTTACTATTGCTCTGTAGTATAGTTGAAGGTCCGGTATTGTGATACCCCCTGCTTCACTCTTCTTGCTAAGTATTGCTTTAGCTATTCTGGGTCTCTTATACCTCCAAATGAATTTCATGATTGCTTGCTCTATTTCTATGAGGTCCATCATTGGGATTTTAATTGGAATTGCATGGAATTTGTATAGTGCTTTTGGTAGTATGGCCATTTTGACAATATTAATTCTGCCTATCCAAGAACATGGGAGATCTTTTCATCTTCTCAGACTTGAGAATAGACGACACAGAGACAAACCCACATAAATACAGGTATCTCACACTTGACAAAGGAGCCAAAAACATACAATGGAGAAAAGATAGCCTCTTCAACAAATGGTGCTGGGAAAACTGGAAATCCATATGCAGCAAATTGAAACTAAACCCATATCTCTCACCCTGTACAAAACTCAACTCAAAATGGATCAAGGACCTTGGAATTAGACCAGAGACCCTGCACCTAATAGAAGAGAAAATAGGTCCAAATCTCCATCATGTTGGCCTAGGGCCAGATTTCCTTAACATGACTCCCAAAGCACAAGAAATAAAAGCAGGAATCGATGATTGGGATAGAGTCAAACTAAAAAGCTTTTTTTCAGCAAAGGAAACAATCAGTAATGTGAAGAGAGAGCCTTCAGAGTGGGAGAAAATCTTTGCCACACACACCTCAGATAGAGCACTAATCTCCAGAATCTACAAAGTACTCAAAAATCTTTACACCAAGAACACTAAAACCCAATCAATAAATGGGCCAAGGAAAGGAAAAGACACTTTACAGAAGATCTCCAAGCAATCAACAGATATTGGAAAAAATGTTCAAATCCAAAGTTATAAGAGAAATGTAATTCAAAACCACCTTAAGATTTCATCTCACCCCAATTAGAATGTCTTTTATTAAGAATACAGCAACAACAGTTGTTGGCGAGGATGTGGGGAAAAGGGTACACTCATACATTGCTGGTGGGATTGCAAGTTGGTGCAGCCACTCTGGAAAGCGGTGTGGAGATTCCTTAGAAAACTTGGAATGGATCCACCATTTGACCCAGCTATCCCACTCCTTGGCCTATACCCAAAGGACTTAAAATCAGATTACTACAGTGATGCAGCCACATCAATGTTCATAGCTGCTCAATTTACAATAGCTAGATTGTGGAACCAACCTAGATGTCCTTCAATAGATGAATGGATAAAGAAACTGTGATATATATACACAATGGAATATTACTCAGCCATAAAGAAGAATAAAATTATGGCATTTGTAGGTAAATGGATGATGTTGGTGACTATTTTGCTAAGTGAGATTAGCCAATCCCAAAAATCCAAAGGCCGAATGATCTCTCTGATAAGTGAATGATGAGGCATGTGGGGTGGAAGGGAGGCAGGAATAGAGGGAGGATAGATAGCATAGAGGGAAGGGAGGGGTGTGGTCAGTGTGGGAGGGTAAGAATAATAGCAGAATGAGACAGACATCATTGCCCTGTGTACATGTATGAACGCACAGATGATGTGACTCTACTTTGTGTACAACCAGAGAAACAACAGCTGTACTCCATTTGTGTGCAATGAATCAAAATAAATAAATTAAAAAAATAACTGGATTAGTTACCAAGATATTAATCCTAAAGAGAACGAAAGTGTCTCAAGAGCAAGGAGTTTTAAAGAGTGCCCGAAGCATGCATTGAATTGCCTTTTTCCTGATTCTAAGCTGTAAAAAATGTCAAAAGTCGGAGACTTCCTTTCTTTGAAAGAAGCAGGCTTTCATAAGTGATCTTTTTTTGGGGTATATATATGTGTAAGTGTCTTTGTTTGGGGTCTAGGCAATTTTACTTTCCTTTGAGAAAAAAATTCACCAAGGACACTGACTAAGGAGTGTTCTCAGACTTTCTTCCCTTTTCTTTAACTTTATTGCCTATTGTCATGAACCCAGCCATCAACATAGCACTTTATTTTCTCCTGCACTTGTTTTTCTGTTTTGTTTATTCAACATCATCTTTTTGTACTTTGTATCCTTGAAAAAAAAACAGAAACAAAACCAAACAACTACATAAAAACCAACACACACTTTTTAAGAATCCTAATAAAAAGACGCAACCTAGGAATGTTTTTTAAAGTTGCTTTCTGTGTAATGTCTGTATTTCCCTTTTTGTCAATGTAAAATTCTAGGCTCAGATATTAAACCAAAGTCTTGTTAAAAGTTCACATTTTTAGAAAAATAAAATATTCTTTGAATACATACATACATATTCTTTGATTTCCCTTCTCCTTCTTTTGAGTCTCCAAAGAGCCTTCTATATGCTGTCTTCTCCTTTTCCACAGTTGGAACTGGATCTTTACTGTAATCCGAAGTGGTAGCTTCTCTGTTGGTAATGGCGGTATTTATAATAATAGTAGGTGTAGTTAAAGCAGCGTTAGGATTAAGGGTAGGGGTTGTATTATTGTTACTAATGCTGCTGCTGCTAAGTCTCTTCCCAGTTTTATAGGTGTAATAACTGGTATTAATTAATGTACCATTATAGCAACAAAACCATTAAGCAAGAATGTTTCACATTCTTTTTTACAAATACTCTTGATTCTGATCGACAATGAGTTGTTTTAAAATTGAGAAGGAACTTTTATAAAAAATTGATATAACATATATTTAGAACAACTTTCTTGATATTGTTTTAGAGTTTCTTCTTCATCAACATATCATTTTCAACCTTTTACCAATTTTACTGTTTGATGTCATTAAAAGGATTTATTGATGATATAAGCTAAAAGCTGACATTGACTTTTGCTAAGTTAGTGCTTTGTGATATAATATCTTAAAAGCAAGAAATAAAGAATCTCTATCATGCAACTTGACACTTGGAAAATATGTTCTGAATATAATATCTAAGAACAAGCAAAGTTTAAGACATGGAATGTTGATAAATTCTTTGATCTCTTCAGCTTTTGTTGCTGTCTGTGGATTAAATTTAACATAAAATCCCAAAGTAATAACAAGGTTCTAGAACTCTCATTTTGCTTACTTCGATCTCAAAGAGTAATCATACTATATGATGAGGAATAGGAGAACAAGGTTTGACAATAACCTGTGATTGCGCAGGGGTTGATAAGATGGTTGGTGGCAGCATGAGCAGAAGAGATGTGTAGTGAAAGATTTCAAGTTGCTTATTATTACAAATGGCAAAAATTAATCCCCGATTTATAGTAAAACCTAGTTCATTAGGTAGGGGAAGTCTAAGTCTATCTCTTCAAATCAATTTCAGTAAAAAATTAGCATGTCTGTTTTGAACATAGGTACAGACAAAATTATTGTGTGTGCTGAACACAGATGTTTTCCTCCTTTCCTGGAAAGGAAAGCTGTGAAATACATTTTTGCTCAATAACTTTTAATTAGGGACATTCTAGTAAAACCTTAAGATGATAGGAAAGAGTGGTCAATTTTCATGGCTTAATTCTGCAGACATAGCACCCCTCAAAATAAAGAACTAAAAATGGAATAGCTTTGTTAGTCTTTTGATTTATCCTCTTCCTTTATTCCAGAGCAGTTTTCAAGCACCTGGAAGTAGCATGACTTGAAAACATAGCTCCCAAAAGTAGCATGACATAGGCTTGAAAAAAAATTAAAAGAAAAAAAAAAAAAAGAATTGTGAAAAAGCTTTAAGGCTGTTGGTAATGAATGGTTCCTTAAAAAGAGTTTCTGCATATATAGGCAAAAAGAAAAGGGCTGGGGATATAACTCAGTTGGTAGAGTGCCTGCCTTGCAAGTACAAGGCCCTTGGTTCAATCCCCACTACTGCAAAAAAAAAAAAAAAAAAAAAAAAAAAACACCAAAAAAACAAAACAAAACAAAAAAAGTCACTGGTTTCCTTAAACAGACATTTAAAAATTAACTTATTTTTAAGTGGAGGATTTTTTTTCCCTAAATCAGCCAGTCTCTCATTCTTTCATATTGCTTCAGATATGATGATCTTTATTTATATAGAAACATTATCATTTATTATCAAGTAGTATGCTCACCACTTTCATTGCATCATCTTAGTACTATAATGAAAGCCTTGTGAGATGGATATTATTTTTTTCATTTTAGAGATGAAAAAAAATGAGGCAAAGTGAGGTTATGTAACTTAAAATACATACCTGGTAAGTGATAGTGATTGGTCAAGGTAGTCTAGGTTGGACTGTAGGAACTTAAGATGGCATCACTTGACAACAGGCTCTTTGATGCTGTCCAGTAGTGTTGCCAGGAGGACCTTTGCTCATTGCAGTCAGTTGGGAACTGGGATTGATAGAGAAAATATCTACATACATCATTTCACTTCCATCAAGGAAGAGGCAAGGAAGGTGTGAATCCTATACCACTTCTAACACTTCTGCCCAGAGGTGACACACGTTACTTTAGTTCACATTTCATTAGGCCAACCCTCACTTTAAAGGGTGATGATGCAATCGATCATTTACCAGTAAGGAAGACTGGTATATTTGTTAGTACCCAGGTGACTATCACTTCGAAGGAGGGGGAACCTATTTTAGGTCTATCTCCAAAATCCATTCACTTAATTACCTCAGTAAATTAATAGAATCTTCTCTTTTAGATGGAAAAGCTCCAGGCTCTTGACTAAAAGAACATGACTATTCTCCTATATATGAAGAATGTAGTAAAAGTCTTAAAATATCAATAAAATCTTTAGTTGTTTCAATCTGCGTATAGTCCCAGTTATGTTTCCTAGGTACTATATGATGTTTCACAATTTGGTCTGTCCACTGTGTCCACTCCATAAAGTAATATATACTCATTTCCCCCGCTTCCCCTCCTATTTTGTTTTTAAAAATTATGAGAATATACCTGAGGGACTTTCAACAATTATATTTTGTAAAACTTTTGCAAAATATTCATCCTTTTTTCCATTGGTGTATATTGATTAGGAATTACGTTTGACTGCATGTAAACAGCAGTTAAATTCAATAGTCTTTCATACTGTTTAAGGGAATTATACATCAACAAGACATAACAATTGTAACTATTTATGCCCCAAACAATGGAGCATCTACATATATCAAACAAAGCCTTCTCAATTTCAAGAATCAAATAAACCACAACACAATAATACTGGCTGACTTTAATGTGCCTCTCTCATCACTGGATAAATACTCCAAACAAAAACTAAATAAAGAAACTATAGAACTAAAAAATACAATCAGTAATTTAGACTTAACAGACATATATAGAATATTTTATCCATCAATGACTGAATATACTTTCTTCTTAGCAGCACACAGGTTCTTCTATAAAGCAGACAGTACCTTAGGTCATAAGTAACTCCTAGCAAATACCAAAAAATGGAGATAATACTTCCATTCTATCACATCATAATGGAATGAAATTAGAAATCAATGACAAAATTAAAAAATAGAAGCTATTCTAACACCTGGAGACTAAATAATACTCTATTGAATGATCAATGGATAGGAGAAAAAATAAGGGATGAATTAAAAAAATACTTAGAGGTAATGATAACAGCAGCACAACTTATGAAAATCTCTGCAATGATAAGAAGGCAGTTCTAAAAGTTCATTGCACTTAGCTCATTCATTAAAAAAAATAGAAAGTCACCAAATAAATAACAACATTATATCTCAAAGCGCTAGAAAAAGAAGATTAAATAAACACCAAAAGAAGTAGAAGACAGGAAATAATTAAAATCAGAGCCTAAATGGATGAAATTGAAACAAACAATTCAAAAAGTCAAAGAAACAAAAAATTGGTTCTTTGATGAATAAATGAAATTAATAAACCCCTAACTACACTAACAAAGAGAAAGAGAGAAAATTCAAATTATGAAAATTTGTGATGAAAAAGGAAATATCACAATGGACACTACTGAAATACAGATGATAATCAGAAACTATTTTGAAAATTTATATCAAATAGGATAGAAAACCTTGAGGACAACAAATTTCTAGAGACTTGTAACCTACCCAAACTGAATCAGGACATAGAAAATTTAAACAGATCAATTTCAAGAATGAAATTGAAGATGCCATCAACCCTACCAATCAAGAAAAGCCTAGGACTAGACAGATTCTACAAGACCCTCGAAGAAGAACTAACACCTTCCTCCTCAAATTATTCCATGAAATAGAAAAGGAGAGAACCCTTCCAAAACTCATTGTATGAAGCTAGTATCACCTGATACCAAAACCAGACAAAGAAACATCAAGGAAAGGAAACTTCAGACCAATATCCCTGATGAACAGAGATGGAAAAATTCTCAATAAGATTCTGGCAAATTGCATACAAAAACATATTAAAAACATAGCCCACCATGATCAAGTGGGATTCATTCCAGGGATGCAAAGTTGGTTCAACATGCAGAAATCAATAAACGTAATTCATCATCTCAATAGATTTAAGGACAAGAATTACACGATTATCTCAACAGATGCAGAAAAAGCATTTGACAAAATATAGCATTCATTCATGCTCAAAACACTAGAGAAACTGGGGATAGTAGGAGCATACCTCAACGTTGTAAAAAGCTATCTATGCTAAGCCCAAGGCCAAAATCATTCTAAATTGAGAAAAATTGAAAACATTCTCTCTAAAAACTGGAACAAGACAGGGATGCCCTCTTTTACCACTTTTACTCACCTAGGCCTTGAAACTTCTAGCCAGAGCAATTAGATAGACCAAAGAAATTAAAGAGATACATAGAAAAAGAACTCAAACTATCACTATTTGCTGACATCATGATTCTATATTTAGAAGACCCAAAAACTCCACTAGAAAACTCCTAGAACTAATAAATGAATTTATCAAAGTATCAGGATATAAAATTGACACCCATAAATATAATGCATTTTTATTCATCAGTGATGAATCCTCTGAAAGAGAAATTAGGAAAACTATCCATTCACATTAGCCTCAAAAAAAAAAAAATTGGGAATCAATCTAGCAAAAGAGGGGAAAGACCTCTACAATGCAAACTACAGAAAACTAAAGAAGTTAAAACCTTAGGGATCCAAGATGGAGGACTAGAGGGAGGCTGCGTTCCTTGTTGCTCCACTTAACTAAGGATTCAAACAGAGGAAAATCTGTTTCTCTGTGAAGCAGTCTTTACTCCTCATTGATCCCCTGCTCATCGTTTACCTCATCTGTCTACCTCATATCGACCAGCATAGTGACTACATTTCAGTGCAGATTGCACACTGACCACCGCCTATCATCCGTCACTTGTCTCTTTGCCTGCCTCTGGCCTGCCCATTGCCTGCCTTTCACCTACCCATTGCCCACCAACTGAGGTTCATCTGCCAGTCGTCCACCAGTAGCCTGCAGAGCCTGCAGACCTTCAGTGGATCACCAGCTGCCTGCTGTTGCCTGGAAATTCACCATTACAGTACCCACAGGTTTCGTTACACTGGCTGCCACGTGTAACCAAAAATAGCCAGGAGCTGCAGGACTGCCAGCCCCACTGATAGCACCTCGCCTCTAGGACCCCCAGCTTGACTGACAGCACACCACCTCCAGGGGCCCAGCCTGATCAACTGTACCCCACACAGACTTGGTGCCCACGCCCTGCACTGCATCTCCCCATTGGCCAACATGTTTGGAAGCCAGTGTGCCCATCTTGGATTACCCACGAAGGGGAAGCTGTCATTAGGTGAGGTAAATCCCATCCTGAGACACCTGCTTGAAACTGGAAGCTCAAATACCTTTCATGCCTCAGGCTACTAAAGACTGGGAGGTTTGAATAGTGTATGACTGTTATAATATAGGTTTTTTTTTTCTCCTTTGTGAAAGCTTTTAAATTTTTTATTTCTTTACTTTTCTTGCTCTCTACTTTCCTTTTGTTTACCTGTTTCCTCAAAGACTTTTTCTCACTTTTATCATGCTAACAACCAACTTCTTTTGACTATACTTTCACTCTTCCTATGATCTAGAACTTCTTCATACTCTTTTCTTACACTGTTAACAGTTACATCCTACACCCCTCCCCATCCTCTTTGTCCTCCATTAGAAACTGCAGTCCTCATTGCAAATCTTTTTGTTATACTGTAGATAATAATTGAACTCATCCTCTCTGTTGTGACAATATTGTAACAATATTATGACAATTAGACTACTGTAACATTAGCCTTCATAGGGGCTATTTGGTTTAGAGCTGCATATTGTCTGTACTGGGTGTTGCTAATATTGATCTCCCCCTTAAAGAAGAGGTTTCAGAAAACTATAGGGTTACTATAAGCCTATAGGGCAGAAACTATAATACCCTAGATCTGCATTGCTAGAGGGGAAGATACATGAACAACATGAAAAAACAAGGAAGGAAAGTGTTCCAAACAAACCAAGATTCTACACTAATAGAATCCAATGACGGCATGGTAGAAGAAATGACAGAAAAAGAATTCAGAGTATGCATGATTAAAATGATCAGAGAAGCAAATGGTGAGTTAAGAGAGCAAATGCAGACAATAATTGACCATCCCAATAAGCAACTGAAAGAGCAACTACAGGAAACAAAAGATCACCTCAACAAAGATATAGAGACTCTGAAAAAGAACCAAACAAATCCTTGAAATGAAGTTAACAATAAACTAAATTAAAAACTCAATGGAAGGCATCACCAACAGACTAGATCACTTAGAAGACAGAACCTCAGACAATGAAGACAAAATATTGAATCTTGAAAATAAAGTTGCCCAAACAGAGAAGATGGTAAGAAGTCGTGAATAGAACCTCCAAGAAGTATGGGATGTCATGAAAAGACCAAATTTAAGAATTATCCGAAAACTGGAATGGAACCACCATTTGACCCAGCTATCCCTTTCCTTGGCCTATACCCAAAGGACTTAAAATCTGTATATTACAGTGATGCAGCCATATCAATGTTTATAGCAGCCCAATTCACTATAGCTAGATTGTGGAACCAACCTAGATGCCCTTCAATAGAGGAATGGATAAAGAAACTGTGGTATATATACACAATGGAATATTATTCAGCCATAAAGAATAATAAAATTTTGACATTTGCAGGTAAATGGATGGAATTGGAGAAGATCATGTTAAGTGAACTAAGCCAATCCCAAAAAAACCGAAGGCTGAATGATCTCTCTTATAAGTGGTTGATGACACATAGAGGGGGTGGGGGGAGACTTGGGAAGAATGGAGAAGGGATAGATTGTATAGAAGAAAATGAGGGGTGGGGAGGAGGCGGGGAAGGAGAGATAATAGAATGAGACAAACATCTTTAGCCTATGTATATGTATGAATGGGCAAATTGTATGATTCTACTTCGTGTACAACCAGAAAAATGATAGTTGTACTCCATTTATGTACAATGGCCTAAAATTAAAAAAAAATTAATTAAAAAAAAGAATTATCAGGATTGAGGAGGGCACAGAGATACAAACCAAAGGAAAGAACAACCTATTCAATGAAATAATATCAGAAAATTTCCCAAACCTGAAGAATGAAATAGAAATTCAACTACAAGAGGCTTACAGAACACCAAATGCACAAAATTACAGCAGATCCACACCAAGACACATTATAATGAAAATGCCTAATGTACGAAATAAAGATAGGATTTTAAAGGCTGTGAGAGAAAAGGAACAGATTACATATGGGGGAAATCAATACAGATATCAGCAGATTTCTCATCCCAGACCCTAAAAGCTAGAAGGGCCTGGAACAACATATTTCAAGCTGTGAAAGAACACGGTTGCCAAACAAGAATCCTATATCCAGCAAAGCTAACCTTCAGATTTGAAGATGAAATAAAATCTTTCCATGATAAAGAAAAGTTAAAGGAATTTATGAATAGAAAGCCTGTGCTACAGAACGTTCTCAGCAAAATATTCCATGAGGAAAAAGCAAACAACAATGTAAGTCGTCAAAGGGAGGAACTATCCTAAAAGAAAAGCCAATTAAAGGAGAAGCCAAGTCAAGTTAAAAACCAAATCTAAGCCAAAATGACTGGGAATACAAGTCATATCTCATTAATAACCCTGAATGTTAACGGCCTAAACTCATCAATCAAAAGACATAGACTGGCAGACTGGATTGAAAAGAAAGACCCAACAATATGTTGCCTTCAAGAGACTCATCTAATAGAAAAGGACATCCACAGACTAAGGGTGAAGGGATGGGAAAAAACCTACCACACACACAGACTCAGTAAAAAAGCAAGGGTTTCCATCCTTATATCAGATAAAGTGGACTTCAAGCTGAAATTAGTGGGAAGGGATAAAGAAGGACATTTCATACTACTTAAGGGAACCATAAGTCAAGAAGACATAACAATCATAAATATTTATGCCCCAAACAATGGCCCATCCACGTATATCAAACAAGTCCTTCTCAATTACAGGAATCAAATAGACCACAGCACAGTAATTCTGGGTGACTTGAACACACCACTGTCACCACTGGACAGATCTACCAAACAAAAACTAAACAAAGAAACCATAGAACTCAATAACACAATGAATAACTTAGACTTAGCAGACATATATAGAATAGTCCATCCATCAATGAGCAAATACACTTTCTTCTCAGCAGCACATGGCTCCTTCTCTAAAATAGACCATATGTTATGCCACAAAGCAGCCCTTAGTAAATGTAAAAAAGTAGAGATACTACCTTGTATTCTATCAGATCATAATGGAATGAAATTAGAAATCAATGACAAAATAAAAAACAGAAACTACTCCAACACCTGGAGACTAAATAATATGCTATTGAATGAAGCATGGATAACAGAAAACATCAAGGAGGAGATTAAAAAATTTCTTAGAGGCAAATGAGAATGATGATACAACATATCAAAATCTCTGGGACACTATGAAAGCAGTACTCAGAGGAAAATTCATTGCATTGAGCACATTCTAGAAAAGAATAAAAAGTCAACAACTCAATGACCTAACCTCACATCTCAAAGCCCTAGAAAAAGAAGAACAGAATGACACCAAAAGTATTAGGAGACAGGAAATAATTAAAATCAGAGCTTAAATCAATGAAATTGAAACAAAAGAAACAATTCAAAAATTGATAAAACAAAAAGTTGGTTCTTTGAAAAAGTAAACAAAAAAATAAACCATTAGTCACACTAACAGAGGAGAGAGAGAACTCAAATAACCAAAATTTGTGATGAAAAAGGAAATATCACAACAGACACCATTGAAATTCAAAACATAATTAGAAGCTACTTTGAAAACCTATACTCCAATAAAATAGAAAATGTTGAAGACATTGACAAATTTCTAGAGACATGTGATCCTCCCAAACTGAACCAGGAGGACATACACAATTTAAACAGATCAATTCATTCTATGAAGCTAGTATCACTCTGATACCAAAACCAGACAAAGACACATGTAGAAAAGAAAACTTTAGGCCAATATCTGTGATGAATATAGATGTTAAAATCCTTAACAAAATTCTGGCAGATTGTTTACAAAAACTTATTAAGAAGATAGTGCACCCCTATCAAGTGGGGTTTATCCCAGGGATGCAAGGTTGGTTCCATATCCGGAAATCAATAAACATAACTCATCACATCAATAGACTTAAGGTTAAGAATCATGATTATTTCGATAGATCCTGAGAAAGCATTTGACAAAATACAACACCCCTTCATGCTCAAAACATTAGAAAAGATAGGGATGGTGGGAACATATCTCAACATTCTAAAGGTTATTTATGCTAAGCCCACGGCCAACATCATTCTTTTTTTTTTTGGAACTGGGGATTGAACTCAGGGACACTAGGCCACTGAGCCACATCCTCAGCCCTATTTTGTATTTTATTTAGAGACAGGGTCTCACTGAGTTGCTTAGGGCGTTGCTAAGTTGCTGAGGCTGGCTTTGAACTCTCGATCCTCCTGCCTCAGCCTCCCAAGTGCTGGGATTACAGGCGTGCGCCACCGCGCCGGCCCAACATCATTCTTAATGGAGAAGAACTGAAAGCATTCCCTTTAAAAACTGAAACAAGATAGGGATGCCCACTGTCACCACTTCTATTTAATATTCTGCTTGAAATGCTAGCCAGAGCAATTAGACAGACCACAGAAATTAAAGGAATATGAATAGGAAAAGAAAAACTCAAGCTGTCACTATTTGCTGATGACATGATCCTATATTTAGAGGATCCAACAAACTCCACCAGGAAACTTTTAGACCTAATTAATGAATTCAGCACAATAGCAGGATATAGAATAAACATACATAAATCAAATGCATTTATCTACATAAGTGATGAGTCATCTGAAAATGAAATGAGGAAAACAACTCCGTTCAAAATAGCCTCAAATAGGGCGTGGTGGCACACACCTGTAATCCCAGCAACTCGGGAGACTGAGTTAGGAAAATCGTGAATTCAAAACCAGCCTCAAGCAACTTAATGAGGCCCTAAGCAACTCAGCGAGTCCCTGTCTCTAAATAAAATACAAAATAGGGCTGAGGATGTGGCTCAGGGGCCAAGTGCCCCTGACTTCAATGCCCAGTTCCAAAAAAAAAAAAAAAAAAAAAGCCTCAATTAAAATAAAATACTTGGGAATCTAACAAAAGAGGTGAAATACCTCTACAAAGAAAACTACAGAACATTAAAGAAAGAAGTTGAGGAAGACCTTAGAAGATGGAAAGATCTTCCATGTTCTTGGATAGGCAGAATTAATATAATCAAAATGGCCATACTTCCAAAGGTGCTATACAAATTTAATGGAATTCCAATAAAAATTCCAATGACATTATTCATAGAAATAGAAAAAAGCAATCATGAAATTCATATGGAAGAACAAAAGACCCAGAATAGTCAAAACAATCCTGGGCAGGAAGAATGAATGATGCAGGAGGTATCACAATACCAGACCTTAAACTCTACTATAGAGCAATAGTTACAAAAACAGCATGGTACTGGCACCAAAATAGACAGGTAGACCAATGGTACAGAATAGAAGACATAGAGACAAACCCACATAAGTACAGTTATCTCATACTAGACAAAGGTGCCAAAAACATACAATGAAGAAAAGATAACCTCTTCAACAAATGGTGCTGGCAAAACTGGAAATTCATATACAATAAAATGAAATTAAACCCCTATCTCTCACCCTGTACAAAACTCAACTCAAAATGGGTCAAGGATCTAGGAATTAGATGTGAGACTCTTCGCCAAATAGAAGAAATAGTAGGCCTGAATCTTCTTCATATTGGCTTAGGACCAGACTTTCTCAACATGACCACCAGAGCGCAAGAAATAAAAGGAAAAGTCAATAAATGGGACGGATTCAAACTAAAAAGCTTTTTCTCAGCAAAGAAAAAAAACAATCAATAATGTGAAAAGAGAGCCTACAGAGTGGGAAAAAAATCTTTTCCACACACACTTCAGACAGAGCACTGATATCCAAAATTTATAAAGAACTTTCAAAACTTTACACCCAAAATACAAAGAACCCAATCAATAAATGGGCTAACGAACTGGGTAGACACTTCACAGAAGATGATATATGAGTGATCAACAAAAATATGAAAAAGTGCTCATCATCTCTAGTAATCAGAGAAATGCAAATTAAAACCATCCTAAGATTTCATCTACCTCCAATTAGAATGGCTATTATCAGGAATACAAGCAATAATAAGTGTTCGTGTGGATGTGGGGAAAAAGGCATGCTCATACTTTGCTGGTGGAATTGCAAATTGGTGCAACCACTCTGGAAAGCAGTATGGAGATTCCTCAAAAAACTTGGAATGGACCCACCATTTGACTCAGCTATCCCACTCCTCAGTTTATACCCAAAAGTCTTAAAATCAGCAAAGTATAGGGATGCAGCCACATCAACATTCATAGCTGCTCAATTCATAATGGCTAGATTGTGGAACCAACTAAGATACCCTTCAATTGAAGAATGGATAAAGAAACTGTGGTATATATACACAATAGAATATTACTCAGCCATAAAGAAGAATAAAACTATGGCATTTGCTGGTAAATGGGTGGAGTTGGAGAATATCATGCTAAGTGAAATAAGCCAAGCCCAAATGCCGAATGTTTTCTCTGATCAGTGGATGCTGATACATAATAGGGGGTGTGTGTCATGGGGGGGATAAGAAAAGAATGGAGGAATTATGGATGGTATAGAGGAAAATGGGATGGGAGGAGGTGGGGGAAGGAAAACTAGTAGACAGAGACAGACAGTATTACCCTATGTATATATAAGATTATATGACTTGTGTGAATCTACATTGTGAAAGAAAAGATGTATTCCCTGCTGTATATTATATCAAAATGGGTTCCACTGTCATGTATAATTAAAAAGAACCAATGAAAAAAAGAAAAAAAAGAACAGAAACAAAACAAAACAAAACAAGAAAACCTTGGACAATGGAAAGATCTCCCAGGTTCTTGGATAGGCAGAATTAATATTGTAAAAAATGGCCATACTACCATAAGTGTTGTACAAATTCAGTGCAATTCCAATTAAAATTCCAATGCCTTTCCTCATACAAATAGAGAAAGCAATCATGAAATTCATTTAGAAAAATAAGAGACCTAGAATAGCCAAAGCAATCTTTAGCAAGAAGAGTGAAGTGGGAGGCATCACAACATCAGACCTTAAACTATATACCATAGAGCAATAGTAAAAAAAAAAAAAAGAAAAACAGTATGGGATTGGTACCAAATAGACATACAGACCAAAGGTGCGGAATAGAAGATTCAGAGACAAACCCACATAAGTACAGTTATCTCATACTAGACAAAGGTGCCAAAAACATACAATGGAGAAAAGATAGCCTCTTCAACAAATGGTACTGAAAAAACTGGAAATCTATATTTAATAAAATGAAATTAAACCCCTATCTCTCACTCTGCACAAAAAACAACTCAAAATGGATCAAGGATCTAGGAATTAGACCAGAGACCTTGCACCAAATAGAAGAAAAAGTAGGATCAAATCTTTATCATGTTGGCTTAGGACCAGACTTCCCTCACAAGACTGCTAAAGTGCAAGAAATAAAATCAAGAATCAATAAATGGGATGGATTCAAACTAAAAGGCTTCTTCTCAGCAAAGGACACAATAATGTGAAAAGAGAGCCTACAGAGTGGGAGAAAATCTTTATCACATGCACCTCATATAGAGCACTATTTTCCAGGATTTATAAAAAACTCAAAAAACTTAATACCCAAAATACAAATAACCCAATCAATAAATGGGCTAAGGAACTGAACAGACACTTCACAGAGGAAGATATATAGTTGATCAACAAATAAATGAAAAATTGTCCAACATCTCTAGTAATTAGAGAAATACAAATCAAAACTACTCTAAGATTTCATCTCACTTCAATTAGAATGGCAGTCATCAAGAATACAAGTAACAATATCTGTTGGCAAGGATGTGGGGAAAAAGGCACACTCATACATTGCTGGTAGGATTGCAAACTGGTGCAACCACTTTGGAAAGCAGTAGGGAGATCCCTCAGAAAACTTGGAATGGAACCACCATTTGACCCAGCTATCCCACTCCTCCATCTATACCCAAAGGACTTTAAAATCAGCATACTACAATGACACAGCCACTTCAGTCTTTATAGCAGCTCAATGCACAAGAGCTAAACTGAGGAACAAACCAAATGCCCTTCAACAGATGCATGAACAAATAAAATGTATATATACACAATGGAATATTACTCAGCCTTAAAGAGGAATAAAATTATGGCATTTGCAGGTAAATAGATGGAGTTGGAGAATATCATGCTAAGCAAGTTAAGTCCATTCCCAAAAACCAAAGACCAAATGTTTTCTCTGATAAGTGGATGCTGATACATAATGGGAAGGGGGTTAAGGGAAGAATGGAGGAACTTTGGATTAGGCTAAAAGGAATGAGGGGAGTGGAGGAGACATGGGAGTGGGAAACATGGCGGAATGAGAGAAACATCATTACGCTATGTACATATATGATTGCATGAATGGTGTGACTCTACATCATGTATAACCAGAGAAATGAAAAGTTGTACTCCATTTGTGTACAATCAATCAAAATGCATTCTGCTGTCATGTGTAACTAAATAGAACAAATAAAAAGTAAATAAATACAATCAACACCCATAAATCGTGTTCCTATACATCAGTGTTGAATCTACTGAATGAGAAATTCAGAAGGTGTTCAGGAGGCATCACATTACCAGACCTTAAATTATACTACAGAGCTATATTAACAAAAACAGCATGGTATTGGCACCAAAACAGACATGAAGATCAATGGAATAAAAGATACAGAGACAAACCCACATATATACAGTTATCTCATACTAGACAAAGGTGTAGTAAACATACATTGGAGAAAAGATAGCCTCTTCAACAAATGGTACTTGGGAATGTGGAAATCCATATGTAACAAAATGAAATAGGACCCCTATCTCTCACCCTGCACAAAACTCAACTCAAAGTGGATCAAGGACCTAGGCATTAGACCTGAGACCCTGTGCCTACTAGAAGAAAATATAGACCCAGTTCTCCATCATGTTGTCTTAGGAACTGATTTCTTCAATAAGACTCCTAAAATGCAAGAAGTAAAATCAGGTTTCAATAAATGGGATGATATCAAACTAAATAGCTTCTTTTCAGCAAAGAAAATAATCAAGAACATGAAAAGAGAGCCTACAGCATGGGAGAAAATCTTTACCACCAGCACCTCTGATAGACCATTAATCTCCAGAATATACTCTGTTGTAAATTCAAATCCTTTTCTACCCTTATATACAAATATGTGGAGAAATAAATTTTCACATAGATATTGTGAAATTCTTGTTGTGATGAGTTTTTCTTTGTGTTCCTTTACTGATGTGCTTGATAAAAAAATTTGCTATGAAAAGGTTTAAAGCAGGAGTAAGTCCAAGAAAAGAATCCTACCCAAAATGTATTTAAAACACTGACATTATGTCTTTTAAGTTTTTTTAATTTAAATAACTTTATAAATAGAGTGTGTACGTTAGTTGTATTACAACCTCCATCTTCTCCGTTAGCTTGTAAATCACCCAGTTTATGTGTCTGTTACATGCTAGGTCCTATACATATTTTGTAGTTAGAATGATTTCATAGGCATTAAAGCCCAGGTCTCTAACTTGTATGTGGCTTGTATGAGTGTGAGAGAAGTAAACCACTAACCTGGTGTTGTCACCCTTCAATTGTCCTTGTAAGTTTGTATTTCCTTGTTATTGAAACTGAATTATCTAATTTACTGTGCTTATCTTTCTATCTAAAGGTTTCTTTTAGTCTACTTGTTGCAGAGTAAATTAGTAGTATAGCAGCAATTTTTATCATGTTTGAATAAAGTGAAAACTTAGTTTAGACTTTATTGCCTATGTAGAAATATTGGCAATATTACCTCTGTTTTTGAAAGAAAAATGTAGGGTATTGTGATTTGTCACAGATAAATTTTCGGTGTCTTTTTTTTCCTTAACAGACTTTGCTTCGTCCTCTTCAAGCTTTATGCTCTTTCCAGCTTCAGCATGGTGCTCAAATTCGCCTCAGCAAGGAATATCTTCTGAAAAATGGATTATATCCTAAACCAATGCCAAGAAACAAACGCAAACTCAGGAAAATGGAACTATTAATGAATAGTGTTAAAATTTAGTACAAATTGTTCTTATGGTGCTAGATTACCTGTCTTTAACTGGCAATACCATGCTATGTTTTCATACAGTTCAGGCCTGTGTATTTCTGACTCTGAATAATGAAGGTTGCTACTAATCTTGTTGGGAAGAAAGAAGTAAAGCACATAGCCATAAAGACAGCACAAAACAAAAACTTCACTGACTCTGAAAAGCAAAATTTCATACTGTATTTGTTTAAAAAAAATGTGCCTCTACTACATTTTTTAAACCGATAATTTAAAATGCGTTTAGTAATAGAACTAGGCTTAGAAAATTCTGCTTTTAAAGTGGAAGGAAATCGTGCCTAATTGAGACAGTATTATTCCATTAATATTTCTGGGTAACTAGGCATAGGCCAATAATGGAAAGCATCCTGTACATATAGCAAAAGAAAAAATGATAATTAAGTAGTTTAGATCAAAATTTTATTTCATGAAAGAGTATAAAAGGGTAAGAAAACTTTATTCTGTAGGAGCTAAACCTCAACTCAGCCAGTGTGATTTAAGTATTCTGAAGATTGCCTGAATTTTTGAAGAGGTGCATGTTATTTTGAAACAACATATATTCCCATTTGTTATCATTCTAAATAAATTTTGACTTTTTAGCATTCATTGAACAGGTTTATTGACTAACTGATAAACTAGATTTTATTAAGTTTCCATACGGAAATAACTGAAGTACAATATAATACAACTGTAATTTTAAAAACACATTTCTTTAAGTAGGGCTATTTAAATCTGTTTTGATGAGTGAAACTTTTGATTTGAGACGTCGGATTTCCCTCACCCTGTCAAGGAAATATTTTCTGAGATTTTTGTATAGTATAAGAGAAATGTATACAATGTTTTTTGTGTCCAACTTAAATCTACCAGTTAGGTTGACATGTTAGCAAAAAGAAGGACTTTGTTTTGGTTTCTATTTATGACATCTAGAGTTTCCATTAATCCCAAGTTCCACTGGAAGGAAAAACTAAACATGCAATTTAAAGGAAAGCATGATAAAGGTGTGTGTGAGTGTATGTGCGTGTGTGCATAAAATGAGTATATACCAAGGGCAGTTTCTGACAATTTTAATGCTAATTTATTTATCATTGACCTAGATTAGACCTTTACTAAAAACTATAAGGCTGGTCACAATTAGAATTATTGTGATAATACGATGTATGTGTAGGGAAACTATGCAGAAAACACTTTAAAATAATAAAGTTAGATTACTGTTTTGCATTGCTGACTTATTTTTGGATTTAAAAACAGATTAGCTCATTTATCTAAAATACCTAATTTAACATTAATACCTAATTAACATTATTTGTATTAACAAAGAAATAATAATGTGTAATTGTTTCTTAACAAGTGGGTTAAAAACATCTTGCAGTAAATTTTTATGTTGAAATTAAACGTCACAATTTTCCTTTAGTGTTATTACTGATTTAAAAATAAACCTACAGAAGATACCATTCATATTTTCAAAACTATAATTTATGTTGACTTTAAAAAATAATGTCCACTTTTATCTTTTAAGTGCATTTTAGATTATTTTCTGAGCACTTGAAAAGCATAAAATTCAGTTTGGGGAAATGTATAAATTTTTGTAGGAAAGTTTATGTAGTTTTTGAAATTATTTTACCGATATCTTAACTGATTTTAATTATTATTTAAACTTATTTTTACTGACCTGTTAACGTGGTAATTCCATTTACTCTATGAACAAGGTGATTCCATTTAATCTTCTCTGACATACAATTCTTTTCTAGTCACCTGTTCTTAGTAAACAGTTTTAAGTAAGTTTTGAATTTTATTATTTTTAGTTACTAAAAGTGCTCATATGTAGAATTATGTGCATATTTTAACTATAAATTTAATCTGGCTTTTAAAAATTGTTACTTTTTTGTTGTATTAGTTGGACTTTGAATTCAGATGCTTTATGTTTGCTTGATTATCTGGACTAGTTTCATATTTTTGTATTTGTAGCTGATAGCTTTATGTGTACACTCTAACTGCACTTTGATATAATATAGATTATTTTGTGAGTTGTTATTTGAATCGTGTTAACTCAGAAAATAGTATTTCCTCATGCACAAGATGACTGTGCTCTTAACCCATTTATGATAGATTTAAAATCACTTTTGTACTGAGAGATGTTATTTTGAGAGGTCTTCACACTTAAAAGGGTTGAAAATTGGAGTATACAAAGTAAATCACAGGATGTGGCAACTTTTACACCTGGAGTTGTGATCAATTGTATATGGAATATGACAGTTATATTAGGAAAAATTTTCCCCTGAACTTTAGGACTCCAAACACAGCTTTTCTTAGACAAGGCCACTCATATTTTAGGTTTTGTTTTGAAGATTTTGGAAGAAACACACTACCATTAATTATATAGAAAAGTACTGCTATGTAATTTATTTCCTCATTAAATTTGCTAGCTTTCAGGGAGATAAATTTTTGACTCTTGGATGCATTTGTTATTAGAATAGAAGTAAATTTTTTTGATGTTACAATAAAAGATTAGGCCAGACTATAAACTCAAAAACTCTTTTTTTTTCTTTTTCCTTTTAAATTTGTCCTGGGCATTCAACCCAGGGCATTCCATATGCTGGGCAAGTGCTCAACCACTGAACTAGATTCTCAGCCCAGTAAATTAAAAATCTTTATATAACTGTACATTATCATGTACATTTATTCCTTTAAAATAGGTAGAATGGATATTTTTATAAATAAATAATACTGTGTTTTAGATGTAATGAGACTTTGCATTTAATTGTGTCTTATAAGTAGGCTTTTTTTTTTTAAAGAATGAATGATAATTTCTTAATTTATCCAGTTTAAATTTGGATTTCCTGGTTTGGTTTAAAGTATATTCCCCTTCTTTTCTCTTGATACTTTGTTTCTCTTTCACAGAATCTTCTTTCTTTATTTCACTTTCATCACCCCAATTGTTTCCTTTTCCAGCTAAACTTATTGTGTATGTTAGGTCTTTTTGTTTTTATAAATTATTCATGTATCTTGAATAAGTATTTTTCTTTGCTAAAGGTCCTATGGAGGTCTGAATTGATTATGACTTTGTACTTAAAATTTGTGCAGGAATCACGGAGTACTCCATGACTTTTTACACCACACTGATTATTTGACTCCTGTCTTAGTCCATTCTAACTGCTATAAAAGAATACTAAACTGAGTAGTTTACAAACTACTCAGGAATTCTTTTTCATAGTTTTGAACCTGGGAAGTACAAGATCAAGATGCCAGCAGATTCAGTGTCTAGTTCACAGATGGTGCCTTCTGCTGTATCCTCACCTGGTGGTAGGATGAGCTCACCCTTTTACACTAATACTAATCATGAAGGCCCTGCTCTCATTACCAAATCATCTCCCAAAGGTCCCATTCCTAATACCATTATCCCTGGGGGGTTAGAGTTTCAGCCTGTATATTTTGAGGGGACACAAATATTCAAACCATAGCATCTCCCTTACTGCTCTAAAAAAGCATATTTGATAGCAATTGTTTGTTTTTCAGTTTTTAACAATAACTCACTTGAACTAAGAACATAGAATTTTTAAAAGAAATTTTTTAATTTGTTTTTTAAAAAACTGAAATGATATCCTTTGATAAGAATGTCCTTTGATGAGATAACATTTTAAATAGGAAATTATATTGTACAATGTACTGTTTTTCTTGTTTAGAAATATATTGGGAATTAGGGGCTAGGATTGTGGCTCAGTCATAGAGTGCTTGCCTAGCATGTGTGAGGCACTGGGTTCAATTCTCAGCACCACATATAAATAAATGAATAAAATAAAGGTCCATCAACAACTAAATATATATATTTATATATATATTTGTATATATGTATATTTTATATACATATGTATTTATATATTTATATGTATATATGTATATACATATATATACAATTTAAAAAAAGAAATGTATTAAGGAATTAAAACATTTTATAAATTGCATCTGCCTCAGGATTATCTTCTTCACAGGTATATTTCTCATTGATTTTGCATGCTAATGGCCTTTACTCATTTCTACCTTCAAATATATTATTTAAAGGAGGAAAACTCCTTACATTTTGTGTGTGTGTGTGTGTGTGTGCAATGTCGTTTTATGGGAAACATGAGTTGATATGAAAAATGATAATGATTTCCAAAATGGTCATCAAATTTTATAGGCATATTTGTTTACTATTTTTATTAAAAGTTTTACTTCTAAAATTGCTTCTTCCTTAGCAAAATAAATGAAGAAACATTTTAACATGTATATTAAAAACCTGGCTTGGGGGTCTAAAATTTAAATGTCCTTTTTTCCAGTTTCTATATTATTATGGTTTGGATATGAGGTGTCCCCCAAAAGGTCATGTGTCAACCAATGCAAGAAAGTTTAGAGGAGAGACAATTGAGTGGTAATTGGAGGTGGGTAGGATGTGACAGGAGGAGATGGGTCCCTGGGGGCATGCTTTTGGGATGTTATATATTTGTATCTTGAGAATGGAGTATCTTTCTGCTTCTTGATCATAATGTGAGCTGCTTCCATTTGCCACACTCTTCCACTATGATGTTCAGCCTCACCTCAAGCCCCACAGAATGGTGCTGCCTGTCTATGGACTGAGACCTCTGAAACCATGAACCCTCAAATAAACTTTTGCACCTCTAAAATTGTTCTGATTAGATCTTTTAGTCATAGCAGCAAAAAAACCTGACTAAAACATGTAATTGTCAAAGATTATAGAAATAAAACCAATGTTTTGACATTGTATTTTAATACTTAGTTTTTTAGTAACTCTCAGAACTTGCAAATTCTATGTGGCAAACAATGATACCCAAGACTTTCACTCAAAACATATATAGTCAATAAAAATAATCTACTTAATAAATGTGGTAAAAATAGAAACAAGTACACTTAAAGTAAAATATATTAAAAGCTGACTACTTCTTTAATTTATAAAGTGTTTATTTCATAAGTTGCAGTAGTAATTAAAGTGAATTATGTCAGGTTTTGGTTTTTCACTTATTCTAATTGATGTCTTTTATGGGTACTGGTCTTTAATTTAGTCTAGTTTATTAAAACCTTCACTGATGGAGTAGAATAATAGTTTTTACTTAGAACTAAGCATTTCTGATTTGTAATATCCAATATTCAGTAAATTATTAATAAAATGCCAAACTTCATTTCAATTTTGAAAGAAATAGTTAAATTACTAAAAATAAAGTTATTTGGGGTAATGCCTTTATTATTTTTTGTTGGTAACAAAAGCAACAAATAATTTTTTTTAAATGTAATTACTTTGTTTTATTTTGCTTATAATTCTCAATAGTCCCATTACTAAAATATCGTAAATATTTAATATGAAATATATGAATCATTTCTAGTATTTAGCGGCAGAAATAGAGTCTCTTGGGTATTATGTGTATCCTCATGCATCTCCCATTATTTTGGATAATGGTATGTCACTAGTGAAATAGACTTGAATATCCATGTAAAATCAGACTTCAGTATATATGAGCAGTTTCTGTACATTCTTTTGTGTCTCCAAGTGAATAGATTTGGTTTACTTAATTACTAGTTCTTAGTAATTAGTCCAATAAACCATATATTTATTCAATAGATATTTTTATTTCACATGTACTATATGTCAGGTTCTAGTTTAAGTATTAGAGAATAAACTGATGTAGAAGGCAGAATTGCTGTGTCCAAAAAGTTGAAATTCTCGTGATTGGAGTTCAACCATAGTAAAATAATTTCAAGTATTCATAACTGATACAAAAATAGTTCTGTAGTAGAGTGTGATGAGATTTAGTCACAGTAGTTAGGAAAGGCATTTCAGAGAATAGTAGTTCAAAGAGATCAAAGGAGAGGATTTTTTTAAAAAGACATGCTATTACGACTAGCAATCTGGGTAGGTCAGTAGACTTGATTAAAGAAATAAATGAGATAATTTTCATCCTGTTATTAGGTATTTCATGTGTTTTTGGCTCTTTTGTCTTTGCAAGAGAAGATTTCAAGCAAGATATGAGGTGTAGTAAAACTATAGCAAAGCTTATTACAAGAGAAAGAAAAAGGTGGGGCAAGCATTCTCAAGGGAGAGAGTGGGTCCTCTCAGAGAGGAGAGCAACAACTTCCTTCTTTGTGCCCCAGTTTTTATTGGGGATTTTAGGAGGAAATTCCAGAAGGTCCTGCCCAAGCACCACCTCCTAGCTCTTAACTAGCAATTGGATTGCATTAGGTTTCTAAATCCCTATTTTGTATGTTTTACTCATGACAGTCTAAGTGAAATCCAAAGGAGTGCAAATTTATAATTGTAATAAGATTTTAAAAATTAAAAAATATGCTAAGGACCTAAAGCAACTTTGGTCATTCTGGCCCATGGCAGCTGATTTTTGTCTGTAACTTAATATAACAGATGTTGAGATCACTGAGCTCTTTAGCCTCCAGTCAGTGCAATATGTTTTCCTCTTATCAAAGGAGGAGTCTTGGACAAACACTTCTTAACCTTATGAAAAACACGTTGTTACAGGGCTGTTAAGTCAGAGCAGGACCAGGATGACTATGTCTGAGTTGTTTATTTAAGAACATGTCAAGTGCTTGCTTTTACATGGGCTCTGTCTATAAAATTAATGCCTCATTTTCCATGTTTCCACTGTTGATGTCTACCTTTCTTTATCATTTTGGGGTTTTTTTCTCCACTGAAGAAACTGACTAAGTTATCAGCAAAGTGTAAAGAGAGATATTGAGATGTATGTATGGAGAGAAAGAGGACATAAAATAGTTAATCTAGAAGAAGTGGGGGAACTTACTGGAAGGAGAGTAGTATTTGGCATTGTTGTTTGCCCCTTTCAGGTGTATAATTACAAAATTAAAGAAGATATAGCCACCATGGTGATGTGATTGTGTGTGTGCATGTGTGCCTGTGAGCGCCATATTCTACAGTAAGGAAATAATTGGATTGGAGTGTTGATAGGGAGTAAATTGTTATAGTACTAGACTAAGAAATCTAGGCTGGGTAAGGGGGATAAGAAGGACAGCCAGACTCTGGATAGTGAAATACAGCCGCCATGGGCCAGAATGACCAAAGTTGCTTTAGGTCCTTAGCATATTTTTTGACAAGAAGTTTTAATGAAGTCAGAAAATTATTAGAATGGGTATTGTATAGTACACAAGCTGGATGGTGAGGGGCAGAGAACAGGAAGTTTGAAATTGATATTTCAAGGTTTTGTACAGTTACTAATAATAATATGCAGTGTATGAACATAGAAATGATACTGAGATTTAGAGAAACAGATGCTTAGAGTTATGGATGTTAAGAGAATCAAGAGGATATGGGTGGGCTGGGGATATAGCTCAGTTGGTAGAGTGCTTGCCTTGCAAGCACAAGGCCCTGGGTTCAATCACCAGCGATGCAAAAAAAAAAAAAAAAAAAAAAGAGTATATGGAATAGGAGGGCTTACTTTTGGGATGTAGAAGTTCTCAAGAATAACAAGAGTAGTGGTAGAAAGTAGTTATGTATCAGCATCCACTTATCAGAGAAAACATTCGGCCTTTGGTTTTTTGGTCTTGGCTTATTTCACTTAGCATGATATGCTGTAACTTCATCTGTTTACCTGCAAATGCCATAATTTTATTCTTCCTTATGGCTGAGTAATATTCCATCATGTATCTATAGCACAGCTTCGTTATCCATTCATCTATTGAAAGGCATCTGATTGGTTCCACAATTGAGCTCTTGTGAATTGAACTTTCTATGAACATTGATGTGACTGGGTCACTGTAGTATGCTGATTTTAAATCCTTTGGGTATAAACCAAGCAGGATAGCTGGGTCAAACGTTGGGTCTATTCTAAGTTTTCTGAGAAATCTCCATACTGCTTTTCCAAGTGATTGCACCAATCTGCAGTCCCACCAACAATGTATGAGTTTACCTTTTCCCCCACATCCTTGCTAACACTTACTGCTTGTATTCTTGATAATTGCCATTCTCATTGAAGTGAGATGAAATCTTAGAGTAGTTTTGATTTGCATTTCTCTAATTGCAAGAGATGATGAACATTGTTTCATGTTTGTTGACCAGTTGTGTTTCTTCTTCTGTGAAATGTCTGTTTGGTTCCTTAGCCCATTTATTGATTGGGCTATTTGGGGATTTTTGGTGTTTCTTTGAGTTCTTCATATATCCTGGAGATTTTTTACTCTGAGGTGCATGTGATAAAGACTTTTTCCCATTCTCATCATGTTATTGATTGTTTCCTTTGCTGAGAAGAAGATTTTTAGTTTGAATTCATCCCATTTATTGATTTTTTTTAATTTTTTTTTTAATTTTGATTCATTGCACACAAGTGGGTGACAGCTGTTGTTTCTCTGGTTGTACATAAAATAGAGTCACACCATTTGTGTAATCATACATGTACATAGGGTAATGATGTTTGTTTCATTCTGTTATTATTCTTACCCCCTCCCCATCCCAACCCTCTTTTTCTCCTGATGCAATCCATCCTTCCTCCATTCTTGCCTCCCTCCCACCCCGCATTATGTATCATCATCCACTTATCAGAGAGATCATTCGGCCTTTGGTTTTTTGGGATTGGCTAATCTCACTCAGCATAACCATCTCCAACTACATCCATTTACCTGGAAGTGCCATAATTTTATTCTTCTTTATGGCTGAGTAATATTCCATTGTGTATATATACCACAGTTTCTTTATCCATTCATCTATTGAAGGGAATCTAGGTTGGTTCCATAATCTAGCTATTGTAAATTGAGCAGCTATGAACATTGATGTGACTGCATTACTGTAGTATGCTGATTTTAAGTCCTTTGGGTATAGGTCAAGGAGTGGGATAGCTGGATCAAATGGTGGATCCATTCCAAGTTTACTAAGGAACCTCCATACTGCTTTCCAGAGTGGTTACACTAATTTGCAACCCCACCAGCAATGTATGAGTGTACCTTTTTCCCCAAATCCTTGTCGACACCTATTGTTGCTTGTATTCTTGGTAATAGACATTCTAATTGGGGTGAGATGATATCTTAGGGTAGTTTTGATTTGCATTTCTCTTATTACTAGGGATGTTGAACATTTTTTCATATATCTGATTGTTTGTTGGTCTTCTGTAAAGTGTCTGCCCATTTCCTTAGCCCATTTGTTCATTGGGTTATTTGTATTCTTGGGGTTAAGTTTTTTGAGTTCTTTATAGATTCTGGCAATGAGTTCTCTGTCTGAAGTTTGTGTGGCGAAGATTTTCTCCCACTCTGTAGGTTCTCTCTTCACATTGCTGATTGTTTCCTTTGCTGATAAAAAGCTTTTTAGTTTGAATCTATCCCAATTATTAATTCCTACTTTTATTTCTTGCACTTTGGGAGTCATGTTTAGGAAATCTGGTCCTAGACCAACATGATGAAGATTTGGACCTATTTTCTCTTCTATTAGGTGCAGGGTCTCTGGTCTAATTCCTAGGTCCTTGATCCATTTTGAGTTGAGTTTTGTGCAGGGTGAGAGATAGGGGTTTAGTTTCATTTTCCTTCATATGGATTTCCAGTTATTCCAGCACCATTTGTTGAAGAGGCTATCTTTTCTCTATTGTATGTTGTTGGCGCCTTTGTCTAGTATGAGAAAACTGTATTTATGTGGGTTTGTCTGTGTGTCCTCTCTTCTATACCATTGATCTACCTATCTATTTTGGTGCCATTACCATGCTGTTTTTGTTACTATTGCTCTGTAGTATAGTTGAAAATCTGGTATTGTGATACCCCCTGCTTCACTCTTCTTGCTAAGTATTGCTTTAGCTATTCTGGGTCTCTTATTCCTCCAAATGAATTTCATGATTGCTTGCTCTATTTCTATGAGGTCCATCATTGGGATTTTAATTGGAATTGCATTGAATTTGTATAGTGCTTTTGGTAGTATGGCCATTTTGACAGTATTAATTCTGCCTATCCAAGAACATGGGAGATCTTTCCATCTTCTCAGATTTTCTGTAATATCTTTCTTTAGTGCTTTGTAGTTCTCATTGTAGAGGTCTTTCACCTCTTTTGTTAGATTAATTCCCAAGTATTTTATTTTTTTAGACTATTGTGAAAAGTGTAGTTTTTCTAATTTCTCTTTCAGAGGATTCATGACTTATGAATAAAAATGCATTAGATTTATGAGCATTAATTTTATATCCTGCTACTTTACTGAATTCATTTATGAGTTCCAGAAGTTTTCTGGTGGAATTTTTAGGCTCTTCTAAATATAGAATCATGTAATCAACAAATAGGGATAGTTTGAGCTCTTCTTTTCCTACTTGTATCCCTTTCATTTCTTTGTTCTGTCTAATTGCTCTGGCTAGAGTTTCAAGGACAATGTTGAATAGAAGTGGTGAAAGAGGGCATCCTTGCCTTGTTCCAGTTTTCAGGGGGAATGCTTTCAATTTTTTTCCATTTAGAATGATCTCGGCTGTACGCTTAGCATAGATAGCCTTTACAATGTTAAGGAACATTCCTACTATCCCTATTTATTCTAGTGTTTTGAGCATGAAGGGGTGCTGTATTTTATCAAATGTTTTTTCTGCATCTATTGAAATAATCATGTGGTTCTTAAGTCTATTGATGTGGTGAATTACATTTATTGATTTCTGGATTTGAACCAACCTTGCATCCCTGGGATGAAACCCACTTGGTCATGGTGCACTATCTTTTTAATATGCTTCTGTATGCAATTTGCTAAAATTTTGTTAAGAATTTTTGCATGTATGTTCATTAGGGATATTGGTCTGAAATTTTCTTTCCTCAATGTGTCCTTCTCTGGTTTTGGTATCAGGGTGATATTAGCTTCATAGAATGAGTTTGGAAGGGTTCCCTCCTCCTCTATTTCATGAAATACTTTGAGGAGTATTGGAATGAGCTCTTCTTTGAAGGTCTTGTAGAACTCAGCTGTGAATCTGGTCCTGGACTTTTCCTTGTTGGTAGGCTTTTGATGACTTCTTCTATTTCCTTGCTTGAAATTGATCTATTTAAGTTGTGTATGTCCTCCAGATTCAGTTTGGGTGGCTCAGATGCCTCTAGGAACTTGTTGATGTCTTCCAAGTTTTCTATTTTGTTGGAGTATAAATTTTCCAAATAGCTTCTAATTATGTTTTGTATTTCAATTGTGTCTGTTGTAATATTTCCATTTCCATCACGAATTTGAGTAATTTGGATTTTCTCTCGCCTTCTCTTCATTAGTGTGGCTAAGGGTTTGTCAAATTTGTTTATTTTTTCAAAGAACCAACTTTTTGTTTTGTCAATTTTTTGAATTGTTTCTTTTTTTTTTTCAATTTCATTGATTTCAGCTCTGATTTTAATTATTTCCTGTCTTCTACTTTTGGTGATGATCTGTTCCTCTTTTTCTAGGGCTTTGAGCTGTCATGTGAGGTCATTGATTTGTTGACTTTTCATTCTTTTATTGAATGCACTCCATGCAATGAATTTTCCTCTTAGCACTGCTTTCATAATATCCCAGAGTTTCTGATATGTTTTATCTTTGTTCTCATTGACTTCTCAGAATTTTTTTATTTCCCCCCTAATGTCTTCTGTTATCCATGCATCATTCAATAGCATATTATTTCATCTCCAGGTGTTGGGGTAGTTTCTGTTTTTAACTTTATCATTTGTTTCTAATTTCATTCCATTATGATCTGATAGAATACAAGGTAGTATCTCTATGTTTTTGTATTTGCTAAGAGTAGCTTTGTGGCATAACATATGGTCTATTTTAGAGAAGGATCCGTGAGCTGCTGAGAAGAAAGTGTATTCGCTTTTTGATGGATGGAATATTCTATATTTGTTAAGTCTAAATTAGTGATTGTATCATTGAGTCCTTTGGTTTCTTTGTTCAATTTTTGCTTGGAAGAGCTGTCCAACGGTGAGAGAGGAGTGTTAAAGTCCCCCAGTATTATTGTGTTTTGGTCTATTTGGTTCCTGGAATTGAGAAGAATCTGATTGATGTACATTGATGCGCCATTGTTTGGTGCATAAATATTTATGATTGTTATGTCTTGGTGATTTATGCTTCCCTTAAGTAGCATGAAATGCCCTTCTTTATCCTTTCTGACTAACTTTGGCATGAAGTCTGCTTTATCTGAAATGAGGATGGAAACTCCTGCTTTTTTACTAAGACCATGTGCATGGTATGTTTTTTCCCAACCTTTCATCTTTAGTCTGTGGGCATGTTTTTCTATGAGATGAGTCTCTTGAAGGCAGCATATTGTTGGGTCTTTCTTTTTAATCCAATCTTCCAGTCTATGTCTTTTGATTGATGAGTTTAGGCCATTTACATTTAGGGTTATTATTGAGATATGACTTGTATTTCTGGTCATTTTGACTTCTTTTTGGATTTTAATCTAACTTGGTTTTTCCTTTAGTTTGCTGTTTTTAGGGTAATTCCTCCCTTTTCTGACTTATATTGTTGTTTCTCATTTTTTCCTCTTGGAGTATTTTGCTGAGGATTTTCTGTAAGGCAGGCTTTCTATTTGTGAATTCTTTTACCTTGTGTTTATCATGGAATGATTTTATTTCATCTTCAAATCTGAAGGTAAGTTTTGATGGGTATAGATTCTTGGTTGGCATCCACTTTTTTTCAGTGCTTGGAATATGTTGTTCCAGGCCTTTCTTGCTTTTAGGGTCTGGGCTGAGAAATCTGCTGATATTAGTATTGGTTTCCCTCTATATGTAATCTGATGTTTTTCTCTTGCAGCCTTTAAAATTCTGTCTTTGTTTTGTATGTTAGGTATTTTCATTATAATGTGCCTGGGTGTGGATCTGTTGTGATTTTGTGCATTTGGTGTCCTATAAGCCTCTTTAATTTGATTTTCCATTTTATTCATCAGATTTGGGAAATTTTCTGATATTATTTCATTGAACAGATCATTCATTCCTTTGCTTTGTGTCTCTGTGCCTTCCTCAATCCCAACAACTCTTATATTTGGTCTTTTCATGATGTCCCATAACTCTTGGAGCTTCTGTTCATGATTCCTTACCATTTTCTCTGTCTGGTTGAGTTTGTTTTCAAGATTAAATATTTTGTCTTCATTGTCTGAGGTTCTGTCTTCCAAGTGATTTAACCTGTTGGTTAAGCTTTCTATTGAGTTTTTAATTTGGTTTATTGTAACCTTCATTTCAAGGATTTCTGTTTGCTTTTTTTTTTCAGAATCTCTATCTCTTTATTGAAATGATCTTTTGCTTCCTGCAGTTGCTCTTTTAGCATTGCCTGCATTTGCTCTCTTGACTCCTCTTTTGCTTCTCAGATCATTTTAATTATGTGCAACTCCCTTTTTGACAATGCTTCTGCCATGTTGTCATTGGGTTCTTTTGGTACAGTGTCTGGGTTTGTTTGGGACATTTTCTTCCCATGTTTTCTTATGTTGCTAGTGTACCTTCCCCTCTAGTAGTGTGAATCCTCGGTGTTGCAGTTTCCCCTTAAAGACTTATAGGGTTCCTACCTATTTCGAATACCTCCCCTTGAAGTGAGAGATCAATATTAGGAGCACATCACATAAACAATATGTGTCCTTAATCTAAATAGTTCCTGTTAAGGTATTAACAGTGTTGTCTTAATAAACAGATGAGTTCAAATTATTGTCCACAGCATAACCAGTAAGTTTGCAATAAGGACTGCAATTCCTAATGTTGGACAGGAGGATGAGGAGGGGTATAGGACAAAACACTAATGAGTTAAGAAGTGAGTGTGTGGATATACTATGTCACAGGAATAGTGGAAGTGGAATTAAAAGAACTAGGTTGTCAAGCAGTGATCCAAGAAGGGTGCTTTACCACTACCTCCAGGTTGGGAATAATCAATGCTTTCGGACAGAGAAGACCTGGTGCTGATAGATGATCAGTTGCAGCACAGGCGTTAGCCTCTGGGCCAGGGTGTGGGCCTGGGCACTAGACTGAGTTGGGTGAGAGGGATCAGACCTGTGCTCAGTGATGGAGACACTGGGCTTGATGGCCCAGGTAGGCCTGAGCTCCGCGCTGGGGACTCAGGGAGCTGCAGACTGGTGCTCTCTCCCGGAGATGCTGTAAAATGACACCGAAATACCCAAGCTCCGCGCTGGGGACTTCTTGATTCTTAGTTTTACCTCTTGCACTTTAGGAGTCTTGTTAAGGAAGCCAGGTCCTAGACCAACATGGTGAAGATTTCGGTCTACTTTTTCTTCAAGTAGACACGTGATCTCTGTTCTAGTGCCTAAGTCTTTGATCCACTTTGAATTGATTTTTGTGCAGGATGAGAGAGGTTTAATTTCATTTTGTTACATGTGGATTTCCAGTTTTCCCAGCTCCATTTGTTGAAAAGGCTATCTTTTCTCCAATGTATGTTTTTGGCACCTTTGTATAGTATGAGATAACCATATTTAATGTGGATTTGTCTCTGTGTTTTCTATTCTTTACTATTGGTCTATTTGTCTATTTTGGTATTAATTCCATGTTTTTTTTTTGTTGTTGTTTTTTTTTACTATTGCTCTGTGGTATATAGTTTAAGTCTGGTGTTGTGAGGCCTCCTGCTTCACTTTTCTTGGTAAGGATTGCTTTGGCTATTCTGGGTCTCTTATTTTTCCAAATGAATTTCATGATTGCCTTTTGTAGTTCCATGAAGAATGTCGTTGGAATTTTAATAGGAATTGCATTAAATAGGTATGACAGTTTTGGTAGTAAGGCCATTTTAATAGTATTAATTCTTCCTATTCAAGAACATGGGAGAGCTTTCCATCTTCTAAGGTCTTCTTCAGTTTCTTTCTTTAGTGTTCTGTAGTTTACATTGTAGACGTCTTTCACCTCTTTTTTAGATTGATTCTCAAGTATTTTTTCTTTTTTGAGACTGTTGTGAATGGATAGTTTTTCTAATTTCTCTTAGAGTGGATTTGTCACTTACATATAGAAATTCATTTAATTTATGTGTGTTGATTTTTTTATTCTACTACATTGCTGAATTCATTTATTTATTCATTTATTTTTACAGAAATTTTCTGGTGGAATTTTTTGGATCTTCTAAATCTGGAATCATGTGATCAGCCAAAAGTGATAGTTTGAGTTGTTCTTTTCCTATTCATATCCCTTTAATTTCTTTGTTCTGTCTGATTACTCTGGTTAGAGTTTCAAAGCCTGTGTTGAATAAATGTGGTGAAAGAGGGCATCCCTATCTTGTTCCAGTTTTTAGAGGGAATGCTTTTAATTTTTCTCCATTTAGAATGATGTTGGCCTTGGGCTTAGCATAGATAGCTTTTATAATATTCAGAAATGTTCCTACTATCCCTTATTTTTCTAGTGTTTTGAGTATGAATGGATGCTGTATTTTGTCAAATGCTTTTTCTGCATCTATTCAGATGATCATATGGTTCTTGTCTTTAAGTTTATTGATGTGATATTATCTTTATTGATTTCCATATGTTGAATCAACCTTGCATTCCAGGGATGAACCCCACTTGATCATGGTGCACTATCTTGTTAATGTGTTTTTGTATGTGGTTTGCCAGAATTTTATTGAGAATTTTTGCGTCAATGTTCATCAGGGCTATTGGTCTGAGGTTTTCTTTCCTTGATGTATCTTTGTCTGGTTTGGGTATAGGGGTGATACTTGACTCATAGAATGGTTTGGAAGGGTTTTCTCCTTTTCTATTTCATGGAATAATTTGAGGGATATTGGTGTTAATTCTTCTTTGAAGGTTGTGTAGAACTTGGATGAGAATCCATCTGGTCCTGGGGTTTTCTTGGTAGGCTTTTGATGGTGTCTTCCATTTCATTGCTTGAAACTGATGTGTTTAAATTGTGTATGTCCTCCTGCATCAGTTTGGGTAGATCATGTCTCTAGAAATTTGTTGATGTCTTCACACTTTTCTATTTTATTTGAGTATAAATTTTCAAAATAGTTTCTAATTATCTTCTTATTTCAGTAGGATTCATTATGATATTTCCTTTTTCATCACAACTTTTAGTAATTTGAGTTTTCTTTCTCTTTCTCTTTGATTGTGTAGCTAAGGGTTTATCAGTTTTATTTATTTTTTCAAAGAATTGACTGCATTTTGTCAGCTTTTTAAATTGTTTCTTTTGTTTTAATTTCATTGATTTTACCTCTGGTTTTAATGATTTCCTGTCTTTTGCTGGTTTTGGTGTTGATTTGTTCTTCTTTATCGAGAGCATTGAGATGTAATATTAGATCATTTATTTGACTTTTTAATTCTTTAATATAAGAGCTCAATGCATTGAACTTTCCTCTTAGCAGTGCCTTCATAGTGCCCCAGAAATTTTGATATGTTTTATTGGTGTTCTTATTGACCTCTAAATATTTTTTATTTCCTCCTTGATTTCTTCTTTTATCCATTCATCATTCAATAGCATGCTATTTAGTCTCCAGGTGTTGGAGTAACTTCTATTTTTTATTTTACGATTGATTTCTAGTTTCATTCCATTATGATCTGATAGAATGCAGGGTAGTATTTCTACTTTTTTGTATTTGCTTAGAGTTGCTTTGTGGCATAACATATGGTTTGTTTTAGAGAGGGATTCATTTGCTGGTAAGAAGAAAGTGTATTTGCTCAATGATGCATGAATACTCTATATGTGTCTGTTAAGTCTAAATCATTGATTGTATTATTTAATTCTCCAGTTTCTTTGTTTAGCTTTTGTTTGGAAGATCTATCAAGTGGTGAGAGAGGTGTATTAAAGTCACCCAGTACTATTGTGTTATAATCTATTTGATTCTTGAAATTGAGAAGGGTTTTTTTGATGTACATAGATGCTCCATTGTTTGGGGCCTATATTTTTATAATTGTTATGTCTTTTTGGTATATGATTTCCTTAAGCAGTATGAAATGTCCTTCTTTATCCCTCTGACTAACTTTGGATTGAAGTTCACTTTGTCTGATATGAGGATGGAAACCCCTGCTTGTTTACATAGTTCATGTGAGTGATGTTTTTTCCAACCTTTTACCTTCAGTCTGTCTTTTTCTAGGAGATGAGTCTCTTGAAGGCAGTCTATTGTTGGGTCTTTTTTTTTTCAGTCCAGTCTGCCAGTTTATGTCTTTTGTATGATGAATTTAGGCCATTAACATTCAGGATTATTTTTGAGACATGATTTGTATTCCTGGTCATTTTGGTTTATTTTGGGTTTTTAACATGACTTCATTTCTCCTTAGATTGACCTTTCCTTTAGTGTAGTTCCTCCCTTTGCTAGTTTTCATTGTTTTTTGTTGTTGTTGTTGTTGTTGTTGTTTTTTCATTTCCTCCTCATAGAAGATTTTGCTGAGAATGTGTAGTGCAGGCTTTTAGTTGTGAATTCTTTTAACTTTTGCTTATCATGGAAGGTTTTCATTTCATCTTCAAATGTGAAGCCTCATTTTGCTGGATATAAAATTCTCAGTTGGCATTTATTTTCTTTCAGAGTTTGATATATGTTATTCCAGGAGCTCCTGGCATTGAGGGTCTGTGTTGAGAAATCAGCTGAGATCTGAATTGGTTTCCCTCTATACGTAATTCGATTTTTTCTCTTGAAGCCTTTAAAACTCTATCTTTATTCTATATGTTAGTCATTCTCATTATAATGTGCCTTGGTGTAGTTCTGGTGTAATTTTGTACATTTGGGTTCCTGTAAGCCTCTTGTAGTTGATTTTCCATTTCATTCTTTAGATTTGGGAAGTTTTCTGATATTATGTCATTGAAAAGATGTACATTCGTTTGGTTTGTATCTCCACACCTTCGTCTATTCCAATAAATATTAAATTTGGTCTTTTCACGTTATCCCATATTTCTTGGAAGTTCTGCTCATGGTTTCTTACCATCTTCTCTGTGCAATGAACTTTATTATGAAGAGTATATATTTTGTCTTCATTATCCAAGGTTCTGTTTCAAGTCGTCTAGTCTGTTGATACCTTCCATTGAATTTTTAATTTGGTTTATTGTTTCCTTCATTTTGAGGATTTTTTTTTTTTTTTTTTTTTTTTTTTTTTTGGTACTGGGGATTGAACCCAGGGGCACTCGGCCACTGAGCCACATCCCCAGCCCTATTTTGTATTTTATTTAGAGACAGGGTCTCACTGAGTTGCTTAGGGCCTGGCTAAGTTGCTGAGGCTGGCTTTGAACTCGCAATCCTCCTGTCTCAGCCTCCCAGGTGCTGGAATTACAGGCGTGCGCCACTGCGCCCAGCTCATTTTGAGGATTTCTGCTTGCTTCATTTTTATAATCTCTGCTTCTTTATTGAAGTGATCTTTCACTTCCTGTATTTTCTCTCCAATACCATCCTGTATTTTGAAGATCAATCTAACTGTGTATTTTCTAAACTCCTTCTCTGACATTTCTTCTACTGTGGATTCTATTGTTGGAACACCTTGGTTTGTTTGAGGTACTTTGTTCCTTTGTTTTTTCATGTTTGTATGTCTTCTCATCTAGCAGTATGGAGCTGAGGCAGTACAGATTCTATCTGTAGTCTTTTAGTGTCCCTGAAGACTTCTAGCACTTCACCAGTGGTACTATGACAATGGACTTCCAGGCAACAGTGGGCAGCAGGCAATCCATTGACAGTCTGCAGACAGGCCACTGGCAGATGATCAGTGGTGGACGTCGGGTGGTGGGTGGTGGGTAGGCAAAACATGGGCAATGGGCAGGCAAGTGACCGGCAAACGGGGAAATGGCAGGTGATAGGCTCCAGTCAGTGAGAGATTTGCACTCAAAATCAGGCCATATGCTGGCAAGGGTTGGTGATCACGGAAGCCAAGAAAACAAAAATATTTTTTCAAAGTAAATACCATCCTCCATCCCTTCCTTTCTTTCTTTCTTCCTTCCTCCTTCCCTCCCACCCTTCCCTGTGATTGAACTCAGGAGCATTCAACCACTGAGCCACATCCCCAGCCCTATTTTGTGTTTTATTTAGAGACAGGGTCTCACTGAGTTGCTTAGCACCTTGCCATTGCTAAAGCTGGCTTTGAGCTTGAGATTCTCCTGCCTCAGCCTCCTTAGCCACTGGGTTTTCAGGTGTGTGCAACCGCACCCAGCTTAGTAAAGGCATTTCTAATGAACCAAAAGCTAAGATAATTCATTCCTAGCAGTCCTACAGGAGAAATTCTAAAGGGTATTCTTGAAAATGAAATGAAATGATACAAGATAGAAATGGCAATTACATTTTAGGAATAGGAAGTGGCATTACATTTTACTACAGAAAATAACTGGAAATGCTAATACTATCAGTATAAAACTATAATGATAGAAAAGACAATGTCTATTTTTTCTGTCATTTAAAAAATTTTTAAAAGCAATTGTTTAAAGCAAAAATAGTAAAAATGTATTATGGGGGTTATATTAAATATAGAAGTAAAATATATGGCAGTAATAAATGATTCAAAGGAATGTAAATGTAATTTCAAAGTGATATTAATTCACAAGATAAGGAAGCATATTGTAATTCCTATTTGTGCTTTGTTTAGTATGATAGCCATTAAACACACCTATTTTCATTCATTAAAAAATTAACTTAATAAATTCAATTCTTCAGTTGCTCTGGCCATATTTCAGCTGTTTCACAGACATATATGACTAATGACTATTGTGTTCAACAAAGATAGAGAATATTTCTGTCATCAGAGGAAGTTCTGGTATATAGCACTTCCTTGGAATAGCTGGTCAGAATCAATAATTGAAGAGGGCATAAAGTAAAAAGTCAATAGAGGAAGTAAAATGAAACACCATGAAAAACTAAACACATCTTCAATTAACCCTAAGGAAGCTAGGAAAGAAAGAATAGTAATAAAGAACAGAGGTGACAAATAGAAAACAAAAAGCAAAATTAAATTTAAACCCATGTATGTTAATAATTACATTACATGTAAACAGACTAAACATTTCATTTGAAACAAAATTAATCACACTGAATAAAGTAGTGAGAGCCAACAGTTATGCCATTTATAACAGACATTAATTCTTTAAAAAAAATCTTGAAAGTAAAAGCAAAAAAAAGATATACTATGCCAATCAAAAGAAAATTGGTATATCATATTAATCTCATATAGACTATAAGCAAAGATTATCAGTGGTAAAGAGGATCAGTTCATTAAGATAAAACAATTCTAAATGTGAATGTACCAATATCAGAGTTTGTATATACATGAAGCAAAATTTGACAGAACCAAGGGAAAAATACGAAATCGGAAAAATACAAAAAAGATGTAGAAGATTTTGAACAACACTGTCAACCTGCTTGACCTAATTCACATTTGTAGAGCATTATGCTACAAAACTCAGGATATATTAGGCTTTTTAAGGTCATATAGAACATTCAGGACAGATCATCTTCTGTGTCTTAAACAAGTCTTAAAACTACAAAGAATTGAAAGCCAACAGAGCATGTTCCCTGATACAATGGAAATTAATTTGAAATCAATAATTGACAATTAACACACTTAGTAAATATTTTGAAACTAGTATAATGACACTTTGTGAGATACATTTAAAGCAGTCCTTAAAGGGAAATTTTCTAATGTTTTATATTAGAAAAGGAGACAGTCTGCTCCCCTCACTCCCCTCTGCCCAAAACTTATGGTTTGCATGTCCCCTCCAAAATTTATGTTGAAATTGACATGCAACTATAATACTATTAAGAGGTAAGGCCCTTAAGAGGGATTAGGTCATGATGGTTCCTCCCTCCTGGGTAGGATTGGTACCTTTATAAAAAGGCAAATTTGTTTCCTTGTTCTGTTGCCCTTCTGCCTTCCATCATGGAATGATGCAAAAAGAAGGCCCTTGTCAGATATCAGACCATCAATCTTGAATCTCTCATTTTTTAGATCTATAAGGAAATAAATTTGTGTCTTATAAATAGCCCAACCTGTGGTATTCTGTTATAGCAGCCGAAACTGAGTAAGACATTATCTGTGCTTTAACCTTATATTGGGGTGAAGTTTGAGAAGCAGAACCAATATTGTGATAGAAAAGGCATTTCTTAAAGTAAGACCTTATACAATTACAAGTGGAACTGAAAAAGAGAAGGTTCAAAAGGGGGAGTAGAGAATCAGAAAAGGAGTTACTACCTAGTCTTCCTGAGGCACTGGTACAGGTGGCAAGTGAGATGTTGAAGGGAAGTATATGAGAAGTGAAGCACTGTTTGTCACCAAAGAAAATGTAAGGGGAAACTTGCGAAGAGTGTTGCTTCTGAATAGCTATTGTCTCTGTGTTCTCAGTCAGGCATCTGCTAGTGGGCCCAGCGCTGCTGTTGTTTAGATAGGGTAACAGGGAGGAAAATGAGAAAAGGAGACTTAGAAGACAGAAGCTAACTGGCTTCTCTTTTTTACCTGGCACATTATCTGACTTGCAGAGAGTAATGGATGCTGCTTCATTTCCACCTCCCAAATCTCAAGCACCTTCCTCTTCAGGCCAACTTTAACCTGGATTCTAAAATGAAATGGAATTCTGGGAAACAGAGTTTCCAGTTTAATCAAATTGACAATACAGGGACCACACAGAATCTGCCTTTTACTTGGTTTTCATATATACCTCTTCTAACTATATCTAACATTCAAGTAAGGGAAAATAATAAAATGTGCTTTTATTTATGTGATGTAGTTATCTCTGGAAAATCTGAAAACATGCTAATTTCTCCTTGGAAAAGGATATACAAAGTACAATTTTATTTGATCTATCTTTGAGTGATGTTTATTTCTCTCACAACTGGATCTCATACCACCTCTTATATTCTTTAACTTAAATATGGAGACATAAGAGTATATGATCAACCATTATGAAGTTATCTTCTGAACCCAAGGGTGCTTACCCACTGAGCCACATTCCTAGCCAGTTTTATTTTTTATTTTGAGACAGAGTCTCACTATGTTGCTTAAGGCCTTGTTAAATTGCTGAGGCTTTGAACTTGTAATCCTCCTGTCTCCTGTCTCAGCCTCCTGAGCTGCTGGGATTACAGGTGTGTGCCACCACACCCAGCTATCTTTTCTCCAAGTTGATTATCTCAAGTAGTTTGTCACAGAAACGGAAAGCTAACACAGTAGACACAGATATATTTGTAGTAGGCTATTACTTTTATATTACTTTCTTTTTAAAAATACTTTAAATTTTGTTAAATCAAATAGTAGTATTTACTATGTACTTGAATCCTAAAAGTTGTGAAAGCAAAATAATTGACTTCATAATGAACCCTGAAAGTATGTTCTAATATCATTTACATATATATATATATAATATTTATATATGTACACAAATAAGGAGGCTGAGGCTTTACAAATTTTTTTTCTAAATAAAATGGCAACAGCAAATTGTGGCATAATTAACTTTGAACTTGTGTTTTTATTATTCCTGAGCTCTTCCTGTTAACTATCACTCTGTAGTTCCTGTGCTGCACAAGAAACTTGCCTTTAATATAACTCAGTATAGCATAGGAGAACTTATTTTAGCCTGCATTGGAAAGAAAAAGCAAGTCCATGTTTACTGCTGCAAAGATAATTACATGAAAGAATTTTCCTTCTACTAGATAGAAGTCCTTTCTGCACCTGAGATAAAGATACAGAAGAGACTATCCTGCCTGCATAATAAAACAAATTGGCTCTCTTTGCACATCTCATAAGATGAATTTTTCTCTAGTTCATCTCTTGGGAACCATCAAAACAAATCTTGCAAAAGAAAAATTCCTTGAGTTTTCACTCTTGAAGATTTATTAACAACTCTAAAAGAACAGTAGAACTCAGATTTATATAGAATGGTTGGAGAATGTATTGTTCTTTCTAATTGTGTATTATAATTATTTGTGAGTTGAGATGCATAAAATATGTCCACTTTCCAATAATTTATATTTAACATTAAAAAGATATTCAACATGATTAGTATCTTTGCAACTGAAACTGCATTTCAGAAGACAGGCACACTGTTTCAGGGTCATCAGAATGATTACATTTACAATTCATCTATTTATTTTGGGTTTTAGATAGGAAAACTTGACAATGCAAGGATATTTTTATATAGATGCTTGTTCCTAAAATAAATTCTATTCTTAAAACAAAAAAAACAACTTGTAGAACCTGATCACACAATTAATATTCGTTTTTGTAGTTATTAATCTAGTAGAAATAAATGGGATGTTAATCCTAGGCACTTGATCTGTTACTTTCCTTTAACTTTTAATCACAGTAGTAAGCATTAGTAATCTTTAGTAAATCCTTTAATCCTATCCAGGTCTTTAAAAGGACGAATACAACAACAATAATAGTTTTTATCTACTTGTTCTATTACAATGTTTGTCTCACTCCTTGTGATCTAGTCATTAATTCCTTATCACTTTAGAAATCATGTTACATCCACTTCTTTTCTGAGTGGGGAACAGAATTTGATATTTCCTTTTAAGCCCAGGATGTTGCTCTCAACATGTGGTGAATCTCTGTCAGAAGTGAGTAACGACTTCATTAGTGTTTTTTATAAAGAAAATTAATTTTCTTTTCTTAACCTACTTCACTTTATTATCATCAGAGTATAATTCAGAAAAAGAAGCATAATATACATTGGCAGCACCTTACAGCAAGAGAGGTTGTTCCAGTTAACTTGCTGATTTCTGCAGAAAAATGTCGTGCCTTGTGCATAATTCAGGTAAGATAGTAGCAAGGGACTGAACTGACCAATGATTCAAGTGAGAAAGTCATGTTCTATGTAAAATGCATGATATTCTTAATGCTTATATTTAATATTTAATAAATCTAGTCCTGAGGGTAGTCTTTAAATCGCAAGTTCAGCTACCTGACTGGCATTTCTGTGTGCCATAATTAGAGCTGTCAAAACAATCTTTTAAAAAATAGAACCAGAAGAAGCTTGAGTGCTTGTTGTCTGGAGTTGTACCAGCAGTACTTGATGTGAATATAGTTTCCCCAAAAGGTAAAACTTAAAAAAAAAAATGCTTTCTGGTTATAAGTACAGCACTATACAAAACACATGTGCATACCAGCACACATGAAACAAAGGAAGCGACAGATGTTTCAAGGCTAATGTTGAGTTCTCTTTTCTTTAATTATTTAGGTGTTTATGAATAAGTAGGCATAATCAAAAAAATCTATAAAGAATACAGAAGAATATTTCTGAAATTATTTTATGGTACGAATAGGCCTCAAATAACTTGTCGTTATATGGAAAAGAGAATTGGGTGATATATGAAAAATCCTAACATAATTATTCATTAATGGACATTGTACATCCGATAGAACTTCTTTTAACTTTTTATTTTAGAACTTCATAAAGTATGCAATGGAAATAAGATCACAGATGGCTCATAGATCTCTAATGTCTTTTTTCTATAAAGTATATTCTTAAGTGATCTAATTTGAAATCCGAGTTTTCTATTTTCACAAATAAAAATTCTTATTATGCATTCCTGTGATCCCACCAATCAGCCATGCACAATTGCAGTGTTTTATAAGCCATAGGTTTTACATCAGAAGAATTTCTCCCATTTCAACTTGTTTACCCATGTATTACAAAAAATAATCCTCACAATTCTCTTTTTAATTCTGAGAGTGATTTAGCCTGATTTTATTATAAGCTATGCTTCTGATTATCAGCTTTTAAGGTTCCAATAGAAATTCTACAACTGACTAGGAGACAGCATTTCAAACATAATGTCAATGGTGGATCTTCCCACTCCTTTTGAGAAGGAAATGAATGACAAAAATGTATATCATAATACCAAAAATTGTGCTCTCAAACTGTCTGACTCACTCAAAAATCAGCAAGAGTAAAGAGAAATATTGGTCCCTGCAACATACTGAATTTTAGACTGTGTGTGTTGCCTTTTGAGGGAAGGGCCAAATTTATTGCTTAAGGGCTTTACACTTAAATCCTTACTGTTCCCTCCCCAATTACTCCCCCTTGACTTTATATTATAACTGTCTCCTGCTGAGTGCTGAAGATGGACCAGCTAATGGTTTGTTATTGCATCAGAGTGCAGGTTGTCAACCTGCCCAGGAGAACTATTAAAGAATGAAACTCTTAGGACCAGCAGAAGAGCCCTGAAGGCCTCTTGACGGTTACATTCACAGTTACTCTATGCAAAGGAAACTCAGTAGAGCCTTAGCCGGTGGCTGGCCTGATCCTCCTGGTGCAGAGAGGGTGCTGTGGTTTGTGAGCATGCTGCTCTGGGTCCTAACATTCTGAGATCTGTATCTAGATGTGGGAATTTCCTCCAGAGATATCTGGAGCTCTTGTGAATATTCACTGGTCTGTAGGACCCTCATAAACAGAAGGTAGCAAGAGTGAAGAGAGGCATAGAGGTAGTTCAGAGGAGGAAGAGTTCTAGCCCTGTAAAATGCTTTATCTATTCCCAACATTCTCAAGAATATCATCTCTCCCTGAATCCGATTCCTTTATGAAATATTCATGGTAGAAATTTTATTATAAAATTGTTAAAGTGTTTTTTTTTTTTAAAGCAAATCTACCTGTGTTTATATCCCAAGCAGCAGTATCCCCATCAGAGTAATCAGTTCAGGAGGTTATACTTTCAGAAACTGTTCTCAGAACCAAAGTCACATTTCTTCCATATTCTTAAGAGAAAGAAAATTACCTCTTGATTATTGATTTTGATTTATTAAAATATTCAAAAATATTAGCTCAGACTAAGGAGAAAATGGAAAACAACTTAGTTTTACTATGAAAATATGGTGAAGAAATTATAGTTTGTTTCTTGTAATTAAAACAAACCCAATACTTTCCCATTTATGTGCATCAAGCCTAATTGCTCATGCCATGAATTCTTCATGAAAAATTCCACTAACTTGAAAGAAAAAGTCAACATTTACAGTGCTCATGAGTCTAGCCCTCAAGCTTTGTATAACTTCAAGGTACTGGGGTTATCTTCTGATATGCTTGATTACTATTGATTGATTGATTACTATTTTTCTGTAACACTAATTTCTTTTTCTTTTTTTTTGAAGAAAAAAAAATTCAAGCTTCATTTTTTTTGCACCAAGCCCATGAAAAGTAATTATTAAACTTTCTCATGTTAATGTTATTTCACAGTCATTTATCTTTTCATCTAAATTTAAATTTTCAATAATTCGATCTGTGATAATGAACTAACTATAACCAAAATGGTTATGAACTAATTATAACCATTTTAACATTGACATTTTTGCTGATAATTAAGTATAATTGAACAATTTACTATTTGTGCATAGTTTGTGGAACTTTTCTTCTTACTTTAAATCTGAAGAGCCCATAGAGCCTTACCTTGACATAACTTAATTTACATAAGCTTCTTTTAACAGCTTAAAATATCTTTCAAGAAAAACTTATTATTTTACCAATATTATAGTTTGTTATTTTTATACTGACTGGAAACAGCAGGAATGTACAACAACAAGATTTTACTAATGTCTGCTGATCTTGATGTAGCTGCAAGTTGTAATATTATAGTGCTCTTTAAGCAGTCTTCTTTCTTGTAAGAAAAACAATTAGCTTCATACCACAATCCTGGTTCTCTTTTCTTTCATTGGACCCTGATTTGTCAACTAGTACTGAGAGTTCTGACCAAGGAGAATTGCTGTTAAGTGCATTTTGTGGCTCTTCTGTCCTCTCTAAATCACCATTTTATCTTCAACATTAGGCAGCTGGGCTTGATATATTCCTATCTCAAAGAGTCCTCTCATCCTTCTCATCTAAAGTCTAGACCTGCTTAATGAGCTTCTCTTTGCTTCCTTCCTAAATCCTCTTCTAGGTCCATTTAAAGGATTCCCAAGATTGGGTGACCAGAATGCGCACCCAGGCCTGCAGATAGCATCTATTGCAGAAAACCTAGGAGGTGTGCAGTGGGTGCCTTGGTGCCCATCACCTCTGGAACAGTGCAGAGGAATGAAACACGGCTACATTTAGCAGAGGAATGTGGACCTGAATTCTTGGTGGGGCCAAGGGTGGTGGGGAGCACCTCCGGCATGATGAGGAGCTGGGATCCCAGCTTAGGGCTACATCTGTATGATGTGGTAGAACTTTGTCCTCCAGCTCAGTTTGCTAAGTCATCTGTCTGCAGAAGGTCAGCCACCTTCTGTAGAGGCTCTCTGCATTCTTAGCCCCCCTCCCTTTTATGTCTCACATACTAAGGTAGTCATTGATAGAAGAGAGTCAGCATTACCTTAGTTCACTTCTAATCATGATCCCAGGTTTTTCTGACCAAAGTTCCCAATGTTTAGCCCTAGGAAATGTGGTAAGGAAACATAATTCTGTGGACTTCTTTTCTCAATTTTGTCACATACTCATCCAAAGAGTTGCTCCAGGATGATAGAGCAGGAGGGACTATGATAATTTCTCTAGAGTATATATGATAGACTAGGAGTTCACAAACTAACTTTTATCATGACTTGCACCCTGTTTAATTTTTAAAAGTAGCTACTGGAATTTAACATTGGGAAATCTTATTTAAAAAATCAAGATTTCTACCTTCTTAAAAAATTTAAATGACTTAGTCTCTCTGGCAACACTCGGATGGATACCAGTGTGTTGCCAGCCCCCTTTTACACAACATTCTTATTTCCACTTCTTCCTGGCCTAACTTGTCATTTGTACTACCTGCCTGTCTTCTGTTGTCATTTGAACCTGAAGCTTTTGTTTTAGTGTTGCATTGAGTACTTATATTTAATCCTTATAGTCAAAGAAGATACTAAGAAAGGCATTTCCATGCTCCTAACAGTGTGCTTTGGGTTGTTTACTGTAGGTGGGGCTCTAACATTGCTCTCACTGTGTTCATCTGATCTTATGGTTCAAAAAAGTAATTAAAATATTGCTTTTGTCTGTTTAAGATTATTTCAGGTTTTTCTGTGCATGTGAAAGTTTTATAGATGTATTAGTGTAAGTCTTTTGGTGGAAAAGGATTATATTTCAATGTACACTGAGTTGTGTGGCTCCGTATTTGCTCCTTGTGGTAGAGACAGGGACAATCCATGAGGGCATATCCTACTGCTTCACTCTGCACTTGAAATATTTTACACATTTTAATTTTAACAGCAGTTCTCGAGGATAAATTTCCTTATACAGGAATGATGAACAGATTGCTTTGGAGGGATGTGTAGCAATCAGCTGTAGAATTGACAGACTCTTTAAAAGAAAGTTCATTAGGTGTATCATAAGGAACAGCAGAAAGAAGCAGCAGGTTAGTGAAAACCCTACTTGTTTCTAGTTTCAAAGGCTGCTCATATTCCATTGCTCTTTTAATCTCTCTAGCATGTTTATATCTAGAGGGGAACAGGGGATATTGAAGATTTATGCCAGAGAGTAATGCAAAAGTGGTTATGTCCCTGTTGCTTTCTTATAAATTAGAAGTTTTTATTGAGATCTTGATGCTTTGTTTTATTTTTATTTTTACTCCGTAAGTTGAGTCAACACATTACAAGCATATGTTACAGAGTGAGCACCTGAGGAAACATTCTAATTTTAGAAAATGAATGTTAAATTGTTGAGATGGCTAGCTTTTCTGTAGAGTGTCAAGTGTGGGGTAAATGTGGAGCAGTAAATGGGAAGGAGAGAGTTGGGGAGAGTGTGTGTGTGTGTGTGCGTGTGTGGGTTTGTGTGTAGTGTAATTTTAGGAAATAATTCAGACCAATTTGGAAATAACATAGATACCTGTGAGATTAAATTGAGTGTAGAGTTGAAATGCCAAAACTTTCTTCTCGTCTACATTTTTACACATCTGCTTTTTTGGTCGTTACTAACATTTACATTTTTTGAATGTCTTTAAGGAATTTCAGTGTTGGATAATTGATTGAATCAGTAACAATGAAAGGATTGGACAAATCACAGTTTCATTCACTTTTTGAGAGCTATTTGAATGTGAAGTGGCACCTGAGGGCAAATGGGCCAGAGCTGCTAGTGGATGATAGACAATTCATTTTCAAGGCCATGCAATTATTAGTGTCTACTAAAGTCTGGAGAGCCTGCACAGAAGTATGTTTCCTTTTTATTTTCAATTTCTAACGGACCATTAAATTGTATTGTATTTTGGAATCATTAATTGCCTTTCGTGGTGAAATCAAAGATAGATAACTCAGACTTTTAATATGCAAATTTTATTTTTGAAATTGTCTCAAATTATTATATGATTGCAAGGCACCCTCATTTATAACCGGAAGCTATAAGAAGATATACTGGTTAGTTTATTGGGTTAATTGCAAAATCTAAAATAATGACAACATAAATAATGACAACAGCCTGGCATATATATTTTTATACTAAATATTAAAGGGGAAAAGCTTAATTAGAAGCTAATGTTTAATTGAAATAATTTCTACTCTAAATATGAGTGCTTGAAAGGGAAAAATGCAAGACAGGTGAAACCTCACAGATGTCAGACTATTTTTAATGGAAGCCTAAAACCTGAAAAAAATTTCACCTGAATGTTCTGGTCATCCTAATGTTCTTAAACTCTAACAACTAACATTAAAAATGATCATATTTATGGTTCCAAGTTCAATGTAGGGATCCATTACTCTAAACCAGCTTTAATTATAAATATATACACTTAATAATGCTTAATCCTTGTATCTTATATTATTATTCATAAATATTATTAAATAAATGACAAGAAGAATGAGTGGTTTACTGGGATGCTAAAAACTCTTGTCCAGCATGACAGACAGTAGTTAGCAATTCAGACAAATTTAAACTTTTAAGTATATTAGTGGATGTTCTGAATTTTGAATCACTTATGCAACCTCAAAATATATATGGATAAGTTAAGAAGGTAATTTTAAGTCCTGCAGAAAGCCTGATTCTTGAAGGAAATCCTAATCTACAAGAAAAAGAACATTTGGAGGAAAGCATGCTGTGCTTCACCTTTCCAATCAGTATTTTTATGTGGGTGAAATCAGATTAATATAATCATCAAAGAAAGTTCTGAAAGAATGGGGTAAGACCAGAGAGGATGAAAGGAGGTCATCAGTCATTCTCCCTGATAGAATACGTGTGGAAGAGAGGAAGGACCAATTTTACACGGTTAGTTCTGTTTGTATTAAGAGTTAGATGGTTGATTAATGTTGAGTCACAGATAATTTTTTAGTTTTGGTTTCTAGAGCTTCCTTCTCTCCATGTGCTTTTGTGGGTCAGTACTTATTTAGTAGTTATGTTAGTCAGCTTTCATTACCGTGACCAAAATAACTGACAAGAGCAACAAAGGAGGAAAGTTTATGTTGGCTTATAGTTTCAGAAGTTCAGTTGATGATTGACTGATTCCATTACTCCGGGCCCAACATGAGGCAGAGCGTCATGGAAGAAGGGTGAAGTGAAGGAAAGCTAATCAACTCGTGGCAGCCAGGAAGCAGAAACAGAGCAAATGAGGCACTAGGTAAACAAAAACCCCAAAGGCACATGGCTAGTGACCTACTTACTCTAGCCAAACCCTATCTGCCCAGTTAGGACTTCTTTCAAATTATTATTCCACCAAATGGTTTAATCCACTGATTAGGTCACACTCTCACAACCTAATCATTGCACCACCTGCATTAACACATGAATTTTGGGGGGACACCTCATACCCAAACTGTAACTGGTTATGGAGTACCCTATGGGGGTCAGTAAACTATTGCCTGATGGCAAATAAAGTCCACTCTTGTTTTCACAAGACCCTGGAACTATGAATGGTTTTAAAATTTTTAAATGGTAGAAAAAAATCAAAGAATAATAATATTTAATAATAATATTTAGTAAAAATTACATGAAAGTCAAATTTCTGTGTCCATTACTACATTGTTATTGGAACATAGCCACATTCATTCCTTTACATATTATTTATGACTATCTTCAAACCATAACAGTGCAGATGAGTGGCCGCAATAAAGACTTTATTGCTGGTGGAGACTAAAATATTAACCATTTTCTAGAAACCCTAGGTTCTAATGCATGGGATTTAAGAAGGGCACCTTTATGTTTTTTCTTAAGACCAGACAACAATGACATAAAATCATCTGTGGCAATAGTAAAAATGCATATTCCAAGGTCCTAGTGTAATTTTTACTGAATAGAAATGCACTGAGCTATGAACAATGTGGAATCTGTATTTTTTATCTATGTTCTGGGTGATTTTTCAGAACACTGTGGTGTGAGAATCTCTTTTTCTTATGCAGGAAAAGGACATAGGGTTCCTGGACACTTAGAAATGACTTAGTCTAGGCAGATACCTGGCTCTATATGAAATGTCTTTTATGAATTATTTGAGATAGGCCAGAGTGTTCTCTGCTTATTACTTACATGCAAAGTTTCTAGAAAGGCTTGATTAAAATAGCATTGTATCTTATTGTATAAAATCATGGTCTCCAAAGTGAAGAACACACAGAACTTGATTCACAATCCTGTAAGTACTAAGAAGAAAATAGTAGACTTATTAAATTTTCCCTATAACTTAACTTCTTTGTGTGTGAATGAAATACATATACATGTATATGTATATATAAACACAGTTTAAAAATGAAACAAAGGATTATAATAAAAAGTGTTTTCTAGTTACACCCATTGCTGCCTCATCTCTTTCCCAGAAAGGCTGTTTCATTTGCAGTTTACCTCTGCATCTATAAATAATACACCCATATTACTGTTTCTAGATTTTTCCATTTCAAATATGATCTGTTATTATAAAAGATTAAGGATCTTGTTCTCCTGTATTTTGCATATTCATATTCTTGCCTTACTGCCAATGTCTTGGTATAAATATACAAAATTTTTATTTAACTAAATAATCAGTGTTTCTACAATGTGACAATCATATTGCTATCAAGGTCTGCTATCTTGATCTGATGTATAGTTATCATTCTTTGTTTTCCTTCTCTATTATTCTTGGAATTTCCTTTGCCTCTTTTCTTCTTTTTTTCCCCCCAGTTTGGTCTGCCTCATGCTTTTCTTTTTCTTGATTTAATCTCTCAGTTTGCTGGAAATGGCTAAAAGAAGTTAAAAGACATGTCTAAGAAAAGTTTTTCAAGAATTTGCTTATCTGAAAAGGACTTGATTGATAGTTCTGATGAGGATTGTATCAAACTTTAGCAATCATTTTCTTCATAAGATATTTCATCCTTTAATTTTATTTAATTTTAATTTTTCATTGACTAATGATAATTGTATAAATTGTATATGTTTATGGGGTACAATGTGATGTTTTGATATATGTATGTGTTGGAGAGTGATTAAATCAAGCTAATTAACATAAAATTTATCACCTCTTCATTTTTTATGGTAGAAATATTTAAACCTATTCTGTGAGCAATTTTAAAGTTACATTATTATTTTAAATAAACTTTAGTGTATATATTTAAGGATACAACATGGTGTTATATGATGCATACAATAAAATGGTTGCTTTAGTGAAACAAATTGACATATCCATTATTTGACATAGTTCTCCCTTCCCATCATGGCAAAAGTACCTCTAAATCTATTCATTTAGCAAAATCTTAAATACAATATACAAACTCTGGTACTCATGTTATATATAAGATCTTTAGATTTGCTCACCCTACATATCTGCTGCTCTGATCTAAGTCTCCATATTTTCTCCATCCCTCACCTACCATTGGTAACCATTCTTTTTTTTTAATATTTTTTTTAGTTGTTGATGGACCTTTATTTTATTATTTATATGTGGTGCTGAGAACCGAACCCAGGGCCTCACACATGCTAGGCAAATGCTCTGCCCCTGAACCACAGCCCCAGCCCCAACCATTCTTTTATTCTCTCTGTACCTTGTATGGGGATTCCACATTCATGTGAGATCATGCAATACTTTTCTCGTTGTCTCTAATTTCTTTTATTCAATATAGTGTCCTGTAGACCCCAACCATTATTTAGTTAGTTAGTTTAGTAGTAATAAACAGAATCTCCTATTTTAGAAATATTCCACTCTATATATTTAACAAAGTTTCTTATTCATTTGTTGACAGACTTATTTCCATATATTGGGTATTGTGACTAATGCAGGAATGAATGTGGGAATGCAGATATCTTTATAAGGTGGTAATTTCATTTCTTTTTTTTTTTTAATTTTTTTTTTATTTACTTATTGATTCATTGAACACAAATGGAGTACAGCTATTGTTTCACTGTTTGTACACAAAGTAGAGTCACACCATCTGTGCGTTCATGCATGTACACAGGGCAATGGTATCTGCCACACATTTTGTTATTAATTTTACCCCCCACCCACCCCCCACCCCTCCCTTCCCTCTATGCTAGCTATCTTTCCTCCATTCTTGCCATCTTTCCCCCCCACATTATGCATCATCATTCATTTATCAGAGAGACCATTCGGCTTTTGGATTTTTGGGATTGGCTGATCTCACTTAGCATAACAGTTTCCAACATCATCCATTTACCTACAAATACCATAATTTTATTCTTCTTTATGGCTGAGTAATATTCCATTGTGTATATATACCACAGTTTCTTTATCCATTCATCTACTGAAGGGCATCTAGGTTGGTTCCACAATCTAGCTATTGTGAATTGAGCAGCTATGAACATTGATGTGGCTGCATCACTGAGGCAATCTGATTTTAAGTCCTTTGGGTATAAGCCAAGGAGTGGGATAGCAGGGTCAAATGGTGGATCCATTCCAAGTTTTCTAAGGAATCTCCACACTGCTTTCCAGAGTGACTGCACCAACTTGCACTCCCACCAGCAATGTATGAGTGTACCCTTTTCCCCACATCCTCGCCAACACGTAATTTCATTTCTTTTGAGCATATAACCCTAAGAGGGATGCTGAATAATATGGTAGTCCTATTTTAATTTTAAAGGAACTTCTATATTATTTTCCATAATAGTTGCACCAATCTATGTTCTCACCCAAAGTGTTCAAGGGTTCCCTTTTGTCCACATCCATGCTAACACTATTTCTTATCTTTTTGATATAGCTGTCCTAATGGGTGTGAGGTGATATCTCCGTGGTTTTTATTAACATTTCTCTGATTAGTGACATTGAGTACCTTTTCAATACCTGTTAGCCATTTTTAAGTTACCTTTTAAGAAATGTCTATCCAGATCATTTGTCCACTTTTGAATTGGATGATGTGTTTTCTTATTGAGTTATATGAGCTCTTTTTAAATTTTATATAAATTATCAGACATATGGTTTGAAAATATTTTTTCCATATCCATAGGCTGCCTTTCATTTAAAAAAAATGTTTTCCTTGGCTATGCAGAAACTTTTAGTTTGAGGTAGTCCTATTTATTAGTTTTGGTTTTATAGACTGAGCTTCTGATGTTATATATAAGAAGTCATTGATAAGGCTATGTCAGTGAGATGATCTCCTATGCTTTCTTGCAGGAGCTTTATGGTTTCCATTCTTATGTTTAAGTCATCTGTTTTGAGTTGCTTTTGTATACAATCTTCATTTTCCTATTATGAAAATTCGGCTTTTCTAACATTTATTAAGAGACTTTCCTTTCTCCATTATGTCTTCTGGGTGCCCCTGTTCAGATTATTTATTTCTTTCTGTTCTGTTCCATGACCTTCATTGCTGTTTTATGCTAGTACCATACCACTTTGATTATCTCAGCTTTGTAATATGATTTTAAATTGGTGATGCCTCCAATTTTGTTTTTCTGTCTCATAATTTGCTTTGGATATTTGAGATATTTTGTGATTCCATACAAATCTAAAGATTTCTTTTTTCTGTTTTTGTAAATGTGGGATTTGAAGGGATTGTGTTGAAACTGTATATTGCATTGGGTGACATGAACATTTTAAAATACTAATTCTTCTGATCATTAACATGAAATATTTTCCCCACTTATTTGTGTCATCTTCAATTTCTTTCATCAGGTTTTTTCTGTTTTGTTTTTATAGCTTTTGGTGTGCCAAATTTTCACCTCCTTAATTAAGTTTATTTCTAAGATATTTATTTTTTGATGCTGTAATAAAATAATTGTGTTCTTGATTTCTTTTTGGCAAGGTTATTATTTGCATACAGAAATGCCACAAGTTTTTGTATTTTAATTTTGTAAACTGCAACTTTACTTAATTCACTTTTTTGAAGTTTTTGAAATTTTCTACATATAGGATTATGTCATCTGCAAATAGAGATAATTTTAATTCTTCCTTTCCAATTTAACATCTTTTATTTATTTTTCTCATCAGTTTACAAATTTTTTTTTTTTTTTTTTTTTGGGTACTGGGGATTAAACCCAGGGGGACTTAACCACTGAGCCACATCCCCAGCCTTTTTTTGTATTCTATTTAGATACAGGGTCTTACTGAGTTGTGTAGGGCCTTGCTAAGTTGCAGAGGCTGGTTTTGAACTCACAATCCTCTGCCTCAGCCTCCTGAGCAACTGGGATTATAGGTGTGCCCACTGCGCCTGGCCTGATTACTCTTTTTTTTTTTTGAACCAGGGATTGAACTCAGGAACACTCGGCCACTGAGCCACATCCTCAGCCCTATTTTGTATTTTGTTTAGAGACAGGGTCTCACTGAGTTGCTTAGGGCCTCGCTAAGTTGCTGAGGCTGGCTTTGAACTCACGATCCTCCTGACTCAGCCTCCCAAGTCGCTTGGATTACAGGCGTGTACCACCACACCCAGCTCTGATTACTCTGGATAGTCCTTCCAGTACTACGTTGAATTGAAGTGGTGAGAGTGAGTATCCTTGACTTGTTCCAGATCTTAGAGGAAAAACTTTCATTTTCTCCTCATTGATTATGTTAGGTGGGTTTTTCACAAGTGGCCTTAGTAAGCTGAGGAACTTCCTTCTGTACCTAAACCGTTGAATTTTTATCAAGACAGGATGTTTAACTTTGTTGAATTCTTTTTTCTTTTTTTGGTCCATTGTACACAAATGGAGTACAACTATTGTTTTTCTGGTTGTATACAAAGTAGAATCATACAATTTGCGTATTCATAATATACATAGGGTAATGATGTTTGTCTCATTCTATTATCTTTCCTTCCCCACTCCCTCTCCACCCCTCATTTTCCTCTATACAATCCATCCTTTCTCCCTTCTTCCCTTACCTCCCCCACTCCCATTATGTGTCATCAACCACTTATCAGAGAAATCATTTGGCCTTTGGGTTTTTGGGCTTAGCTTATTTCACTTAACATGATATTCTCCAACTCCATCCATTTATCTGCAAACGTCATAATTTTATTCTTCTTTATGGCTGAATAATATTCCATTGTGTATATATACCACAGTTTCTTTATCCATTCATCTATTGAAGGGCATCTAGGTTGGTTCTACATTCTAGCTATAGTGAATTGGACTGCTTATAAACATTGATGTGGCTGCATCACTGTAGTATTTCTGAGATAATCATGCAATTTTTATCTCATTTGATTGATGTTAATTTCATTCTGTTATTTGTGAAGATTTTCCATCATTTTTTTTTTTAATTTGTAGTTGTAGATTGGACAGAATGCTTTTATTTGTTTATGTTTATGTGGTGCTGGGGATTGAACCCAGGGCCTTGTGCATGCAGGTCATGCACTCTACCAAGTGAGCTATATCCCCAGCCCTCATTATTTCTTTAATTAAGCTTTTTCTTCTTTCATTCTCTGTTTCTCCAGGATTCCTACAATGTATATATTGGTTCACTTGATCATATTCCATAAATTCCATAAGCTTGTTTTACTCTTTCTTTTTTTTCTCATGAATTTTTTATTTTCCCCATATTTTATCTTTTTTATTGATGCATTATACTTATATATAAGTGTATGTTGTTACATATTTGTACATTCACAAGATATAACAATATGATTTGGTCAATATTATTCCTCAGTATTTTCCTTTTCCCTCCCCTCCTCCTTCCCCCTGTTCCTTTCCTTTATTCTATTGATCTCCCTTTGATTTTCATGAGACTACCACCCCAGCACACACCTTTTTTCTTTTTTTCCTCTCTAATTTCCACTTATGAGAGAAGGATTCTTGACCTTCTGAGTTTGACTTATTTTGTGTAACATAATGGTTTCAAGTTCTATCTGTTTTCCTCCAAATGTTGTGTTACTTTTTTTCTTTTTGTTCCTTTGACTGGGTAATTTGAAATGATCTTTCTGAGTACTGTTTCTTTCTTCTGCTTGATAGAATTTGATATTGAGCTCTCTTCGCATTTTAGCTCCAGAATTTCTGAGGTTCCTTTTTAGGGTCTCTCTCTCTCTCTCTCTCTCTCTCTTGAACTCCTTTAGTCTAAATATCATTTTCACATTTTCATTTAGTTGTCTTTCTGTGTTCTCTTGTAGCTCTCTTAGCTTCTGTAAGTCATTCATTTTTAATTCTTAGTTCATAGATCTGCATTTCCTTAGGGTCAGTGACTGGCACTTTGTTTTGTTTCTTTGCTGATGTCATATTTGCCTGATTATTCATAATCTTTTTGGCCTTTTGGGGTATGCGAACATTTTATGAAGTAGGTGCTTGTATTGGTCTTTATAGATTGGGTTCAACAGGTAAAGCTCTTTACTAGTTAGCTGTGTTGGTCAGCATTTAGTGACTGTGACCAAAATACCTGAAAAGAATGACCTAGAAGAGGAAAAGCTTATTTTGGTTCACAATTTCAGAGTTTTAGTCCATGGCTGGCAAACTCCACTGCTCCAGGCCTAAGGTGAGGCAGAGCATCGTGACTGAAGTACCTGTCAGAGGAAAGCTGCTTGGTTCCCAGCAGCCTGGAAGTGGGGGTAGAGGGTAGGGTACGGGGGTGGAGGAGAGGGTGAGTGCTCAAGGAGCCAAGGACAAGATATACAATCTTACATACTCCCCAAGGGAACACCCCCAGTGGCCTGCTTCCTCCAGCCACACCCTATTTGCTTATGGTTACCACCTGGTACAGTAGTCATTTTAAGTTATTAATTGGTCAAATTGATTAATTCACTGATAAGTCAGTCACAGCTCTCATAATCTAATCATTTCATCTCTGAAAATATTCCTGCATCATCTCACACATGAAGTTTTTGGGGGCATCTCATATCTAAACCATAACATAAACTTATCCAGAGATTTTGGTGAGCTGGTGAGGATTCCTGTGTGGAATTTCTGCTAAAGCCCTGGGGCAGGATGGCCCTCAGAGAAAGGTCAGTCCACCCAAGCGTGGTTCTGGTATCTGGGTCTACCAAGACTAACCTGTAAACTTGGGTTTCCTGGTATGGTCCTGGCTCCTGGGTCAGGAGCTGGTTCTACATGTAACCCTGGTTTCTGGTTTTATGGTAGTAATCCTGGATCCTGGGTGCTGGTTTGGTTCCAGGGACCACTAGGGTGTCTTTATAACAGTACAAGGAGGTGGGCTAGGATCCTGAATCTGTGGGGCTGTCCTGAAATCTGGGTCCATATGGGTTGGCCTGGTACTGGTGAAGGCAATAAACCTGAGTCTTTGGGAGCTGGTTTAAAGTTTGGTTCGACAGTGTTAGTGTCTTGGTCTGTTTATTCTACTATAACAAAATATCAGAAACTGAGTAATTTAAAACAATAGAAATGTATTTTCTCAGAAGTTTGGAGGTTGGTAGTTCAAGATCAAGGTGCTTCGAGTTTCAATGTCTGGTGAGAAGCACAGTTTTCCATCCTGTGTGGTGCTTATTTTTATATCCAGAGGAATTGAATGCTATCAATTCATTGCAGAGGTTGAAAAGGCAAGAATAATTAATGCTAGTAGAAACCTATTTTTATAAAAGTATTAACTCATTCATGAATGATAAACCTTGATGGCTTAATCAACTCTTAAAGTCTGCCCACTCAGTACTATCATATTGATCATTAAGTTTCAACACCTGAATTTTGGAGGGCACACATTCAAACAATAGCAATTGACTTAGTACCATGATCCACTGAGGTAGTCTGAAGCTGGGGTCCATGGTAAAGTCAGGTGCTCATTTGACTTTCCTTCCTCTATCTAGAGACTGTCTCTCCTTATACTGTGCTGTGGTGATCTGCATAATATGACACTGTCCTTCTTACTCTTGTCAGTGCATCTTTTCTTATTTCTCTGGTCTACCCAAGTTCTATAATCTCTCACTTGGGTTCCGTAGGTTTCATAAAGATATGTTTGTGCATGAATTATTAATATTAATGTTCCTGTGAGGGGATAAGCCATAGGAACTCTTATTCAGTCATCTTACTGACCTCAATCTCCTGATCTGTGTCTTCATTTTTAGTTCTATTTTCCAGTTTATTTTATCAACTTTATCTTCCAATCCTTATATTGAATTGTTTTACTAAAACTTTTATTTCCAAAAAAATATTTTTCTATGAATATATTTTTATTATTACAGACTTTTTGTTTCATGTGTACAATACCTTTTCTTAAACTCTTTGTTTTCTGTCACAAAATACCCAAGTTTGAGTACTTTTTAAATTTTTTTATTTTAATAGTTTGTTTTTCCCATTTCATTTCTTCATGCACATTTATAGTCTGATCTCCAGAGATACTATACATGACGTTTCTTCTTAGGGTGATTTACTGGGTGAGGAAAGTTTTCAAATCCCCCCTAGGTCTAATATTTGAATATTTAAAATAGAATCTTAGGTTATAAAATGCCATATTGAAGTCAGTTTTGAATAAGCAAAACAGATATCAGAGTGGTAGTTCTGTGACTGAAGTATTTTGTAGTTACAACTTCATCTCTACTGCTGATAGCTGAAGTTTTATCTCATCAGCATGGTTTAAAGGTATTCCTCAGAAAGACTTACACAGTGCTCCTTGGGCACTTGCAAAGCAAGGGCTTGTCTTGGTGGGAAACATATCCATTTATTTCACTGGTCTGTCCTTCATGTGGAATGAAAGTGATCAGATGTCTGGCTTTAGTCGTTTCTTGAGGATACCTAAGGTTTATGAAATACTCAGGCATCAGTCAATTAGACCAAGGGGGGGAAAAAAAAGAAAAAAGAAAAAGAAAAACAAGTCAATTTGAGACTACATGAGTCAGGCATTTGATTATCCTGAGAAAACAGGGGTCTGTCTCCTTTCACTGAAGCTTTCCTTTTGTAATCAATTAACTGCTGACTCTTGTTCTATTGACCTTCACTAATTTTGTTGCATGGTCTGTCATTCCTTATCTGGATTGAGAGGTAGACTCTTCTGTAGATAGCAACAACTAATGAGGTTAAAGGGGTTCAGTCTATTCTGGGGTCAGTTAATGTTCACAGTGTGTATCTCTGTAGAGAGCTAGGTCTGGGACTTGCTGCCTTGCACATTTTCCAAGACCAAATTACAAGTCACAGTTCTCCCCTGTACATACCACAACGGTTGCTCAGCCAATATCAGCATGAATATACACAAACTAAATTTCAATTTTGTCTTCCCACTATTCTGTTTGTCAGATTTTATTTTTACTAGTGTAAAATTCTGCCTCTGTGTGGAAAGGAGTTCAGAGACTTCATTATTAAATTACTCTTGCCAGCTAAAGATCAGATGCTGCTGCTTCATTTTACTCTCAGTATCTTTATAGTGACTTGATTAAAATAACAACTTTGGATCTAATTCTTTAATTGGCATAAACAATTAATGTGATCTCTTATAGGTTGCTGTTGCTAGTTTCATATTTTTTTTGGTTGGACATCATTCAGATCTCTATATCCATTCCCCATATCTTGTTAAATTTGTTTGCTGGGTTAAGTTATATTAGATTGCTCTAATAATAATGACAATTTTCAAAAAGTTTTCTGAATCATATGCTAAGTTAAATATTGGACTGGAATGAACTTATTACTGAATGAGCTATACAAAGTGAGATATGACCTAACACTGATGAATACTTCTCCCCAACCCAATTCTTTATCACCTATGGTCAAACTGAAATGTGACATTTATACACCAGTGATGCATTCAGATTTTGAATTCTAGAGAGACAGAATAGTGAAGGCTTAAGAGCGCACATAATGTCTACAAAATGGGGCACTAGGATTTTATTTCATTCTTATCTGAGTCTAAAGAGCATCATTTTTCGCTTCTCCCCAGTAACTATCTCCACTTTTACTGGGTAAAATCATCTACAGTTTCCTGAACATCCAGTTTGGCTTCTCATTTCTACAATTTAATTGTTTCCTGTACTTATTAGAATCTTTTTCTTAGTTTTTTGGGTATTTTTCAAGACAAAATTCATGAAGCCTCTGACCAACCACGTAGAATATTCCTTCCTTTGTCTGATTACCTTTCAAATATTGCAGCCCTTGTTACATCATCTAGTTACTTTAAAAAACATGCAAGTTTCTCCTCAGTAGATGTCAAAGGAATGCCATTTCTTAAGCTTAGAATGTTTTGGATCAGTTCTCAATTTCTGCACCACAAACCACTTAGATTTACATCTGAAAATAACATTATCTTGATTTTTCTGTTAGTCTAATTTGAGCTCATTTTTATGGCTGCATTCGGCAGCTAGGTTGGGGCTCGCTGGTCTAATATGGTCATGCTCACGTGACTGGTGTCTCACCCGGGATCACTGGAATGACTAGACTCTTTCTGACTTTGGTCTTTCACCTGGGCTTCTTCACACAATGGGGGCAAATTCCAGTGGACAGATGCTTATATAGTTGCTGCTGGGTCATGCTTGCCAATGTTCCCTTGACCAAAGCAGAGCACATTGACCAGTCTCAGATTCAGTGTGGAAGGGGACTATGCAAGGACTTTGATGTGAGGACACATGGCTCATTGAAGAACACTAAGTACATGCACTTATCCAATGTCTAAGTTAAAAAATATTCATTCAAAATTCTTTTGATTATTTTTTTTTCTTCAAAAGCCTTCCATGTTCTCTCCAGAGTTGTTCATGCTTCTTTCTACTGCACATGGAGAAATCTTCTATTATCTCTTCTAGAAGCAGCAGTGAGGTGCTCATCAAGAAATAGAGAATGTATTCATTTATACTCTAACTTATTTCTGAACAAACTTGAGGCATCAACTTGGAAAAAGGGGACATTGGGTCACCTTGGAAACTTTAACTGTATAACTCATAGAATTTAACATATGTTGTAACCCAGGTCAGGTCTCTGCTTCCTGAAGCTACTAATATATACAGTATAAATATATTGTTTCTCAAATTTCAGTTTTGAAAAGATAAAAACAAACCTCAATACTCTGTGCCTACTATTAAGGGTTCAGGGATAAGCCACTCTTACATGAATGAAATTGTTGCGAGCACTCTGTAAAACAATTTGGCAATGTGCATTGAGACCTGATAAAGTTCATTGAGTCAAATCCAACAATTCCATTTATAGAAAATTATTTTAAGGATTAATCAGAGATGATTATTTACAATGTTGTTTTTGATGCATTTTTTTACACAGAAAAAGTAAATAAATACATAAATAGGGAAATGATGAAATCATGGAAAAGTTCTATAATCGAAAATTATAGAATCAATAAGCTATAGTGTATAAGATGACATTACAACAGCTTGGAAAATTGCTCACAATGTAAAATGTGATTCAAAGGTATACAGAGGATTAATTTGATTCTATAAAGCACTGTATAGGAGTGTGTGTGTGTGTGTGTGTGTGTGTGTGTACAGTGATCAACAACTGTGCTGAGCACATCCTGCTTGGCACTGGGACTCAGTGGGAAAGAAGAAAGACATAGTTGCTTCCCTCACTTTGCTTACAGATTATGGAGAAGATTCATGCTAAACAGTGCTGATGCTGATTGGGGTAATAGCGAGAGTCATACTGGAAGAAGACCAAGAAGAAAATGGAATGAGCAGAAGAAGTTGATGGTATGAAACTGAATGAAAAGGTGTTTGTGTGTGGGGGAATTAAAGGTGTAAGAGATGAGAGAACAAGTTAGATTTAAAAAATTCAAAAGAAGATAATGTGGGACTTTTAAACATTTCTGCTCAATGTATTCCTGCATTATCTTTTTATTTGGCAAGAGACTGTTACAAATATTTAAATTACTTTAAATTATTTTAGATGCTGATCTGAATACCTTTGGATCTCACACCATACTAACAACATGAAACATTGAAGTGTCTCTAGTTTGTGGATATATATGTATATATATGTGTGTGTGTGTATATACATATATGTTTATGTATATAATAGTATCTATAATTTGTATAACTTTAGACTAATTATTTTAGCAGAATATATTTGAGCAAAGAATGATACATGAGTAGTGCATCATTTAGAATCAAGAGTTTCGGAGAAATTGATTTAGCAGCATGAGCAGCAAGCTCTTATAGACTAAATGTAGTAAGGTAGAGAAATCATCTGACTTGCTATAGGTAGGGGTTTGCCTTATCTGGGCTTGATCTGATCATTTGCCTGCTTTCAATTCGCTGAACCTGGGCTGTTTGTGATTGACTGAAACT
>JAJEJO010001482.1:601224-668457 GCA_020662805.1 Glaucomys volans | reverse complement strand
ATGAATTAGTGCCAAGTCCAATTCGGACCCATCACCACTTATGATTTCCAGTATCAATCATAAGCCAGTTCCTTCTTTCTTAGACCACAAGTTTTAGTGTAATGAGGGCTCATTAAAGTTCTGCAAGTGACAACCCTTCAGACTGAGGTTTTTAAACTAGAAGACACATGGGGAGCCACAATGCCAGCATCCCACGATCACTCTCTTCAAGATTTAAGTAATTCCATTTTCATGTTTGCTCCACATCAGATTTCTTTGTCTACCTAAAGTTCATGAAAAAACGACAGACACCACCACCACCACCCCTAATCTAATCTCTGTGTAAGAACTCTTTTTGAATTATTTATGTGACTGAAATCATCTCTGCACAAGAACTAGTCAAGAAGGGCGGAAAGCATGTCAGACCTCAAAGACTTGTTATGTTCCCACAAAACACATAGGACATCCACAAATTATTTGGTGATAGCAGTCAGTTTAGGAATTTTTGCCTGCCTAGCATCAATACCCTGTTCTTTCAGTAACAGGAATCCATTCCCCATCCCGAGTAAATATGGTCTTGGAGGAGAAGGGTGGACTGTCAATAAAAGGTGACCTTTCCTATGCTGATTCAAAGGTGACAATGAATAAAGCTGGAATAACTCCTCTCTGGAATTAGAACTTATACCAACAATTTTGGAGTTGATAGAGCATTAATTTGAAGAGCTTTCCAGCCCTATCTAGTCTACTCAAACCCTGAGAGCTCACCTGCCTGCTGACCTTTATCAAGGGGGTAGAGTTTGGTTTTTCTGTTGATTCTCTGAGCTGATCCACACACTTCCAATAAATTTGTCGTTGTGGACTAACTATTTGGTAACTTAGATAATCTGGCTTCTGCTGTTTAGAAGCAAAGAACCCCACCCAGAATAGCAGGCATTTGCAAGGGCTGATAAACAGATCCTAGTTTAAGCATCATCAGCTCCCATTCTACTGAGTACAACACTCTAGCCCATGGGAAAATCAAAATGCAGAAGTTATACAGGCTGCATCTCAACAGTCTCTTATGCACATGCTATTCCTAAAGCAAGAATGCACAGAGCTGATGATGTGAGCATGACGGCAATTTCTGCATAAACTAGACAAAGTCCTCTCAGTCAGATAGGTAGTGTGTAAACCTGGACACAGGATGAGGAATGAGGTCTTGAAAACCAGACAATCTAAAATTTGTCTTCTATTTATAATAAGTTGATATTTTTAAAGAACACTTCTGATTATTGAAGTGATTTTCCAAAGACTGGATCTCCCTGCCTTTGCTCATTATTGAAAAGAAGTCTAGTGTATCTAACATATACATTTAACATGTTATCACTTAATGAAAGGTTCTGCCTAGAATCTCAAATCAATCATACAGATTCATCAGCTCCCTCACCCTGCCCCCCTGCAAAAAAAAAAAAAAAACCTGAATACAAAACTTCTTCAATCTTTTCAATAACATGACCTTCAGGAAGGAACATGAAAGAGTTCTGCATGGTTTTCTACAAACAGATTTACTCCTTCATTTGTTTACTCGCATGCAATTCATTAACAGATCCATATCATCACATTTCTCCAATCATGACCCCAGAAAAGAAAACCAATAAATATAAAACTACAGCAATAAGCATGTGATTTTGTATCTCTCAATCTATATTCCTTCATTTAACAAATATATGAGCACCTACATATTAAAAGACAAGTGCTGTTCTTTTAGGAAACCACAGCCTAGAGAGAGAAACAAAGACACAAACGGCAACATTATCATGTGATGAAGAACCACCTTAAAACTTTATATTAACCAGGTGTAATGGTGCACACACAGTGACTGGGGAAGTTAAGGTGGAAGATCCCAAGTTCAAGGCCAGCCACAGCAACTGGACAAGGCCCTAAACAACCCAGCAAGACTCTGCCTCAAAACAAAAAAAAAAAGAAAAGGACTGGGGATATAGTTCAGTGGTAAAGTGCCCCTGGGTTCAGTCCCCAGTACCAAAAATAACAACAATAACTGATTTTTTAAGAAGTATGTAAAAGTGCATGGAGTATTCAGAAAACAATAAAAATAAGTTTCAAAAGTTTTATGTATGACACAGGGAAGAGAGAAAAAGAAAACTACTAGACATTATCTTATGGGCAATGAGAAAGAAGACGAAACGGCTCCTGAAAATTCATCTAAAACAGTTGAAACATTTCATGAAAATGAAAGAATTTATTTTTCAGACATTACATGGTGGATAGCAATTTAGAAAACTAAAAGGTTCCTTATTAATACAAAATTAACATTCTTTGAAAGAAAAAAAGGAATATGCTTTAATATAATGATGAAGGAAGAGTAATATGGGCAAGATGCACAATATTTCTACATTTGTTCAAATTCAGAATCACAACTGACTCATTATAACAAACAACATTATAATAATTGCTGCTACTAGTAACAAGAAAAGGGTGCAAAATTTCTTTCACTGTTGCCTATGAGACTTTTTTCCTCAAGGGAAAAAGCCCAAATTATACATAGCTGCCAAAACACACACTCCTATGTATTATTTATATAAAATTGAAGGCATTGTAGTATGTATATAAATTTTGTTCATTACTATCCTGATACTGTGGCTCTGGATTAAAAATGCATAAGAGCAAGTTAGCACCATGGAGAAATAGCTGTTGGTGTAATGACAACATTCCTGGAACTAAAGCCACAAGATCTAGGGTCAAATACACTTACTAGTAGGTAAGAGTTGCCTTGGGCAAATCATGTAATCAATCCTTCTGAGCTTCTGTTTTTCTATCCCAATGAGAAAAATTCCACTTAACTTCCTAGAGTCATTGTGAAGAATAAATGAAATAGTGTATTACGTGAAAGCACACCCCTAAATTTTGTTTCATCTTCTTTTCCTCTCCATAAAGTAATGAGCCTTTCCCCCCATGGAACTCGACTTTATTGCTTTGTAATTATGATGTGCATGTAACAATGTCCAAGAAACTAGATGGTAAATAACACCAACACGCAAACCTGAATGCATACACTGTTAGCTGACTATATCTAGATCCCAAAGGACTCTTGCACACCATCTACTGCATCCCAGAAACCGGATACATTTTCTTTTCTGAATACAGCCAAAATTATCCATCATAATGCTACACAGAGCAGCTGGCTGATTGAAAGTGACTCCCCCTCCCCCATACTCCAGCTGTCACCAGGAAACCCTCCTCAACCTGTGAAAAAAGACAATGTACTATTACCACTACCACTATTAATAACAATCAGCATCTGAAATTATTTTTCTTATGAAAGCTCATTATTAAACATAAAAAAACACTTTACCATAAAAATGCAGGCCAGCTGCCTTTACAACAAAAAACGGTAGATAGTAAACACAAATAATCCTGTATATTTTGAGTCCCTCTTTTTCCCTGAGTCATTTGTAATGCTAAACAACAGTTGCTTAAAATACTAAATAGCTTTTAATAGTGACACAGCTGTCACAACTTGAGATTTTTAAAAAATCTTGATTTCTCAAAGATGTGCACAGAATCCTGTTTGTAAAATATGGGTCAAATCAAAAGCTAAATTGAAAAAAAAAAAAAACATTCAATGCTGCAAGAGAAGCCACACATAAGTTGAGACTGCTGAAAACTGGGAACTGTCTTCAACACAAGGTTCTGAATCCCACTCACCAGAATTCTTAATGTCATAACTTTTGTTATGACAAAAGTCATATATAGGGTTTTCTATCCCTCCAGTGGTTTCCTGCCTAGTTCCTGAGAACACTAGGTTCCCTGGATATTCCTCTGAGCACATGTATCCAGAATCAAGAGCTCTTCACCTCACTGATCAGAAAGTCTCTAAGTTTCTGAACTTTTCATGTAAGACACTGCTTGAGAGCTCTCTGTTTAGAGGACATAACTGCAGCATTAAAGGAATCTTAAAATAAGTCTATTTTAATGTGTTTTTTTGGGGGGGAGCAGGTACCAGGGACTGAACTCAGGGGCATTCGACCACTGAGCCACATCCTCAGCCCAATTTTGTATTTTATTTAGAGACAGGGTCTCATTGAGATGCTTAGGGCCTCACTTTTGCTAGGGTTGGCTTTGAACTTGAGATCCTGCTGCCTCAGACTCTTGAGCTGCTGGGATTGCAGGTGTGCGCTACTGCGCCCAGCTATTTTAATGGTTTTTAAAATAATCTTCACATACAAACGCACATACTAAACCTCACATAAATGTATTATTTTGTTTTGTACTTACCCCTCCATATTATCATGATATAAATTATATTTTATATTTGGTTCCCTGTCTTACATTACAATACACTGCCAAGTAAACTAAATTACAGCCTAGATTTGTTCTCAAGAATTCTCCATGCCCATATATGCATAACAATATGTAGAAATATAAAAAGTGTTTTTTTATAACTTCTTAAAAAAATGGAACACAAACTGTTTCAGTTTGCTATTACTAAGCATCCATATTGAAAAATATTCTTTCAGGGCTAACACCATTTTCTTATGTTTTGGTGTATATTTTCAATGAGGTGTCACCTACTATACCAGGTGTCTTCCCCTACTATGGCTGACTGTTCCCACTGAAATCAGCTATAAAAGAATCACTGAAGATACTAAAATATTAACCATGCACTCATCTTCAGTAAACACCAAAACAATTTCTAGAAGTGCTATTATGATAAACCTGAAGATACTGCTTTTTTACCTCAGAGTTTTAACTTTCTCCAAATGTTCATTTTCTCTATCATGATCGTATAGAAGTTTTAACTCTACTTCAGCTTCTTTATTAGTTAAAAATCAATGAACTTAGGTTGAATTCTCGGGGGCGCAGGATTCAAAGCAGGGTTTGTGTGACCCAAAACCACTGCTACAGATCTGTCTCCATTTGTATGAAAAAATCAAGAAAATATCTGGGCCCTTTGAAAAGCAAGTATTTCATGATGGGGTAATGTCAATTTGGTGGTGGTAGAGTCAACAAAATTACTTAGAAAATCTAATATCCAAAGTGACATGTTTATCTGAAAACTCTCACCCACAATATCCAGTGTTCTCTAATCAAAACGATGTATTGCATAGGCCGTGGCTTGGCACTGATCCTTCTCAACACCCCAATGACCTGAGGCTTTAGGGCAACAGCTTCAGATCTCAAATATTTCTTTCTCACCCTACAATAGCACCTTGAAAGGGGAAAGGAATAGCTATGAGGAAACACTACATCTGAAATCTGAAACAAAGTGCAGGATGAAGGTATACCTAGCTTAACTCCTATGATGCTTCCAAGTACAGAAAGTAGATATGAGGCCTTTTTTTTGCTATAAGGGAGCTGTATGACATACAGGAACAAAGACAAGAACAGAAACATTATGAGTCTTGGTTGTTTTTTTGCTAGTCACTACTCTATAATGCTTTTCACCTCTAAAACTAGTATTTACCTCTGGTCTTCTCCAAGTTCTGGGTCAAAAGAACATAACTAACTGTAAGTTGAAGAAACCAGAAACGCCAAAGCATTAAAATATGTTAACATATACTAATTCTATTTTTAAAATAATACAACCTTAATAGCATTAGTATTAGTCAGAACAACTGTACTTTTAACAGAATATCCTGCATCCAACAATCTTAACTACTTAGAATATAACAGAATAAACACCCTCTAAGTCCTGGTTACACTCCTCTAATGTACAATTCTTATTTAACTCAACAAAGAATCCTTCCAGCACAATTCTCATGCTGATTTCAGGCAGTCCTAACATATTAATAACATCTTACTTTTGATGAGATTTTTATGGATTGGTGATAAATGCTTTTCTTGCGGTTTCACATGGCTCACGAAATAACCTTTAAGTGACTTGTCCAAGGTTCTATACCTAGGTTACACCTGACCTCAATTTAAATTCCCCTGTGACTCCACAATGGGTGCTATCAATGTCAGACATTCTAAACCCTTAGCGCCCAGATGCACTGGGGATCAAAAGGAAGGCTTGCTGAAATAATTTCTAATTTGGGGTAAGACTCCAAAATTGGCATTTCCAACAAGTTCCCAGGTGATGCTGACGGAACCAATGCATCGCTACCCTCCTTTGAAAGATGACTTGTTTCCCGTGTTATCCAGACCAGCAAGTCAGAAGCCTTTAATGTTTTATTAGAAATGCCAAAGGGGGTGAAGGGGAAACACAGACGTGAGCTATCAAAGCATTTTAAAATGCAATTTCAAAGAACAAAACAGTCTTGAGTGCCACTGAACTACTGCAAGAGGCCGACACAGCTTAACAACGGAATCATAACTTGCAACAATTCACTCTGGTTATAAGCCTAAGTTTTCATGAGTTTATGCTCAGTTTGGAAAAGCACAGGCATGTGATCCACTTTCGGAAAACGTATCCAAAGGTTTTTTAAGGTCTGAGCGGAAAAGGGTTAAATCCAGTTAGGTGGCCTTCCCTTCTCCTAAATTACATCACATCTGAAGTTAGGGCTGGATTTGCACAACTTGTTCAGAGGTACAGGTTACCGTCCTGTGCTGACGCAAGGTGACTGTAAACGTCCTTATTTCAAAGGAATCTTTCAAAACTCCCTCAGACCCAAACGCACCCAGAGCGTCTAGGTACTTGGTCCCCGGTGAGGTCGGCCTCAAGCAGAGGCAGGGGCAACGACGAGGAGACCCGGGGACAGTCGCGGAAGTAAAAACCCTGCCCGCCCTCGGCCGTGTGGAGAACGCGCAGGAGCGGGGAGGCTGCGCCTCCAACCCGGCCCCGCGCCAGCCCCCTCCCGGGGAGGCGCGGACCGCCGCCCCACAGCCCTCGCCTGGCGGCCAGCGCCCGCGGCCCAGGGAAAAGGGGAGAGAAGCCGCGCAAACACAACTACGCCAGCGGGTCCAAACAGACGTGGAAACTCACGCTCTCTACGGCCCGCCTGCGTCCCCACGTCTTCGGCGCACCTGCGTCACCACGCACGGACGCCGATCCCAGACGCTCCTGCTCCCGCGGCTATAGAAATAGCTTGAGCAGCCTCGCGACGGGGCTGGGGCGGGGGAGGAGAGAGCCGTAAAGCGTTCAGCCAGGCCGCGGCGCATGCTCAGTTGTGCGGGCCCGTCCACTGGTCCCCGAGTGCTGGAGGCCCTGGTGGCTTAGAGGAGGCCGCGAGGCCGCCGCAGGCAAGGACCGCGGCTGAGCGCAGTAGGAAGAACTTGTTCTCTGTACTCATCCTGCAGACTGCGTGAGAAACGTGCATAATAACGTTCCTTACTGTCATAAATAAAATAATGGCCGTCTGCTACGCGCAAAGCAAAAGAGCGGTTGTATTTGAGGGACGAGATGTGGGAGAAAAGGCGAGTTACTTGCGCTCTGCCTCCTTCGGAGCGGAGAATCTACCTCCTAGGGTCGGCGGGCTGCTGCAGGGTCCTGAGCTGCTGCTTGAAGTCCGCTCCTGCCTGTGAATGGTTGGTGGGAGAGGCGAACTCCTACCACCAGAAGTTCTCCCCAGACGGCGTGAGAGCCGCTTATCTCAACTTCAGGGAGCAGGCCAGCGGAACAAGTCGGGATTGTGTACCTTTCCCTCCCTAAAGCTTAGCTCTGAGGCTGCACTAGCGAGTCTCTTTGTCTTTTATAAGGACTTAAGATGCTAGGTATTTTAGGTCCATAAGTCATTGGATGCAACTTTAATTGTTTTGTACTTTGGCTCCGAAACAAGTTTTATGTTCACTTCTTGGAGTCAGGCTAGGTTAAATGTTATAACGCTGTATTTATTTCATAGGAGAAAACTATCTTTTTGGCATAAGATATTCTAAACTAGGGGAAAGATGCACTTTTTCCAAGAACGAATCAGAAAGCAGGTGGTTGTATGCTGCTTTTTATTTGTTGGCAGTTGGAGCATCTGTGTTTTGCCTATTAAAACAAAAACTGCCTAAATCAGAAGTTTATTTTCTGTCATTGTTGATTGCCGGAATTCTTCATAGAGACGTTTATTTTAGAGTTAAGATTCAAGTGAAATTGGTGGCTCCTTTAGAGGAAATAATATGTTGTATTTGGGACTTGAAAATGACAAAATTTTTAGTGAATTGCAGGTATGTGTTACTTGAGTCGTTATAAATTATTTCTTAAAAAAACTATATTGACAATGAGAAACTGCATCCCCAGAAAGAGTCAAATGGAGGAGGAAAAGAGTAAATTGCCTATAGAAATATTTCCCTAGGAAAAAGTGAATGTAGTTTCTCAAAAAGAAGGGGTCCCCATTTATCCTTCCAATTCCATGACCTTATGCATCCATTCAATTAATACTAATCTAGTTTTTCCATTTTATCACCCACTGCACCTTTCTAAAATTCCATCATTTTCTTGTCTTTATCATAATACATCAAATACAAAGATGATCTTGAGAGACAAATCAAGAAGTCTCAAAATAGTAACCTTGTAAAAATGCAATTAAAGGGATTAAGAACATACTTAGGTAATTATTTTTTGTTTCAAGTATTATCAGTAAAAAATTTCATAGACATTTAAGAGGACAGAAAAAAAAGATATTCTTTTTTTTAATGATCTCTTATCCTACATGATTTGTTAAGCAGACTAGAATTTTTTGTTTCTAATGAAATTAGTATACTATATCATTCTCAAGTCCCAATTAAACTGACAAGCTTAACTTGGATAATAATTGCATCTGTTAAAGATTAACATGGGGCAGTCAGTAGAATCCTTTCACTGAACAAGGATAAAAAATACTAAAGAATCAATGCCAGAAGTCCTTTAACATAAAAGGCATGTAATTGTTACATCACCTTACAAAATAATTTTTAAAAGCTCAAAAGTATTTATTATTATGAGAAAAGATAGCACTATGCACATAGCATATAACGTGTGTCAAATTCAGTGGTCTAAAATAATTTTTTAAATGTTATCAAAGGCTTGAAGGAGAGGCAGCAATGTTTATTTTAAAGTTGACATGTTTAATGGCTTACCACATGGGCTGTCCTGGAGAATAGACTTCTTACAAGGAATATAAATTTTACTGTCATTAAGTACAAAGGTTTTTACTTATTATTTGGATTGAGAGTATCTTTCAAGGCTTCTATACTTAGTGGTTTTTCTGTTTAATTATCCCATCCATTATTGGGAGTAGGATATTGAATTGCAATGTTATTTTTTTGTACCAGGGGTTGAACCCAGGAGTGCCTAACCACAGAGCCACATCTCCAGCCCTTTTTCATATTTTATTTTAAGACAGGTCTTGCTCAGTTGCTTAGGACCTCACCAAGTTGCTAAGGCTAGCTTTGATCTTGCAGTCCTCCTGCCTCAGTCCTGTGAGCTGCTGGACTACACGCATGTGTCACCATGCCTGGCTGAAATATCAACCTATTATTGTTCAGTTCTCCATTCAATTCTCAAAAAAAAAAAAAAATTCCCATGCTGGGATGGAACCCAGGGCATCATCCAAGTGCTCTACCACTGAGCTATAGTCCCAGCCCCTTGATTCCATCAATTTCTGCTTCATTAATTTAGGACTTTATTGTGTGTGTGTGTGTGTGTGTGTGTGTGTGTGTCTGTGTGTGTATTAATCATCTTAATCTGTATTCTTATCACTGAAATATCTTTTTGTCTCTAGAAATAGTTCTTAAATTCTGTTATTTGTATAGCCACTACAGATCTCTTACAGTTACTGTTTGCATAATCTATCACTATTAAATATTGTTGGTCATCTAATCATCACCAAAAAGAAAAAAGACACAAATGACAAAAATCAGGAATGGAAGTGAGTACATCACTGACTCATTCTGCAAATATTGAAAGGAGTGTGAAAGATTGAATAACTTTATGCAACAAGTTAGACAATGCAGATGAATTAGATAAGTTCTTAGAAAGATATAAATTGCCAAAACTGACTCAAGAAATCAAAATCTGGAAAGATTCCTTTTCTGTCAAAAGAAAAGTACCACAATCTAGGTGGCTTAAAACAACAGATACTTGCTCAGAATTCTAGAGACCTGAAGCCCAAAATCAAAGTGTTGGCAGGATCATCCTTTCTCTAGAACCTATACACAGTTCAACTCATAACAGACCTATATCAAGTAAAATAATAATAATAATACTTCAGAATCCTCCCACAAAAGAACACTCAGACTCAGATAGATGTACTGGTAAATTTAATCAAATAGTTAAGGAAGAAATGATGCAATCATATACAAATTCTGAAAGCAGAACACTTGTCATTCTATGAGGTTGTTATTACCCTGGTACCAAAGCAAGATAAAGACATTACAAGAAAATATATCCCTCATGAACATTCAAAAAAATCCCAGCAAGGTATTAATAAATCCAGCATTATATATGAAGGATTGATAGTGCACTATGACTGCAAGGTTGATTTTACATCAAAATATCAATATAAAACGCCATACTAACAGACTAAAGTACACACGATTGTTGTTCCATTTGGACTGCCATAACAAAATAATAAATTGGGTAACATTAAAAAGTTAACTTCTCATACTTCTGGAGGCACCATCAACACCAGCAGATTCCATTTGGTAAGGGCCTACGTCCTCAAAGATAGCACCTTCATGCTGTGTCCTTACATCATGAAAAGGGACATTAGCTCCCTGTGGTCTTTTCAGTAGGGATAATAATCCCACTTATCGTGGCCTAATCACCTGTCAAAGACTCCACCCCTGAATACCATCACTTTGGGGGTTATGATTTCGACATGAAATTTGAGGAGACACATTCAGATCATAGTATCCTCTCCATATGTGTAGAAAGACTATTCTAAATCCAACACACATAATAAAAACTCTCAAAAGAAGTAGGGATAGGACTTCTTCCTCATAATGGGCATTTTCCTCCTAGAGCCAACATTATACTTAAGGGCAAAACACTGAGTACATCCTCACCAAGATCAGGAACAAGAGAGGAGTCTGCTCTCGCTACTTCTATTCAACAGTGTACTGGAGGTTTCAGCCAGCACCTTAAGAAAAATAACCAAAAGGCATCTCATTGTATAAGAAGTAAAGCTCTCTATTTACAGACAACCTGATCTGTATGTAGAAATTAAGGAAAACACACACACAAACTATGAAAATAAGTGAGTTTGACATAGTCTCAGGATACAAAAATAAAAGTATTTCTTTGTGCTACAGATTGGCAGTCCTGATTTAAGGAAAATAAAATTAAGCAAATAATTTCATTCACGAGACCATCAAAAGAAAAAAATTATAGCCAGGTGGTCCAGGCCTATAGTCCCAATGATATGGGAGCCCAAGGCAGAAGGATTACAAATCCGAGACCAGACTCAGCAACTGAGTGAGTCCATGTCTCAAAATATAAAAAGGACTGGGTATGTCGCTCAGTGGGAAAGTGCTCCTGGGTTTAATCCCCAGTACCAAAAATAAATAAAATGAAATATTTAGAGACATTAGAAATACATGTGATAAAAGAAATGCAAGATTAGTACAATGAAAACTAAGATGGCTAAGAGAAATTGAAATTTCATATTCATGATCTAGAAAGCTCAAAATTATGTTAAAGGGCAATTCTCAATGTCTTGTAGATTCGCCTCACAATCTCTCTCACAATTTCAGTGAATTTCTATGTTCGTTGTGGTACATTTTGATAAGCTAATCCTTACCTAGAATAAAAGATCTGGAATAACCAGAACAAATTGGAAAAGAACAAAATTGGACAAGTTAGACTACCTCATTTCAATTGACAAATTGGACCTCCTTTTATTTAAAAAAAATGGTACATGGAAGATGTCATTAAGAAAATGAAAATCAAATTACAGATTGGAAGAAAATATTTTTATTGGTTCTTTTTAATAATACATGACAGTAGAACCCATTTTGATATAATTACACAGCAAGGAATATATCTTTTTTTTCACAACCTAGATTCACACGATTCATATAATCTTACATATACATAGGGTAATACTGTCTGTGGAAGAAAATATTTGAAAATTTCAAATCCATTGAAAGATTTGAATCTGGAATTTTAAAGTGCTCTTACCATTGAAGAAGAGGAAGTTGAGCCAAGTGTGGTGGTGCATACTTGCAATCCCAGTGGCTTGGGAGACTGAGGCAGGAGGATTGCAAGTTCAAAGCCAGCCTCAGCAATTTAGCAAGACCCTAAGCAATTTGGCAAGATCAGATCTCAAAATAAAAAATAAAAATGAGCATCCCTGGTTCAATCCCTGGTGGAAGAAGAGGAGGAGGAAGGAGGAGGAAGAAGGAGGAAGAAGGAGGAAGAAGGAGGAAGCGGAGGAGGAAGGAGGAGGAAGCGGAGGAGGAAGAAGAAGAAGAACTGAATGAATTAAAAAGAGCACCTGCCTATCTTGCTACAGGCCCTAGGTTGGATCCCCTGTACTTAAAAAAGTGGGGAGCAAGATTTTGAAGAATAACTAAAGAGGATATACGAATAAGCATCATTAGTTATTTAGTCATTAGAAAAATGCAAATTCAAACCACAGTGAGATACCACCCTGCACCCCTTGATGTGACTCTGATAAAAAAGACAAGTTGAACAGACACTTAACTGTACAACCCAACAATTCCATTCTTAGGAACAAATTCACCCAAGAGAAATGAGACATGTCCACAAGAGACTTGCATGTAAATTTAATAGCAGTATTGCTCACAACAGTTCCCAAGTATAAACAATGTAAGAACCATCAACTCTTAAAGAGATAAAGAAATGAAAGAACAAACTTCTGATTCATTCTGCAACATGGATGAATATCAACAGTATTAGAGTAACCTCCTTTATTCTAGGGGGGGTTTGTTCTAAAAACTACCTATACTACTACCTATACCATGTTTTAAACCTATGATAAAGTATAATTTATAAATCAAGTAAGAAATTAACAATAAAAAACAATTATAACAATATTCTATAATAAATGTTATAGTATCCTTCAAAATATCAGTGGGATTGGACCTACTGAGATGAATGGAGGAGCATTCCAGGCCAAACATAAAAACAAAAAAAGGGGAGAGCACAATATTTTGAAAAACCATTAGGGTGATTTATATTTTATGTAGCATTTTAGCTTAGTATTATTTTGACCAGTAGTGAGAATTGATAAAGGTATGCCATCATGTCCAGTATTCTTCATTTATGAGCGTTACAGTGTGGATGCTGGACTGAATGGAATGAAGAATTTACTTGGTAGAATAAGGGGAAAGTTTAGCTATACATTAATGAATATAAAATTACAAGTAGACAGATGTTGCATATCTATAATCCCAGCAACTCGGGGCTAAGGCAGGAGGATCATGAGTTCAAGCCAGCCTTTAGCAACTTGGTGAGACCCTGAGCAATTTAGTGAGACTCTGTCTCAAAATAAAAAATAAAAAGGGCTTAGGATGTGGCTCAGTGGTTAAGTGCCTCTGAGTTCAATCCCCGCCCCCCCACACACAAAGATTTCAAGTAGAATATTAAAACTTACTTAGAAAAAATTAGAGAACAAAGAATCTATTAGCATGTTTTAGAAATTCTTGTAATGTGGGTTTTTTTTTTTTACTGGTTTAAAAGAAGAATGTAGAATTAAGACTATCACAATTGAGTTCATTCTGCAGCCAATGAGAAGAGTCCTACCAGTAATAAGGTATTACCATAACTACAAATAGAGCAAAGCTTTTGCAAGAAAACCTGCCATGGTTAATTATCCTGACATGATTATGGACATTATTATAATTGCATATCAATTTTCACTAATCAACTCTCAATTAATCTAATGGAGCTGAGACGAGCTGTGATAACAATAAAATAATTATGTTACTCTGCAGGTATTTTAATATAATTTAATGCTTACACTCCTGCCCCTACATCCACCATTCCCTTATTTCCAATCATCCCATAAATAGATTGTTTTATTTCCTTTATTGAGGCATTAAACCAATAAAACTTCATTCTTTCTTAGTGCATTATCTAAAGTTTTTCCTAAGGAGATAGAAGATGAATAAGCCTCCTTCTCCCTTGCCCTGGTTCCATCAGATCTGATAGGGATGTAGGGATCAGAGAGTCAAAGGCTGTCTCTTGGAACTTCAACTCAGGAGAACCTCAAGGTCATAAATCATTTGGGCACCAGAAACAGCAGTGTCTATTAGGGAGAGGGAGGTTCCTGCCCCACAGAGCAGCAAGGGAAAAGACAGCCTTGGCTTGAACAATTCAAGAGTCTCTGTACTTAGCACAACCCTTGCTAAAATCTTCAGACATGGATTTTATTTTCCTACAAGTCATTTAGTTGATTTTAAAATTATTACTTCACTCCTGTAACACCCTGTAAGATCTTGCTGTTTGCCACCAACATTATCTCTACTATCCAATTGCAATAATGCATTTAGAGCATTTATCAAACTTTGGAACACAATCAACACTCAGTACAATTTAATTGTTATTGTAACTATTATTAGCTACCATTTGTTGACTGTCTACTACATGCCAGGCACTTGAGTCTTCATTTCACAAATAAGGAGACAGGGTCAGAAAGTTAAGTAATTTGCCAAAACATCATTAGTAGACAGAGGGATAAATAGTTCAAATGCATTATTCCTACTTCTGAATGTTAAATGTCTAGTACTGGGTATCATTGGATGGACAAGCTAATTTTGGTTTTACCCATGTTGACAAAGTTTTCACTGTTTTATTAATTATCTACATTCTCAAAATGAAAGTAACAACTATTTACTATCCACTTCAGAATTATTTTGAATGGCATGTTTATTTCAGTTGTTTACATTTTTCTATTTTAGGAAGTATTTTTTCAATTGAATTTGTTGGATAAATCTTCCTTAATTTTGTTTCAGCTCATTATAATCATTATCTAAAAATTAAATTGGGTTTACAGATGTCCTATTATACTTATGGTTGTAGGGTAACAGAATATCGTTTGAGAGTTCCTATTTCTTTCAAATGATAAATCTTAAATAAGCAGCTTATTTTAATAATCATTCCTTTAAAAATATTTTTTACATCTGTAACTACCACTTCTGTTTTTGTATCAACTGAAATTCTGATGCTTTTATGACTACAATGAATAATTTCACTCCAACTCCCAAATCACATTTTCTATGTGCCATTTGAGACCTCACAGGAGCCTTCCTAAACCGCATATCCTACAATCTGGCAGAATGTTTCATGAATATTAAATACGTGGTTTATGAAAAACTCATTTAGATAATGAATTCTTAGAAAAGGAAGAGCTTTGAATATTCTTACTAGGAAAAATGTGTAAGAGGGAACTTGCATCAAAATCAGGCTGTGATGACAGCAGCAATAAATGACTTGTAGGCATTTTGGCTTAGCTTTCCTATCAGCTTGTGGACCGAAAGCGATTTTAGGACGTCCTTTGGGCAAATGTGAATACAGCACACTCTCCCCCACACAACTGTGTCTCTGCCACTGCTTGCTAATAATTAAAATCCCTTCAACAGGGTCTTTCCATCCACAATTAAACCTAACATATTTAAAATGTAGGGCTGTTGAGGGAACACTTAAGACAGACTGAATTTCAGTTCAAGGTCAGTGGGTCCATCTGGCCACCAGCAAATTATAGTCCTGGGAGAGGGGTTCCGGTGGAGGGAGCCCCGAACAAAAAGGCACAGTTGAAATATTTGTGGAATTATCACTAAGGTTCTACCTAAGTTGCTACAATAGGGGCTATGTAAAATAGATGCCCTGGGATGAAGCAGGGGGTACTAGGAATTTTTGACATACCCAAATTCAAATACCTCCACTTCACATAATTTAGATTTTTCTTTTTCTGTTTTAATTTAGCACACCTGACTTCTAACAAAAACATTTTTACTCTAAAGAATTTGTTATTTGAAAATTAACTATATAAAGTCTGTCATATCTAAAGTATTGAATACATATCAGTGAAAAAGATTTTACAATTTTGTTTATTTTTCTGTAGTTAGGGAGATGCCAGTCTTTAAATGGCATTTCAAGTTTTAATACTGCTGATTATTTTTCAAATTGTATTTTGAAATACTCACAGAAACGTTTCCTGTGTATTCCTCATAAGATGGCCTAAATATTAGCATTTGTTCTATCATACGCCCTTGCACTTATGATATGTATACATCTGTTTAACATGCAAATGTGTATGTATATATATTTAAAATGGTGATGTATATATGGATTATATATAATATCTGTATATGAAAATTGTTATATGTAAAAATGTGTACGTGTATATATGCAGACAAACTGTATATGCGTGTATGTAAATGTGTATGTATGTATGTGTGTATATATATATAAATATATATATGTGTGTATATATATATATATATGAATTCTGACATGTATTGCTATGGTTTGAATCTGTCCCCAAAGTTCATGGGTTGGAAACTTAATCCCCATGCGGTTGTTCAGAGGTGGGGCCTACTAGGTGGCGTTAAATCATAAGGGTTCCACCCTCATGAGTGGATGTCATTATCTCAGGATTAAGTCTGTAACTGTGGGCAGAAGTTTTTTATAAAAGCAAGTTTGACTCCCTTTGCTGTCACTCTCTCTTGCCCATGTGATGCATCATATGATATAGGGAAAAAAGGCCCACATCAGATGTGTCCTGTCAATCTTGGACTTCCCAAACTGCAGAACTATTCATCAAATCAATTTCTGTTCATTATAAACTACTTCATCTGTGTAATCCTGTTGTAGAATATTGGTACCAAGAAGTACTGCCTGTTGCTTCAAAAAATGCTTGAAAATTTGGAAAAGGTTTTGGAACTGGGTATTGGGTAGAGGCTGGAAGAATTTGGAGGAGCAGGATGGAAAAAAACCCTAGATTCCAAGGCTGTGAATGGAGCATTAAGGGCAATTCTGTTGAGGATTCAGAAGAGCTGTAAGGAGAGCCTGAAATCTTCCTAGGGATTGCTTGAGTGATCTTGTTATGGTTTGGATGTGAGGTGTCCCCACAAAAGCTCACCTGTGAAACAATGCAGGAATGTTCAGAGAAGAAATGATTGGGTTGTGAGAATCTTAACCCAATCAGTGAGTTAGTCACCTGATGGGATTAATTGAAGTGGTAGGGTGTGACTGCAGGAGATTGGAATTTAGGTGTGTGGCTTTGGGGTATATATTTTGTATCTGGAGAGTGGAGACTCTCTCTGCTTCCTGATCATCATGAGGTAAGCTGCTTCCCTCTGCCATGCTCTTCTGCCATGATGTTCTGCCTCACCTGGAGCCCCAAGGAATGGAGCTGTCCTTCTATGGACTAAAACCTCTGAAACAGTGAGCCCTCAAATAAACCTTTTCTCCTCTATAATTCATCAGATCATTTAGTCACAGCAGTGAGAAAGCTGACTAAAACAGCTCATGATCAGAATGTTGGTAGAAATATGGACAGTCGAAGCCATATCTGAGGAGGTCTCAGACAGAAATAAAGAATGGGTATTAGAAACTGGAATAAAGGCCATCCTTGTCATACAGTTGCAAAGAACTTGACTAAATTGTGACCATGTCCCAGGACTTCACAGAAGATAGATATAAGAGCAATGAACTAGGATATTTGGCAAAAGAAATATATAAGCAGGAACGTGTTCAAAGTGCCACACAGCTGCTTTTGCTTAGGGTGAAATGAGAGAAAAGAAATAATTTAAAGATGGGATTAATAATAAAAAAGGAAAGTAGAATGGAAAGAGTTGGAAAACAGCCTGGTTGTATAAAGATGAAAAAGCATGTTGAAGAGAGAATCCTAAGGGTGTGGCCAAATGATCTCTTGCTAATGAGAGGAATAAGGATAGGTGGACGCCTGTTCTATGCAGATATCTTTGCAGCACCTGGGACCACAGGGCAATGTTTGCAGACAGGCAATTTAGGGTCCTCAGCATTCACTGTCCCAGAGTCTTGGGACTCTGCACCTGCAATTCCAATGCAATGTCCCTAAGCAAACCCAGCCATGGCTCACTTGGGTCATGGGGAATTTGGGGACCAACCCCCAACCCTGTGTGGCCATGAAGCAGCATATGGAATGAAAGATTTTTCTGGAATCTTATGATTTAACGTTTTCTGCTCTGTTGGGTTTCAGACTTTCTTGGGGCCTGTTACTCATTTTATTTTTCTTGCTTATCCCACATTGTGTTCTAGAAGTAGATAACTTGTGCTAATTTCATGGGTTCATAGATGAAGGGAATTTGCCTCAGGATAAGTTGTGCCATGACTCTTATTTGTCTCTGATTTAAATGAGACTCAGGAAACTAATACGGATATCAGCAGATTTCTCAGCCCAGACCCTAAAAGCAAGAAGGGCCTGGAACAACATATTTCAAGCTCTGAAAGAAAACGGATGCCAACCAAGAATCTTATATCCAGCAAAACTTACCTTCAGATTTGATGACGAAATAAAATCCTTCCATGATAAACAAAAGCTTAAAGAATTCACAGAAAGCCTGCCCTACAGAACATTCTCAAAAAAATATTCGAAGAGGAAGAAACAAAAAATAGCAATCTCAGTCAACATCGGGAGGAATTATCCTAAAGAAAGAGTCAATCAAAGGAGAAACAAAGTTAAGCTAAAATGACAGGAATACAAGTCATATCTCAATAATAACCTTGAATGTAAATGGCCTAAACTCATTAATCAAAAGACATAGACTGGCAGATTGGATTAAAAAGAAAGACCCAACAATATGCTGCCTTCAAGAGACTCATCTCATAGAAAAACATGCCCACAGACTAAAGGTGAAAGGTTGGGAAAAAGCATACCATGCACACGGACTGAGTAAAAAAGCAGGGGTTTCCATCCTCATTTCAGATAAAGCAGACTTCAAGCCAAAGTTAGTCAGAAGGGATAAAGAAGGACATTTCATACTGCTTAAAGGAAGCATAAATCAGCAAGACATAACAATCGTAAATATTTATGCACCAAACAATGGCGCATCCATGTATGTCAATCAGATCCTTCTCAATTTCAGGAACCAAATAGACCAAAACACAATAATACTGGGGGACTTTAACACTCCTCTCTCATCATTGGACAGATCTTCCAAGCAAAAATTGAACAAAGAAACCATAGGACTCAATGACACAATCGCTAATTTAGACTTAACAGACATATATAGAATATTCCATCCATCAAAAAGCAAATACACGTTCTTCTCAGAAGCTCATGGCTCCTTCTCTAAAATAGACCATATATTATGCCACAAAGCTACTCTTAGTAAATACAAAAACATAGAGATACTACCTTGTATACTATCAGATCATAATGGAATGAAATTAGATATCAATGATAAAGTTAAAAACAGAAACTACTCCAAGACCTGGAGATTAAATAATATGCTATTGAATGATGCATGGATAATAGAAGACATTAGGGGGGAAATTAAAAGATTCTTAGAGGTCAACGAGAACAAAGATACAACATATCAAAATCTCTGGGATACTATGAAAGCAGTGCTAAGAGGAAAATTCATTGCATGGAGTGCATTTAATAAAAGAATGAAAAGTCAACAAATCAATGACCTTACATTATAGCTCAAAGCCCTAGAAAAAGAGGAACAGATCATCTCCAAAAGTAGTAGAAGTCAGGAAATAATCAAAATCAGAGCTGAAATCAATGAAATTGAAACAAAAGAAACAATTCAAAAAACTGACAAAACAAAAAGTTGGTTCTTTGAAAAAATAAACAAAATTGATAAACCCTTAGCCATGCTAATAAAGAGAAGGAGAGAGAAACTCCAAATTACTAAAATTCGTGATGGAAATGGAAATATTACAACAGACACAATTGAAATACAAAACATAAGAAGAAGCTACTTTGAAAATTTATACTCCAACAAAATAGAAAACCTGGATTTCATCAACAGGTTCCTAGAGGCATATGAGCCACCCAAACTGAATCTGGAGGACATACACAACTTAAATAGATCAATTTCAAGCAATGAAATAGAAGAAGTCATCAAAAGCCTACCAACAAAGAAAAGTCCAGGACCAGATGGATTCACAGCCGAGTTCTACAAGACCTTCAAAGAAGAGCTCATTCCAATACTCCTCAAAGTATTTCATGAAATAGAGGAGGAGGAAACCCTTCCAAACTCATTCTATGAAGCTAATATCACCCTGATACCAAAACCAGAGAAGGACACATTGAGGAAAGAAAATTTCAGACCAATATCCCTAATGAACATAGATGCAAAAATTCTTAACAAAATTTTAGCGAATCACATATAAAAGCATATTAAAAAGATAGTGCACCATGATCAAGTGGGTTTCATCCCGGGGATGCAAGGTTGGTTCAACATGTGGAAATCAATAAATGTAATTCACCACATCAACAGACTTAAAGTCAAGAACCACAGGATTATTTCAATAGATGCAGAGAAAGCATTTGATAAAATACAGCACCCCTTCATGCTCAAAACACTAGAAAAAATAGGGATAGTGGGGACATTCCTTAACATTGTAAAGGCTATCTATGCTAAGCCCACAGCTAACATCATTCTAAATGGAGAAAAATTGAAAGCATTCCCCCTGAGAACTGGAACAAGGCAGGGATGCCCTCTTTCGCCACTACTATTCAACATTGTTCTTGAAACTCTAGCCAGAGCAATTAGGCAGACTAACGAAATCAGAGGAATACGAATAGGAAAAGAAGAGCTCAAACTATCCCTATTTGCTGATGACATGATTCTCTATTTAGAAGACCCTAAGAATTCCACCAGAAAACTTCTGGAACTCATAAATGAATTCAGTAAAGTAGCAGGATATAAAATCAATGCTCATAAATCTAATGCATTTTTATTCGTAAGTGATGCATCCTCTGAGAGAGAAATTAGGAAAACTACTCCATTCACAATAACCTCAAAAAAAAAAAAAAAGAAGTAAAAGACCTCTACAATGAGAACTACAGAACACTAAAGGAAGAAGTTAAAGAGAATCTGAGAAGATGGAAAGATCTCCCATGTTCTTGGATAGGTAGAATTAATATTGTCAAAATGGCCATACTTCCAAAAGCCTTATACAAATTCAATGCAATTCCAATTAAAATCCCAATGATGGACCTCATAGAAATAGAGCAAGCAATCATGAAATTTATTTGGTGGAATAGGAGACCCAGAATAGCTAAAGTAATCCTTAGCAAGAAGAGCAAAGCAGGGGGTATCACAATACCAGACCTTAAACTATACTACAGAGCAATAGTAACAAAATCAGCATGGTATTGGCACCAAAATAGACAGGTAGATCAATGGTACAGAATAGAGGACACAGAGACAAACCTACATAAATACAGGTATCTCATACTTGACAAAGGAGCCAAAAAATACAATGGAGAAAAGACAGCCTCTTCAACAAATGGTGCTGGGAAAATTGGAAATCCATATGCAGCAAAATGAAACTAAATCCATATCTCTCACCCTGTACAAAACTCAACTCAAAATAGATGAAGGACCTAGGAATTAGACCAGAGACCCTGTACATAATAGAAGAGAAAATAGGTCCAAATCTTCATCATGTTGGCCTAGGACCAGATTTCCTTAACATGACTCCCAAAGCGCAAGAAATAAAAGCACAAATCAATGATTGGGATAGAGTCAAACTAAAAAGCTTTTTCTCAGCAAAGGAAACAATCAGCAATGTGAAGAGAGAGCCTTCAGAGTGGGAGAAAATCTTTGCCACACACACTTCAGATAGAGCACTAATCTCCAGAATCTACAAAGTGCTCAAAAATCTTTACGCCAAGAATACTAATAACCCAATCAATAAATGGGCCAAGGAAATGAACAGACACTTTACAGAGGAAGATCTACAAGCAATCAACAGATTTATGAAAAAATGTTCAACATCCCTTGTTATAAGAGAAATGCAAATCAAAACCACCTTAAGATTTCATCTTACCCCAATTAGAATGTCTTTTATTAAGAATACAGGCAACAACAGGTGTCGGCGAGGATGTGGGGAAAAGGGTACACTCATACATTGCTGGTGGGAGTGCAAGTTGGTGCAGCCACTCTGGAAAGCAGGTAGAGATTCCTTAGAAAACTTGGAATGGATCCACCATTTGACCCAGCTATCCCACTCCTTTGCCTATACCCAAAGGACTTAAAATCAGATTGCTACAGTGATACAGCCACATCAATGTTCATAGCTGCTCAATTCACAATAGCTAGATTGTGGAACCAACCTAGATGTCCTTCAATAGATGAATGGATAAAGCAACTGTGGTATATATACACAATGGAATATTACTCAACCATAAAGAAGAATAAAATTATGGCATTTGTAGGTAAATGGATGATGTTGGAGACTATTATGCAATGTGAGATCAGTCAATCCCAAAAATCCAAAGGCCAAATGGTCTCTCTGATAAGTGAATGATGATGCATAATGTGGGGTGGAAGGGTGGCAAAAATGGAGGAAGGATAGAGAGCATAGAGGGAAGAGAGGGGTGGGGTCGAGGTTGGGGGGTACGAATAATAACAGTATGTGTGACAGACATCATAGCCCTATGTACATGTGTGAATGCACGGATGGTGTGACTCTACTTTGTGTACAACCAGAAAAACAATAGCTGTACTCCATTTGTGTTCAATGAATCAAAAATTAAATAAAAAAAAATGAGACTCAGGACTTCATACTTTTGAGTTGATGTTGGAACTAGTTTCAATGAGAGGGGAATGGGTATTGGGATGAAATGAATATATTTTGCATATAAAAAGGACATGAATTTTAGGGGGCAGAGGCAGAACGCTATGGTTAGAATGTGTCCCCCAACGTTCATGTATTAGAAACTTAATCCCAAATGCAACAGTGTTTAGAGGTAGGTCGTACTGGGAGGTTTTTAGGTCAGGAGGGCCCCATCATCATGAATAGATTAATGCTGTTATCCTGGGAATGGGTTTGTTAGCACAGGAGAGTTTTTGTTTTTGTTTTTGTTTTATACAAAATGGAATATAGCCACCACTTACCCTCTCTCTCTCTCTCTTCACCCATGCAATGCCTCCCACCTTGTTGTGATCAAGCAAGAATTCCCTGACCAGATGCAGCCCCTTCATCTTGGACTTCCCATTCTCCAAAACTATGAGTCAAATCAACTTCATTATAAATTACCCAGGCTCTGGTATTTTGATGTAGCAGCATAAAGCAGACTAAGACAAGTATGATGTGTGCATGCGTGTGTGTGTGTGTGTGTGTGTGTGTGTTTCTGATTCATTTTAATGTGGATTGTAGACAAGATGACACTTTGCTTCAGCACGCATCTTCTAAAGAAAACAGGGATTTGTTTTTTATGAAAAAATTGTTAATCTTAAATTTCCAGGGTGAATCTAGTGTACTATTTTTTTCCATTTTAAGTTGCCAATATCCAAGGGCACTGGAGCTCAGTTTGAGGAAATGTTGACAGCTGCCCTAGACCATACATTCAAATATTAAGTAGAATACAGACTGAATTTTTGAAAAATAAAATGCAACTTTACCCTGTTTGTCCATTTGGGCTGCTGAAACAAAATACCTTAAAGCACTGAGTAACTTATAAACAAGAAGAGATCTATTGCTCATGTTTCTGGAAGTTGGGAAGTCCAAGATCAAGGTCCCAGCAGAGTTGATGCTGGGGAGGGGTCTCTGAATCATAGATGGTACCCTATGATGTGTCCTCACATAGTGGAAGGGCGAAAGGGGCCAAGAAGTTCACACAGGCCTTTATTATAAGGGCAGTAATTCCATTCATGAGGGCTCCACCCTCACGACCTAGTCACCTCCCAAAGGCCCACCTCATAATATCAACTCATTGGAAATTAGCTTTCAGCACAAGCATTCAGACCATAACAGACCCTTCATGCTGAACTGCCAGCATGACTCTTAACATTTCTTTCTTCATGTGCACAAAAAAGTAAGCCTCCCAATAAAATTAAATTCATTTTACCAAACAATAGCCCAAAGCCTTAAAATTAATTGATTGAATGAATATAACATAAGCCAAAAGGAAACAAGTTATCAGAGTAAACAGAGGGGGAGGCTGGGAAGAGCTATGGCTTTAATAGACTGTGGTGGAAATTACTGTCACATAAATCTATAAAGCTATTTGTGGGCCTAATAGAAGTTTTTGTTTCTAATGTTTTTGGCATATAATGAGCAAGAAAGCATAGAAAATTGGAAAGTGCACAGAATATAATTTTCATCTCTACCCTGAGCTACGTGGCCTTGAGTAAGCCTCTGAAACTTAATTTTTCAACTGTGAAGATGATGGAATAACAATTATTTCTAAGGCCTCTTCCAATTTAAGATTCTAAGATCTAGAAAAAAAGGAAATAGCACGCTAGAAAAAATATCAAACAAGACAATAAGATATGAAAATGTGACAAATGGAGTTGCTGAGTCAAAGGGAAGGTTGTTTTAAGGTACTGATAAAGAATCACTGATTTTTTTTTTTCTTTTTGGCAGTGCTAGGGATAGAACCCCGGGCCTCAGTTATTCTAGGCAAGCATTCTCTCCTGAGCTACACTCCCAAGCCATGGAATCATCAAAACTTTTAAACTCCATGTGGAAAGAGTAAAAATAAAACTCCATATGAGGGGTTGGGGTTGTGGATCAGTGGTGGAGCGCTCACCTAGCATGAGGCCCTGGGTTCTATTCTCAGCACCACATAAAAATAAGTAAAGGTATTGTGTCTATCTACAACTGAAAAAAGCATCCAAATCTATAGCTTTGCTATGTTTTGGGGATGAAGAAAATAAAACCAAGAAGTAGTCAGTAAGCTAAATACACCACAATACTTAATAAACATGTCTTGGGTTCTGATGTCTAAAAGACTAATCACAGCTCTAGATGAAGAAACTCCTAAATTATACAATAATGTGTAACTATAAAAATGAAAGCATTTAGGGCAAAAGTTGAACACATTTAAATTTATTGAGACCAGTAACTCATTATGCAAAAAGAAAAAAAATTACAACTAAAGAAAGTCAACAACTGTGAATCCATTCAAGAAAAGAACAAGTTGGTTGGGCTGGGGTTGTAGCTCACTGGTAGTGTGCTTGACTCACAAGCGTGAGGCACTGGATTCGATCCTCAGCACCACATAAATAAACAAAGGTATTTTGTCATCCATAACTGAAAACAAAAAATTAAATTTTAAAAAAAGTTGGTTATTTTTAATAGGAAAAACTGAAAAAACTCATTTACTATTTTTAAAAAATACCTAGAAAACTACCAATCACTATTGTGCATATAAGCTGCTTTGAAATCAAAGAAGCCCAAGCTTGTGTCCCAGCCTTAGCCTGGGAACTCGGTGATGTGACCAACCTCTGAAACAGGGCAATAATTTCTTTCTCTGTGTTTTTTGTCAAGATTAATTGAGGTGAGGCCCATAAACATTATCTGTAGCTCAGTGAAATGATTAACTATAATAGCATCCTTGTCATCATTCACAGCTTTCTGTTTTGAGGAGGAAAAGCAGGCACTTGAGTGCAGAGATGAAGAGGATGGGGCAGCACTGGAGGAAGAGCTGCAGAGGAGCTCAGGCTGGGAATGCCCTCTGCCCACCTTGCAGGACCAGGTATTGATAGGGCCCACCTTTCTTTAGCACTGTTCTCTGATGTGCCAGCTTTCAGGCAACCCCTTTTTGATCTGTGTAAATGGCCTTTCTGATCTTACTTTCAAAAGTAAAACAATTTTAAAAGCCAATAGTTACTTTTCTGTGGAATTCTTTGGAGCACACACTTGAGAAATAAAGTCAAGCAAGATGGAGTCCTAGGCAACAGTGATGGCTAGAGAGTCACCCAAGCAGTGTTGTGGCATGGAAAAGAAATTTGCCTTTTTTTTTTTCTTTTTTTTTTTTAACCAGGTGGGGAGGTTGACTAAAGCTACTTAAAAGAAAACTTGAAACAAGATTTTACTACTTCCTTTCTGGAGAACCTTTTCCTGGGTTCTTTGAAAATATTGCTTAGTCAGTACAGAGAGAAAGTTCCTTCACTAATTAAAATAAAGGTTGCCATTTATTGAATCTGCACCATGTACTTTTTCCATCAAATTACGTATCTCCTTTTAATGATCTGGGAGGTAGGATTATTATTCCATTTTGTAAATAAAGAGAAAGTCAGAAACAAAGTGACTAGTTCAAATTCACACAACCAAAAAGTAAGACACTTAAAACAAATCTAAATCATCATGAATTCACAGGTAGATTTTCAACTTGCCCTAGCTAAAAGAGAGACCTGAGTTACAGGAGAAAAATAATACCAGAAAACGGAGTTTTTGAATTTAAACCTTGACTTAATATTTTATTTACAGGTTTTTTACCTTGAATTTTCTTGAGACTTATTTTCAGTGTACATAACCAAAGGAATAAAAACAATGAGAGAAAAGGCTTATTTTTCCAGTGCCAGGTTAAATTTGATCTTGCAGAAAGGCAACATGTTTTGTTTTCAAGGACCTACTGAGAAGTAATATGAAATATCTTTAACTATTTATGGTTTTAATGAAATGAAAGAAATATAGGACATGTTACCCATTGAATATTCTTGGGTAATAAAGCCCATGTGATTGATTTTAAAATGAAAATTTTTAAAGACTTTTTCTAAGGCAGTTTTAGGTTCACAGAAAAATTGAGAGGAAAGTACTGAAACTTCCCATATGCTCCCTGCCCCCTTTATACGCACAACCTCCCCCATTATCAACATCCCCACCAGAGTGTGACGTTTGTTACAATTAAAGAACCTACACTGACACTTCATAATTACCGAAGGATGAATTTTTTAGAGTGGTTTTAAAAAAATCTCCTTTTGGTAAAATACTGGAAACAGCCGCATTTCCTATAAGTCTCTACAAGCAGCATCTTTTCATGTACTGTAGAAAATACACATAACCTAAAATATGCACATCAATTAGACATGGCAAGTTGTGTAGCCTCTTAGGAAGACTTGAGTTAGATTGGACCTTCTTTTGATTAATGGGCATTCTTTAAATGAACTAGTCCAGATTCTGCCCAGGAGCATAGTAGGGGTATCCCAAGGGAATGCAGTAAACACGTCTGAATGTGGACTATCTATCTTCATCATCAAATACTGCTCAAAAGTAATTGGTTTTGAAGTACCCTTAAGATTGTGGTCATAAACTCAAGTGTCTAGAGAATCCAGGCAGGTGATATAAATGAGTCAAGTGGGCTGAGGAGAAGAAAGCATCTGAAGCATGGTGGTGACAAATGGCACCTGACACTTGGCCTTAGTGTCAGGGAGATGATCCAAGTCACACGATTATGGCAAACTGGCCATTGAAAGGGGAAGCTGCTTTTCAATTTTAGGTGACTGAGGCCATGTAAAAACTGGGGCCAATGCTCTCAAATCATCTGACTTCTAATTATTCATTGTTTTAATTTTCTTATTAACACATATGAACTGTACATATTAATGGGGTTCAGCATATTTCCACACATGCATACGGCATGCATTGATCATATCCAACCACCTTTCTTTAACTCCCCACCAGCCACGCCCTTCCCTAACAATGGCTATTCTACTTTGAGGTCAACTTCTTCAGTCACCACATATGAGAGAGAACATGCAGTACTTCTCTTTCCATGTCTGGCTTATTGAACTAAACACAATATCCTCAAATCATTTGGTTTTAAAAGAGGGACTAGAATTACTCCTTAATGTTCAATATTAACAACTAATTTAAAAACGCCCTTTGGACCAATTACAGAGAATACCTGTGGACCAACCACATCTTGTCAGCGGGCCATAAGTTTGCAACTTCTGACTTGAGTAAATAAGACAAAAAATAATCAAAATAATACCTGAAAATGATCTCATTATTCCAAATCCTTACACTTTTAAACCAACCTTAAAAATGCACTTAAGTTATATTTCCAAAACAAACAGAAAACACTCAGGATCTATGTAAAACCACAGTGTGTACTTCTGAATGTGTGAATTGTATACTACCTACTTCAGAATTAAATGAAGAGTTTGTTAAAAAAAAAAAAAAGGTATATGCTGGATTTGCATTTATTTGGTCTCCTGTGGGTCGTAGGAATCTGACCATGCACCAGCACCACAATCCCAAGATCCCCAGATATTAATGGAGTTTCTGCCATTGACGATATACAGACGAGATGGTCATTTCACTGCCAGCCTTAACTTGGTATCTTCCCTATTCTCTAAGGCAGAGATAGCTCCAATTTAAAGAAGTACAAGTTTTGGCTCCTTTGGCTCCCTGCTTGTTTGGGTGATCCTGAACCCAACTATGCATCTGGGTCATTCAATTATATAGTTACAGGTTGATACCTTATAATGACAAATGTCTACCTCATTAGCTTCAAGTTTACGGTTTCAGTTTATGTCTTCATTTAGCTAATGCCTTGGTGGGTTATTTTCTCTTGGCTCCCTACTGAGTATCAGTGTAATGTACCTGATCAGTGCCCAGTAAGTAATTTTTGATTGACTATTATAATGCATTAATTAGAACACTGTCAACTATGCCTACCAGATCAACTGTCTGTGACTGAACTGAATAATCATTTACTTTATCCCACTAGGCATTTTAGTTAAGCCAATAACTAGACTAACGTGTAGCTCTCAGAAAATTATTGGATGACATTGACCAAATGAACCCATCCCCAAATAATTAATGTCACTTCTGACCTTGCCTGCTCTTAAATTCAGGGAGTAAATATATTACTAAAAGTATAAAGCTCATAGCACACTCTTTCATACAAGACAAGAATAGCCTCCTAAAGGTGGTATAGATGATATGTCACATCATTGTAGACACTGGAAACATTAGCTATAGAAAATGCTTCTGGACTGACAAGTTAAAGAACTTTAGATTTTAGTATGGCTAGGAAAAACCACAATTGAAATGTAAATTGGTGTTTTGCTTCAGTGAAAAATGAGCCTAAATATAAATTGTCTCTTAAAAACATTGAGGTCAGGAAAAAGCAATAGACTACCTGTGTTTTCTTTACTTTCTCTCTCTCTCTCTCTCTCTCTCTCTCTCTCTCTCTCTCTCTCTCTCTCTGTCTCTCTCTCTCTGTATTGACAATTAAACCCAGGGTGCTTTGCTTTAGAGCTACTACATCCTCAGTCCTTTTTATTTTTAGACAGTCTTGCTAAGATGTTTGGGCTGGCCTCCAACTGCTGATCCTTCTGCCTTAGCCTCCTAAGTCCCTGGGATTAGAGGCATGTGCCACTGTGATGGGCTAGAGGTCTTTTCTATCTCATGTTCATATCCTGTAAACCACAGAATCTTGAATATGGAGCATGGTGTAAGAGATTATTCATCCCTTAGCCTAGATCATAAATAGCCTATTTCTTAAACCATTCCAAGCATCTTTAGACAAAAGCAATTTATGACCTCTGAGGCAACACTCTCCAGAAGATAAACAGACAGTTTCTTGCATATCTTGCTTCTTTTCACCATTTCTATAACATTCTAGAAAGCAACCAGGCTTGCGGTTCACAACAGTCAAATATGCCATTGGATTCCTGGGCACAGTGATGTGTCTTGAATTCATCCTAGCAGAGATGAAGTAACAAATTTGTCACTGCTTAGTCTAAGCAAGATGGCCCTGCATAATATCTTTAGAAATACTAAGTCAAGATGTCACTGGGAAAGAAGGTGAAAAGAAGCCAGTTACCAACATCAAATCAGGTTCCAGGTGTGATGACCCTTAATCACAAGCTCTGTAACCTGCAAGTCAGCAGAATGTTATTGTATCCAGCTCCCAGCAGAAGCCAGATACTTTGGCAAGTGCAGCCCCACCTGCACACTGACAGATGTGCAGTCAACATCATGTCCACAAACGAGAGACAGAGCAGGGGGCAAGTCGTTAAAAAAAAAAATCTTACAGTTATAGATAGCCTCTCTTATATTCTACTCCCCCACCCCAAGCTAGTGACCTTTATTTTAATATCTGAAAGATCGATGAATCTATTTTAATTTAGAGATGAAAATTAACCTTTGGTGACCAGGGTCTTAAAACTTGTACTTTAAAGAACTCCTGGAAAATTCAGTCTTCCATTTGTTAAAAAGTCAGAATAAAACACAGTCATTTTGCAATAAATACAGCAACAAATCTTCAAATAATTTTTTCCTGCATAGCACACACAGAAATAGCTTAAGCTAGAGTTCATGGAGTGATGTAGAAATTGCATGTACTAATCTTTATTTTTGCCTTCTTTTACATTGGTACAGTTGATGGTCTACCATCAATCAATCACCTTGATGTTCTTTAATTAACAAATGTAAAAATTTCCAAAAGACTATTGTTTTACTTAGAGGAATTAAGAAATGAAATATTCAATGCATTGTCAATGATTGGATGAAATGTATAACTGTATTATCTGATGGGTTGATTCTTATTTTAAAAAAGAGAATCCCCAGACTAAATATATGGGATTCCAGAAGGCTGATTCTAGGAAACTGAAAAAACATTATTTTAGAAATAAGTTAGAAAAATAATTTTAATTGTGCTTATTGTAGAATTAACTTTTCACATAACTAGTGGTGGGAAACTACTAAGATGACTGTTATGGTTTGGATATGAGGTATCGCCCCCAAAAGCTCATGTTTTGGTGCAGGACTGCTCAGAGGTGAAATGGTTAGATCATGAGAGCCATACCTAGTCAGTGGATTAGTTTTGTTTGATGGATTGACAATTTGAATAGACACTGTGTAGTAATTGGTAGGTAGGTCGGGTATGGTTAGAAGAAGCATGTCACGGGGTGTGCCTTGGGGCTTATATGTTTTGTCTCTGTGTTCTTATATTCTCTGCCAGTTACCATGCACTGAGCAGCTTTCCTCCACCATGCTCCTCTGCCTTGATGTTTTGTCTCACCTCAGGCCCAGAGCAATGCAGTTGCCGGAACATGGACTGAACTTCTAACACTAGAAGGAGCCCCAAATAAACTTTTCCTACCTCTCAAATTATTCTTGTCAGATATTTTGGTCCCAATGATGAAAAGCTAAAACAATGATTAATACCTTTACAGTTACCAACAATTAGAATTTATGAATAAGGAATATGGAAAGAAAAAATCATTAGGTTTTAGAAGGGGTGTCCACTGTGGGTCCAAAGCAGTCTCTGAAAATTCTTGATGTGTGCCTAGACCGAAGGCTGACCCACCTCCAATAACAGGCACATAGACAACCGAGTAGGTCAAGGAACCCACAGCATGACTGCTAGGAACCGTCTACCTCCAGGGGGTAACAGCTGTGAAGAGTGGCTTATTGTTTGCTTGCTTCAATGTCTGCTGCTTGATGAGCCTGCATTACAGTCCATTCTGTGTGCTGTATCCACTTCAGCCACCTGCATCACTGTTGTGGGCATGGGGAATAGGAAACTGGCACAAACATACAGATTCCTGGCTACTGCTTTTCTGTGAGGAAAACCATCTCTGACTGAGGGGAGAGGGATTGCTTAAGTGTCCTTCCTGTCTACCTATCACTCAGGATTAAAATCCCAATCATCTTTGACTTTTACTACTGTCCCTAACATCTAACCTGTTTTTACAACCCATTATCTCCTCCTCTGAATTTTTTTTTCTACACCTGTTCCTTTCTCTTTATTTCTACCACCACTATCCTGTAACCTCATGATCTCATTTGATTATTGAAACAAATTCCTAACTAACTACCCCTGCCCAAAGTTTCCATTTCATTCTATTTCCAAGAACTACCTTTGTTGCTTTACCTGTTGATCATAACAAAGCCTCCTCATTACTGACAAAATAAGCCCCAACGTTTTGAGCAATACTCAGAACCAGCTATTTGGGCCTGTAAGATTAGATAACATTCAATTCTACCGTTGAGTACTGAGTGCCTGCTCTGTAATGTGGTCCTAGATGCTCTGAATGCTTCTCTAATAAAGACATTCTTCTTGTCCTCCAAGAGCTTGTACTTGCCACTTCTTGTAATGGCCATCATGATGGTTACCGTGTGTCTGATTTCTTCCATGGACACGACCTCATGTTCCTTTTGCTCCAGTCCACATGGAATCCCTGCTTATAGTCTTGACTTTCCTTCCTTCGTTCATACAGTTCCATTCCTAGTTGCTGTCTTCAACTTCCTTTATTTAACACATATTTATTGTTCACCTAAAGACAACAGAGAACACATCAAGAACAAATAAACCAAAAGCATAGATAATCATATTTAAGAAAAATAAAATAGATTAAGGGGGAGAGTCAAATTGTTCAACTTTTGCCCCTTCTGTAAGGATGAAATTCAGACAAGCTCTTGTGGTCCTCACAACTAACTACTAGGCTCGATTCTGCAGTGGAGTGGGGGCAATGCAGAGGAGGGGAGATGAGGAGAGGTGTGACTAATCCCAGTCAGAGCCCATGGTTGAGCTCAACAACAATAATGATGATGAAGATCACTAATATTCATTGAACACAAATAATACAAATATTATCTGTTTAAAACCTTATAGTAAGATGCTATTATTTCCCATGTTATTGATACTTGAGACATGCGGGAGATTAAATAAGTTGTCTACATTTACAGTGATGTTAGAGGCAGAGCTGATGGGACCAAGGCAGGCCAGATCTAAGTCTTAAACTGATTGTCATTCTATGAATTGACTCACAGGATTCCAGTCTCATAGCAAAGATGGGAAAAGTGAATTCTGAGTAGATGCCCCCAAATTTCCATGTCAATAGACTTTGCCTCCAGTTTCCTCTCTTCTATCCAGAACAACAAGAATGAACTAGCTATCTAATGTGAAAGTTCAACTGCGTCATTGTCTTGACCGAATGGCTCCCACTATTGGAGAGGAAAATCATCGTTACATATTACTCTCTAAGAAAAGATATAGGGTGGTGTTTATCTTAAGGGTTCAAGAAAACTGACCACCAAATCTAAGCAACTGGCACAGAAGGCAAAGTTATTTAGTAACTTGTCCTATTAGCCATTATGAAGATAATTCTTTATTGGTTGTCACTGATAGATTGTCTGCAAGGGAATTTGGGTTTTATCCACAGAAATCCCTTCTTGGGGCTATTCCAGCGAAGTTGGTTCAGCTCAAGGATGCAAAAGAGAGGATGGTTAAATACAGGGACTTTGGAACCAGAGTTTGGAATCTTGTCATCAACACTTTCAGCTTCATTAATCTTTGCTGTCTTATCTCCAGCAACCTCATCTGCAATTTGAGAATGCCCCCCTTCTAGGGCTGCTGTGAGAATTGAATGAGATAATACATGTAAAGGGCTTGAGAGAGTACCTACACAGAAATTCCTAAGCAAGTGGTAACTATGTGTATAACTTTAAGGTTTTTGTTGTTTAATATTTTAATTATAATTAATTTTAGTGGTTTAAGACATTGTCCTATACTTGAATCATATTTAATGATTTATATTTTTATTTTTAATTGTATTAAATTTTACTTTATATTTTATATTAATATTTAATCATTAATTATAGCTGCTTATCTCAAGTAGTAATATATGAAGGTGATACAAACAAGCAGTATAAGAGAATATTAAAAAAAAAAAAAAGCAAGCCCCCCTTTCCAGGGAAAACCATTGAGAAGATTTTTTTTCCCTTCCAGAGTTTTTCAATGTATTTAAAGGCATACATTTTTTAAAAATATAAGTAAGAGCATTTTATGGCTCAGTTGTGTACCTTGTTTATCTCCTGTGAAGATTGTTCCGTATTCACACATATAGACCCACTGAATTACCTTTAATGGCTATATGCTATTTCAACAAGTGAATGTAGCATAAATAATTTAGCAAGTTCTGCATTGATGGACACACACGTTGTTTTCAGCATTTTCTATGACAAAATAACATCCTGATAAATAGTCTTTTAATTGTGTGACAATCACTGTAGAATTAATTTCTCAAAGTGAAATTTCTGGTCCAAATGGTATATGTATTTGAAATTTGTTTAGCTCTTCAACTGCCCTCTGAAGAGAATGAAAGAATTTATACGCCTACCCCATCGTGGTGAGAGAAGTTACTTAGCCACATTCCTTAAAAACCACTACATTTTAAGCCTGTTTTCTCAGAAAACCTCATGCCACATTCTGTCTCCTTGCCTGTAATCTTATACTTTATCCTAGAGTTCTTTTTTTTCATATGTTTATCTGAATCTTACCTAACTGCTCTATTAGGATACTCTCAGTTCCAAGTAACAAAACTCAGATGAAACTAGCTTAAGGAAAATTAAAGGTGTGTGTTTAGGGGAGGGGGAGATAATTGCTGAGAGGATTCTGTGTGGTTCCCCAAACTGAAAGATGAGTTGTAGGTTCCAGGGCAGTTCTAGACACCTTGGGGACGAAAGCCTACACAACACTCCTTCTATTCATTCTAAACCCTGCTCTCTGGATGACTTTAATTCTCTTCTATGGTAGACTGGTGCATCCCATAACCATCAAAAATGTGAAAAATTACATAAATTGTGGCAAACTGTAAACATGAAATGTCAAAAGACATTTTGCAATGGAGAGTTATGGCTGGTCCTACTTTCAGTATCTTCTCTGTCACCAAATGGAATTCAATGGAAAAGTGTAGAAAGCACTGGCCAAATGTTTAGAAGAATCACTCTCCCCAAAATTCATAGTCATAAATTTACTGTTATTATTTATAACAACGTTCTTTAAATGAGCATTGTTGAGGATCAATTCCAAGATCTGTCACCTAGGTGACTCAAATAGCTTGGCATGGCCCCTTCTGGGCACTCTCTGTGGTTCTGAACCACCCCCTCGGGCTTCAATTTAAGAGTGACTTGAAGTGTGATAGGAAATGGGAATAGAGAAAGTGAAAAAGCTGTTGCAGGAAAAAAGACATGGGTTTTGTTTTGGTAACTTTTAAGTGCTCACAGTTACCAACAAATAAACTACCATTAACGTTGGGCAACTGAAAGAATAAACAACTTTGTGGGAAGCATTGTTAATCTGAGCAAATATCCCCATGCACAAGAAAGGTCACCTGGGGGAGTGGGCAGATGGCCATGGGCAGAGGTGGAATGGGTGACTTGCCATCACCAGTTGACACATAACACATTGTACATGAATTTGCTTTATTTTTGTTCCTATATCATGATGGAAAATTGGAAAATTAAAACAATAATAACTTAAGGTTCAAAATCCACAAAGGTATGTTTAAGCATATTTCATGGTTCTGTAAAGATTTCAAGATTTGTTTTATGTCTGAGTATTGTGTGTCCCACCAACGATACAGTAATTTTTACTTTATATTATTATGTTGATGGGCATTATTCTATTTGACATAAGATTTTATTTCATCTTTCCCCACTTAAAATAAGTTGTTGGAAAGCTGTTATGTGTTATTTGAGAAATTTTAAGATCAATTAGTTCTTTTAGAAATAAACTTCAATCAAAAACATAAAAAATATTTAGTTAAAAAATTAGCATGTTTTATATCAGTAATTTTTCCAATGCACTTCTTCTCTGCTACTCTTTCAAATTTTTAAGAAATGTGTAGACTTCTAATCTCAGAGGCAAGAAGACTAAAGTGCATGATATTAATATAATATCCAAAATGCTTCAGTAATCTCTAGCCTTATGGAAATTTTTAAAGTTAAATTTATTTATTTATTTTTATTTTTGGCAGTTGGGATTGAACCCAGGGGCACTTTACCACTGAGCTACATCCCCAGCCCTTTTTATGTTTAATATTGAGGGTTGGCTCCACTAAATTGCTGAGGCTGGCCTAAAACTTGTGATCCTCCTGCCTCAACCTCCCGAGTTGCTGGGATTACAGGCATATGCCACCATGCTCAGCTTCAAGTTAAATTCATTTAGAAATATGAAATGTACAGTCATAGTTATCCATATAAACATTGCAGACTTGCTGCACACATCTGAGGAGTTTATGATTTCACTGAAAAATCCAGTCATATCCTAGACATGTTGAGGTACCAGAGATTCATGTTCACCTATCTTACATATCCACAAATACAATAATGCTAAAACCTGTGCCAGTTCCAAGTCTTCCCTTGATGTGACTATCAGCAGCAACTGACCCAGTTCACTCTCTTCTTCCTCTTGTGGTGTCTTCTCTTTCCCTACAAAAGAAATCTCCTTTGTTAGTATCTTTGTCCTGCTCTTTTCTCTATTTACTTTCTCTTCCTTGATGATCTTATCCAGTATCTTGGGCTTTAAATCCCACTCATATACTGACCACCTTTACATTTAGATTTTTAGCCCAGACTCATGTTTTCAACTCCAGAATCAAATGTATGTAAATGCCCACCTGATATCTTGGAGCTTCAATAAACATGTGAAACTCAGCATGTTTTTAATAGAATTATTCATCTTCCCCTATCCCCCATTCCTATCCATCCAGTCTTCTAATCTGTGGTAGTTTTAAAAAGAGGCTACAAATTCTTTGATACTCCTCCCATGAACAATTATGGTCTAGGTTCCCTCATGATGGGGCTTGTGCCTACTTTGGCTGAGTATGTACAGTATAAATAAAGCCTGATGACTTCTGAGTTGGTTCATAAAAGGTGATAAGACTTCTGCCTGATCCTCTTGGAACACCCACTCTCTGGAAACTCCCTCTAGGTTTGCTCTCTTTGTGGGCATATCCTTTGGAACCCACCTCCCATGCTGTGAGAAGTCTAAGACACATGAAAAGTTCAGATTTAAGAACTCTGGTTGGTCTAATCTTCAGTCACCCTAGCCCAGGTGCCAGGCACGTGTGAAGAAACTTCCAAACAATTCCAGGTTCCGGTCACACGAGTCACCACCAGCCATGAGATCCTAAGCATTCTGGAGCTGAAACAAGCCATCCCTACAGTGCTCTGTCTGAATTCCTGACCCACAAAGACCTAGAACAGAATAATGTGGTCGATACTTTACAACACTTTTTTTGGAGTAGTTGTTAACCCAAACCTTTATTTGGGTTAACATGAATGATGAAACCTTTATTTTTCCAGTTATACAGGGGAAAAAATCATGGTGTCATCCTTTACTCTTTTTCTTGCATGTCACATCCAAATCATCTTTAAATCCTGCCAAGGTCACCTTCAAAATATATTCAGAATGTGATCACGTCTCATCCTTTCTTCTGATGACTACCATCATATCTTGACCATATTTCTACAATAGTCTTTTGACAGGTCTACCTGCTTCTGTTACTATCACTGCCCCCCTCCCTCAATAGTCCATTCCTGCTTTAGGCAGCTCTTTTGCTGTGGTGACTGAAAGATCCAATCAACAATTTAGGGAAGAAAAGTTTATGTTAGTGTTCATGGTTTCAGAGGTCTTAGATCAAAGAAGGTTGGCTCCGTTCCTCGGGGCTTGAGGTGAGGCAGAACATCATGGAGGAAGAGTGTGGCAAAGGGAAGCAGCTCACATAGTGATCAGGAAGCAGAGAGACAACTCCACTTGCCAGATACAAAATACATACCCCACAGACATGGCCCCAATAAACCACTTCCTCCAGCCACCCCCACCACTTCAGTTACCACTCAGTTAATCCCTATCAGGGGATTAATTCACTGATTGGGTTACGACTCTTACAACCCAATCATTTCTCCTCTGAACCTTCTTGCACTGTCGGACATGTGAGCTTTGGGGGGACACCTCACATCCAAACCACAATTCCCAACAGTGCTGATAGAATGCATCTTTAAAATGTCAGATTACGTTATTGCTCCCTTAAGTGCCCTCCAGCAGTTTCCCATGTCCTTCTGATTAAAAATCCCAAGTCCTTAAAATGGTCCAAACCATCCCTTATGATTTCCTACACCATTATCTCACCAAGCTGCTTTCTTCCCATTCTCCTCTCTCACTCTGTACAACACTTGAGTAACTCCCTATCTTCTTTGAATGTGCCAAGCGAGCTCTTATGCTGGGCCCTTGCACTAGCTGCTTCTCTGCATGGAACACTCTTAACCGTTTTCCAGTTGGCTAGCTATCTGCCTGCTTCACATCTCTACTCAGTGTTGCATTCTTGAATGAGGCTTACCTGCACCACTTCTTTATCCTATAAATTCCCCTTATATTGATTTAAATTTTTCTTTTTTTTCACAGGACTTATCACTTTCAAATATGCTAGGTATTTTCATGATTTAAAATGCATAGTTTTAGGGCTGGGGATATAGCTCAGTTGGTAGAGTGCTTGCCTCGCAAGCACAAGGCCCTGAGTTCAATCCTCAGCACCACAAAAAAATAAAATAAATAAATGTATAGTTTTTATCATCATCTTCCTTTGCTACAATGTAAGCTTCATGGGTAGGGAGGGGGTGCGGACCAGTCTGCTTTTTGCCCTTATTGCAAGCATCAGAAACAGTGACTTACAGTTAATTCTCAATAAAAAATATTTATTGAATGAATGGGAATTAAAAATTTAACTGGCTAGGAATCAGAGAAATTTGGTAAATTAAGAAATACAAAATTGTAACATTTTAGCTAGTTTTAATGAATTGAATGTTATTAATAAAACAAATAATTTTATGTTTGAGTTTTAGGTTTATCTTCTTTTCTTTTTTCCCATGGGACAGGGTCTTTCTGTTTTTTGTTTTGTTTTTGTTTTTGTTTTGTGGGCCTGGTGCATTCAAGGTAAGCACTCTACCAACTGAGCTATATCCCCAATGGTTTACTAGTCTTTTTTATTTTTATTTTTATTTTGAGAGAGGGTCTTACTAAGTTGTTTAGGGCCACACTGAGTTCCTGAGGCTGGCCTGGAATGACCCTTCTGCTTCAGCCTTCCGAGTTGGTGGGATTATAGATGTGTGCTCCTGTGTCCTGCTAAGTTTTATCTTCTTTATAAAAGAGTGTAGTCCCTTTGTCCCTTAGCGTCCATCCCAAACTGATGCAAAACAAAATGTAAATTCATATGAATATATTTTAAATGCATTTATAATGTCTACTTCACTACTTTCCCTCAAATACTTTATATATAGCAAATCCAATAACACTTGTTCAATATTACAGGAGAATAATACTGGGAAACCATAACAAATTTCTATTTAAAAAATGATGACTGTTCTTAATTTGCCTTTCACTTGTCTCTAGATTTCCATTGTAAAAATGCATGAAAAAGTGTAAGAGCATCAGATTTGATTACTTAGTAGATACAGACTAGCTTAAGAAAAAAGGAGTGGAAAAAAAATCATTTTTGGTTGGTACCCAAAGTAATATTATTTAAGTGAGTCAGAATGCATTGGAAGCCTTGTAATTTCCTCCTTGGGAGTTTCTATGGATTGCCCAATCAAGGATTTAGAGACAATCATTGTTCTGCTTTTGAATTCCAAAATACTCATACAGAGATGCAGTATTAGGTCATGACACCTTAGTGTGCCAGAAAACTAATCTGGTATGTCTTGGCAAGCATTAAACTAGAAAGACTAAGAGTCTGGGGCCAAGAAAGGAAGAGAGTGCATTACAGGTGGGAAGGGTAAGTTGTGTTGAATTGTGTGTGTGTGTGTGTGTGTGTGTGTGTGTGGTTTGATATTTCTGTGTTTGTGCCTATATTTGTACTCTGGATCATGGTCAAAACTTTTAGTCATTGCAGTAGGATATTCAGAATAAAACTCTTTAGAGACTTTTAACAATTGCTCGAGGTCTAACCTTATATTTCATAATATCTTCATTCATAATCAGGGGTAGGATGGAGACAGCTTCACTTTTAGCAAGTTCCCAGGTGACTCTGAGGTTAGTGACTCTTCCGCCCACATGCAGACACCACACCACAGGTAGCAATGTCATTACAAATTCTCAAATTCAAATGAACTCCCAATCTTCCCAAACCACAAAAAGCTAAAGTCCCTAAGCTTCTAATCAGTTTATTTTTTTAAATGAAAACCCCTTGAGTGATGAGGAACTACTTTTTAAAAAGAAACAAAGAAAAAAAGGATATAATTGTTAACTTTCCAATTGAGGCAGAGTGGGAGAAAAATAAGGGGCTGTGGTAACACAGGATGCTTTGTTAGTACCGAAAACCAACTAGTTTGAGCTACAAAGTCTGACTACTGAATAGAGGTTATAGGACATTCATTGTTGCTTGAAATTCTCATTAAAAATAAACAAATGAAGTTGAACTATTTTGAACTTTCCTGGTTATCAAATTTTAGACTGAAATGTACTGCAACAAAAAGACAAATAAGAAATGGCTGAGGATTCTTTCTCTTGATTAAATGACCAAAAGAGTGAGTGACATTATCTAAGAGAATGACAAGCTCCCCGCAAAGAAAACTGTAAAGAAAATGAGAAGGTAATAGTTGATGAAATCAAATTAAGCAAAAGCAAGAAGACAAATAAAAAGCAGAAAAAGCAAGTCTATCAGACAGAAGCCTTTCAGACTTACCCCACCCCGCCCCCAAATCGCCCATCAGTAGAATTCCTGAAATGAGAAAATTCAACAATGGCATAGCATTTTCACCTCCTCCTTTTCTTTCAACCTCATCCATCTGTTGATTCCATACTTTATTTATACCAAAACAGCAAATGCTTTGAAATTGTCTGTTGAAATCGGTGTTGTTCTGAGTTCTCTAGGAGAGAGGATGAAATCAGGATGAGAGTAGAGCTGGATTCTCACTAGCTGATTGCCAGTAATTGATTTTTTCTCAAAGCAGCTGTAAGATCCATGCAGGATTGGGCCAATGCATGCTCCACCCAGCTGTAGCCCACAGGTGGAGACCTACCTCTGTTGAATGGTTAAGGCTGTGCATTCATCTGATCCCAGAGCATCTAATTAAAACAATTTCCTTTGGGCTTAAGTCAGTGATTTTTCTTGAATTTTATTGTAAATAAGAATGTCTTGCAGTGCTGTTTAAATTTGGATACTGAGGTTCTATTCTTCCCTAAGAGGTTTAGGTTCAGTAGGATTTGGGTGATGTCTGAGTCAGAAATCTGCATCTACCTCCTCACCTCTCCCCATGCTGGGGATCAAACCCAGGGCCTCAAGTATGCCAGGCAAGTGCTCTACCACTGAGTCAAACCCCCATCCCAAATCTGCATTTTTAATTACACCTTGGAAAACACTACACATTTATGAGAGAGAATAACTCTTCACACTGCTCAGAAAGATTCGATATCTGTGGTTGAAAAGACAGAAGCTCCAAATGCAATGATCTCTCAGTTAAATGGAATTATAACTGCTGTCGTTCTCTTCAAATGTATCGATAACACTGAAAAGTAAATGAAATGCCCTACTTGCATTTCATAGTGCCATATTATTATGCCTTATACTTATCATACATTATTAGAACTGTACTACCTAAGGGTGGTGCAGAATAAGCATCACCTCGAGTGTGCAAACAACACAGCTGCTCAGCCTGCCCTACAACCTCTGAATCAGGACCTGCATTTTAAGATCCTCAGGTCTCAGAGGTCCTAATCTCGCAGATTCTCAACCCAAATGTGACTTTGCAGCTAACCCTTTAGTTCTTTTCACACTTTTTTCCAATCTAAATGGATGAAGGACTTTAATTATAAGAGAAAACAAAGTTATTAAGGGAAGAGGTATCTTCCAGACTTCCATCTGTGACTGATGACTTTTAAGTTACAAAGGAATTGATTGCTATGTAATTTCATTCACCCTGTGTTTATCTATCTCCCAACTTCACTGTGAGCTTCCTGTGTGCAGGATCATGTCTTAGATATCTAAATCCTTGATGCCTCTCCTGATGCCTAACACACAAGTAGGTGCCTCAAAAAGCTTGAATGGGGGAAAAAAATCTGACAATCATTTATCTGAGTTATAGACACCCTTCAAGTTCAAGAGTTTAAGGCTCTGCTCCTCCATAAGGATCTCTTAAGTTATTTGCATCCACATGGTCTCCATCTGCTCATTAGTTGATATTTAAAACACACACAAAACTTTAGATAGTAATTATCTTTATTTTGTATCTCTCATTACCCCATCAAAGATGTAAGAAACTGCTTCATTGTATATATTTCATATTACCTTGCACAGGATGCATTCCAATACTTATTATTGAAATATCTTAAAATGTAGACCTTCAGTGAAAAAATCCAAAAGTTTTGATTTTCCTTCATGCATTATTCTAAATTGCCAAAATTAATTCTGAGATACCAATAGAGAGCTTCTCCAGTTGTGACTCATTTGTCTTTTTTAAAAAAAATCTGTTTTGATATAAAAATGCTTTTGTGATTTTCAAACGGTGAGTGGCACCTTACCTCAAGCTCTTAGGGATATATGTAAACATTTATAAATTTTGTATGGCTTTTCTGATAGTGTTATAATAGGCCATTATTTCCATTTTAAATTTAATTGTAGACACTGCTTAAAAGTGCACCAAAGTTTTAACTCCTTCAGTCCTAACTGTATTCGTGGTATCAAAATGGCTCTGGCAATGTTTTCAACCAATCATTATTTTCAGTCCCCTTTTGAAATGCATTTTACTCTATTTATTATACAAGTCGTCCTATAGATGGCAGCATTGAGCAATGTATTTTGGTAATGCGTTGCTTTTCCTTCCAGTGAATTTTCAGTTAGGAGTAAATTTTTCATACTGTGTATTTCATTACAATACACCACAAGATAAATTTAGCGTAAGGTGACAGGATAATACATGTATCCGCTCAACGTTACTTCAGTTAGATTCCACTAAAGCACCTCTTTCTTTTTTGTGTATTATATGAGCCAATGTGAACTTAGATTTTCAGAGTTCTCTCAATCCATTAATAAAAAAATGTAGAAAACAATTGAACTTACTATAGTATCCTTACAATAAATTTCAACCACCTTTAACATTGGTGGTAAAACATTAGCAAGTCAGAAAAAAAGGCAAAAGCATCCTATTTTCAGTGATTGTTTTCCATATGAAATTTATTGGTCTGAACAGAATTGTCATAGCAATCTGGTTTTTTCATGATTTCTACCAAATATTTTAGCCACATATATTATGTTTTTAAAACAGAAATCCCTTACCGAGAGACATATTTTTAAAAGCTTTTTATAATAGTTTTATATGATCAAAATCTTAACCATCCTGTTAAGATGAATTGTAATATTTGTAAATTAAATAGACTTTCTAGGTCTCCCTTCTTCCCATAGAGGTATATTCCCTTTATTTAGATTTGGAGTAGGGCGGTATTTGGGCGGAGGTTATTTGAAAACTAAGTCTATGGATTTGAATTGTTTTCCTAGAAAATGTGAAACACACGCCCCCTCCTGCGCTAAACATCAAACCTGTGAAAAGTTTTTTGGCCTCACCTAGATTGTTACTAGTAAACAACTCGTTTATTCTTTTTTCTTGCCTAGGGTAAAACGTCCTACACAGTTACACTTTGCACTAATTTCAGGCTTCTGCATTTTGCATACTCCTCTTCTACACTCCCCGAATAAAGCACTTTCTAAACCCAGAATTTCGATCCCTGTTATTGCCGCCTGGTTACCATTTCCAAATTATCTGCTATGTATAGCCTTTCTGTAGTGGGCACGTGTGCCCACATCACCAAGCTGTCAGAGTAAAAGAAGGGAGGGCTTTCAATTCAACATGTGTACTCAAATCATACTTTAACCAGCTTTAGAAGAAGCTGCATGGTGGTGAGGAACAAGGTAAGATGAGAAATAAGAGGCTCCCCGGCTTTGGTGGGGAGAAGCCCCTCTGCAGATGCTGGACCCCCCCAACTCACGTATCGCAAGCGGATGAATGGCGCCTAGGGTCCTTCTTCTTCTTCTTCTTCTTTTTTTTTTTTTTTTTTTTAACTACGCTTTGCAACCTACCTTGGTACCCTCACCCTCCTCCCCACCACCGCTGCAGTGCAAGGTTTGAAAGACAGGCAGCCTCGCCAACCAGCAGGCCGCCACGGGAAACTCGGCCCGCCCCTCGCCCCGCTTTAGGCCAAGGCGCGCTCCCGGGAGACCCAGACAGTCCTGGCCATTGAGCATGCCCAGCCAGAGGACCGCCGCGTTTCCCCGCGAGCATCCTGCAGTGCTTGAGCTAGAGGCTGAGGTGGGTCCCTGGCGTAGAGAGGGGGCGGAAACCCCAAACAGGCCAGGACTGGAGTGGGAAAATAAAATACCATTAAACCGAGCGACACGCGTCATCTTTGTAGGTCTCTAATGCCAGCTGGGCAAGCAGGGACAATCTGCTTGTTTATAGGTCACCTTAAAAAAACAACCACCAAGAAACCAAAAAACTTTGGGGAGCTTTTGCTTGTGGTGAGACATACCGCAAGGTAACCGAGCAAGAGGCTGCGCAACTGGACGCAGGCTGCTGACCTGTGCTACTCATGAAGCACTCATTTTCCTGTACAGTTGAGCTGGCACCAGCCTTGTTTTCCCCCGCTTATCCTTGTGGTCAAGGTTAAAAATTTATAGGGTGGTTCAATGGGTGTGGAAGCTGTGTGTGAAAAAAATATTTCAGCCAATATTTGCACAGTAGGGTTTTGGCCTTATGAAACCTCTGTAGGTCCCTAGCATCCTTTGAAAATCAAATTGATTTGGAATTATGATAAGGGGTATCTCATTCACCCTCGCCCCTATGTGTGAATCCCTGTTTTCTAGAAGGGCAAGGGAAGAGGCAAAAATTGTGATATTTACATGTTCTCCCTAATTGAACGGCAGCTAATGCCACAGTGCCAGACGTGAGGCGCTTCCCGGGAATCCCTGATCTCTGTTTGGAGTGACCATAACCCCTCAATCACTGCCCTTGGGCGTCCCTCTTCTTCGAGGTACCTCGAGGCAGCAAATCTGGGACTCCAAGGTGGAAGGCTAGCCCAGAAGTCCCTTAGAAAACCTTCCAAAAATCTAGACCTTCTTACCGTGGCCTGTCACCCTGAAGCCGAGATACACCTTCTGTATTTCCGGGCAGGAAGAACCTTGACTAGAAACCTCCTTCCCGAGGGGTCCGTCTTACCTGTTAGGTAAGATCGAGCCCAGCTCCGGGCCCCCTCCTCCCGGCCCTCCCACGCCGGGCTCCGCAGCCGCAGTGCCCCCCCCGTCACCCCCCACCCTCACTCCTGCGTCTTCCCGAGCTCGCCCCCTCCCGTTTTCCCAGACTCCCCTCGTGTTTTCGGGTAGCCACCCAAACACCCCGCCCGCGCCGGCCGCGGGGATTCCTGCGGGCCGGGGGCGCCCTGGGTGGTGCGCGGGCAGGGAGGTGCTGCGCCCAGGCGGGCGGCCGCGCAGGGGCGCTGCCCGAGCGCAGCGCAGAGGCCCGGCGCAGCGCCGCTGCGGCACGGCCGGGGGGCGGAGAGGGGCGGGCGCGGGGCGGGCTCGGCCCGGAATGTGTAGAGACCCGGGCGGGAGCCTCCCGGCGGCGGCCCGGCTGCCGAGCGCGGAGACTCCGTCACGTGTTTTTCTCCTCCGAGTGAGACGGCGGCGCGGTCGGAGGGGGCCGGCGCGCAGAGCCAGACGCCGCCGCTTGTTTTGGTTGGGGCTCTCGGCAACTCTCAGAGGAGGAGGAGGAGGAGGAGGGAGGGGAGAAGTAACTGCAGCGGCCGTGCCTCCCAGGGAACAGGCGTCTTCCCCGAATCCTTCCCAAACCTCCCCCTTTGCCTCCCTCCCTTGTCCCCTCCCCTCCTCCCTTGCCGACTGGAGCGAGGGGCAGGGATGAGCCTGTCCCTCTGGACTGTCTCCGGCTCCCGCGTCTGCCCAGTAGCGTTTCGCGTGGAAAAGCCACTTTCCCCGCCCGCCGAGATGGGCTCGAATGAGGGCTGCGGAGGACGCGTCCGCGGGCGGCGGCAGCAGCAGCAGCAGCAGCAGCAGCAGCAACAGCCGCAGCGCCGCGGTCTCTGCGATTGAGCTGGTATTTGGGCGGCTGGTGGCGGCGGGGACGGTTGGGGGGTGGGAGGAGGCAAAGGAGGAGGCGAAGGAGGAGGAGGGAGAACCCCGTGCAACGTTGGGACTTGGCAGCCCGCCTCCCCCTGCCCAAGGATATTTAATTTGCCTCGGGAATCGCTACTTCCAGAGAGGAACTCAGAGGGAAGGCGCGCGCCTGGAGGGGCACCACAGGGACCCCCTGGCCGCCGCTGCCTTCCTGCGCGGGACTTCAGCTGAGGCGGCGGGAGATGCATCTTTGCCCCTTCCTGGCTGCGGCGGTTGAGAGACTTGGCTCTCGGGAAGATCGTGGCTGCACTCACCCCGGACGCATTGCCTCCCCTCTGGGCATGAAACGCCCATAAACTCCTGTAGGCTGTCTTCTTTGGCGCAGCCACTGAGTCCTCCTCTGCTGCCTCTCCCCACTACAGGGGCCGGCGTGGATTTAGGAGTCGGGGTTTCAGCTGCCTTCAGCCCTGTTTGCATGTGCGGGGCTGCGGTGAGGAGCCTCCGCCCCCCACCCAGTTGTTTTTCGGCGCCTCCCTCTGCTCCGCGGCGGTGGCGGCGGCGGCAGCATGGCGAGTCCTCCAGATACCGATGGCTTCTCGGACGTGCGCAAGGTGGGCTACCTGCGCAAGCCCAAGAGCATGCACAAGCGCTTCTTCGTGCTGCGGGCGGCCAGCGAGGCCGGGGGCCCGGCGCGCTTGGAGTACTACGAGAACGAGAAGAAGTGGAGGCACAAGTCGAGCGCCCCCAAACGCTCGATCCCCCTCGAGAGCTGCTTCAACATCAACAAGCGTGCTGACTCCAAGAACAAGCACCTGGTGGCTCTCTACACCCGGGACGAGCACTTTGCCATTGCGGCGGACAGCGAGGCTGAGCAAGACAGCTGGTACCAGGCTCTCCTGCAGCTGCACAACCGTGCCAAAGGCCACCACGAAGGGGCCTCAGCCTCCGGAGCGGGAGGTGGTGGGGGCAGCTGCAGCGGCAGCTCGGGCCTTGGGGAGGCTGGAGAGGACTTGAGCTACGGAGACGTGCCCCCGGGACCTGCGTTTAAGGAGGTCTGGCAGGTGATCTTGAAGCCCAAGGGCCTGGGTCAGACAAAGAACCTGATTGGCATCTACCGCCTCTGCCTGACCAGCAAGACCATTAGCTTCGTGAAGCTGAACTCAGAAGCAGCAGCCGTGGTGCTGCAGCTAATGAACATCAGACGCTGCGGCCACTCTGAGAACTTCTTCTTCATCGAGGTGGGCCGTTCTGCCGTGACAGGGCCGGGGGAGTTCTGGATGCAGGTGGATGACTCGGTGGTGGCCCAGAACATGCACGAGACTATCCTGGAGGCCATGCGGGCCATGAGTGATGAGTTTCGCCCTCGAAGCAAGAGCCAGTCCTCATCTAACTGCTCCAACCCCATCAGTGTCCCCCTGCGCAGGCACCATCTCAACAACCCTCCGCCCAGCCAGGTGGGGTTGACTCGCCGATCACGCACGGAGAGCATCACTGCCACCTCCCCAGCCAGTATGGTTGGTGGGAAGCCAGGCTCCTTCCGTGTGCGCGCCTCCAGCGATGGTGAAGGCACCATGTCCCGCCCAGCCTCTGTGGATGGCAGCCCTGTGAGTCCTAGTACTAACAGGACCCACGCCCACCGGCATCGGGGCAGCTCCCGGCTGCACCCGCCTCTCAACCATAGTCGCTCCATCCCTATGCCTTCTTCTCGCTGCTCGCCTTCAGCCACCAGCCCAGTTAGCCTGTCCTCCAGCAGCACCAGCGGTCATGGCTCCACCTCAGACTGCCTCTTCCCAAGGCGGTCTAGTGCTTCCGTATCTGGTTCCCCCAGCGATGGCGGTTTCATCTCTTCAGATGAGTACGGTTCCAGCCCCTGCGACTTCAGAAGTTCCTTCCGCAGTGTCACTCCCGATTCTTTGGGCCACACCCCACCAGCCCGAGGCGAGGAGGAGCTGAGCAATTATATATGCATGGGTGGAAAGGGGGCCTCCACCCTCACAGCTCCCAATGGTCATTACATTTTGTCCCGGGGTGGCAATGGCCACCGATACATCCCAGGAGCTGGCTTGGGCACCAGCCCAGCTTTGACTGGGGATGAAGCAGCCAGTGCTGCAGATCTGGATAATAGGTTCCGGAAGAGAACCCACTCCGCAGGGACGTCCCCTACCATTTCCCACCAGAAGACCCCATCCCAGTCCTCAGTGGCTTCCATTGAGGAATATACAGAGATGATGCCTGCCTATCCACCAGGAGGTGGCAGTGGAGGCCGACTACCTGGCTACAGGCACTCCGCCTTCGTGCCCACCCACTCCTACCCTGAGGAGGGTCTAGAGATGCATGTCTTGGAGCACCGCAGCAGCCACCGCCCAGATAGTTCCACCCTCCACACCGATGATGGGTACATGCCCATGTCCCCAGGTGTAGCCCCAGTGCCCAGTAGCCGTAAGGGCAGTGGGGATTATATGCCCATGAGCCCCAAGAGTGTGTCTGCCCCGCAGCAGATCATCAACCCCATGAGACGTCATCCCCAGAGAGTGGACCCCAATGGCTACATGATGATGTCCCCTAGTGGCAGCTGCTCCCCTGACATTGGAGGCGGGTCCAGCAGCAGCAGCAGCATCAGTGCCGCCCCTTCTGGGAGTAGCTATGGGAAGCTATGGACAAATGGGGTTGGGGGGCACCACTCTCATGCTCTGTCCCACCCCAAGCCCCCTGTGGAGAGTGGTGGTAGCAAGCTCTTGCCTTGCACAGGTGACTACATGAACATGTCACCAGTGGGGGATTCCAACACCAGCAGCCCCTCTGACTGCTACTATGGCCCCGAGGACCCCCAGCACAAGCCAGTCCTTTCCTACTACTCATTGCCAAGGTCTTTTAAGCACACCCAGCGCCCTGGGGAGCCGGAGGAGGGTGCCCGGCACCAGCATCTCCGCCTCTCCTCTAGTTCTGGCCGCCTTCTCTACGCTGCAACTGCAGAAGATTCTTCTTCCTCCACCAGCAGCGACAGCCTGGGTGGGGGTTACTGTGGGGCCAGGCCAGAGCCTGGCCTCCCACATCCCCACCATCATGTCTTGCAGCCCCATTTGCCTCGAAAAGTGGACACAGCTGCTCAGACCAACAGCCGCCTGGCTCGTCCCACAAGGCTCTCTTTGGGGGATCCCAAGGCCAGCACCTTGCCCCGGGCCCGAGAGCAGCAACAACAGCAGCCCCTGCCGCACCCTCCAGAGCCCAAAAGCCCAGGGGAATATGTGAATATTGAATTTGGGAATGACCAGCCTGGCTATTTATCTGGCCCGATGACTTCCCACAGCTCGCCTTCTGTCCGGTGTCCACCCCAGCTCCAGCCAGCTCCCAGAGAGGAAGAGACTGGCACTGAGGAGTACATGAACATGGACCTGGGGCCGGGCCGGAGGGCAACCTGGCAGGAGAGCAGTGGTGGGGAGATGGGCAGAGTAGGCCCTGCACCTCCAGGGGCTACTAGCATTTGCAGGCCTACCCGGGCAGTGCCCAGCAGCCGGGGTGACTACATGACCATGCAGATGGGTTGTCCCCGTCAGAGCTACGTGGACACCTCACCAGTTGCCCCAGTCAGCTATGCTGACATGCGGACAGGCATTGCCTCAGAGGAGGTGAAACTGCCCAGGGCCACAGCGGCTGCTCCTTCTTCAACCTCAGCAGCCTCTTCTTCCCCTGCTGCACCTCAAGGAACAACTGAGCTTCCTGCCCACTCTTCCCTTTTGGGGGGCCCCCAGGGCCCTGGGGGCATGAGCGCCTTCACCCGGGTAAACCTCAGTCCCAACCGCAACCAGAGTGCCAAAGTGATCCGTGCAGATCCACAAGGGTGCCGGAGGAGGCATAGCTCCGAGACCTTCTCCTCAACACCTACTGCTACCCGGGGGGCCAATACAGTGTCCTTTGGAGCTGGGGCTACAGCAGGGGGCAGTGGCGGTGGTGGCAGCAACAGCAGTGAGGATGTGAAACGCCACAGCTCTGCTTCCTTTGAGAATGTTTGGCTGAGACCTGGGGAGCTAGGCGGAGCCCCCAAGGAGGTGGCCCAAGCGTGTGGAGCTGCTGGGGGTTTGGAGAATGGTCTTAACTACATAGACCTGGATTTGGTCAAGGACTTCAAACAGCGCCCTCAGGAGCGCCCCCCTCAACCGCAGCCTCCTCCACCTCCACCCCCCCATCAGCCCCTGGGCAGCAGCGAGAGCAGCTCCACCAGCCGCTCCAGTGAGGATTTAAGCACCTATGCCAGCATCAGTTTCCAGAAGCAGCCAGAAGACCGCCAGTAGCAACTGGACGTCACAGCAGGTGCGTTTCATGGTGTCAAAGTCAGGAGACAACACTGCTTTTAACCATGTGCTAGGTTTCTGTTCTTTGCCTCTGCTCCTGTGCTCCGTCCCACTGCTTCCTTGGGGAGGATGCCCTTACAGGGAGTTAGTGGGTGGGTCAGGACACACAGATGCTCACCTCACAATGACACTTGGCAGATAATCAACTGTGTGTGAGCAGCCCCAGGAGGGCTTTTTCATTTGAGAATTCCCAAGTGAAATAACGTACTGTAGTATTTTAAAAAATCATATCCTATAATTCCAGTTCTGAGGTTTTGTAAAGTTCATATATGAGAAATTTTATCTTTCTACTGAAGTTTTCTTTTGACCGTATGTTAAGGTCAGCCACCATAGGGACAATTCTACAAAAATACTTTTCACACAGAAGCTCAGCTCTTCCTTAAAGATAGTTTCTCAGAGCTCTGAAGGGTGATCTTACTGAGTTGCTGTGTGCACTTTTGTTCTGTGATTTCACAATACCAACAAAACATAAACAGCAACAGGAAACATCAGTTTTTATTCATGTTGTCCTAAAAAGACTCAGGAGTAAAAGCACTTTAGTCATACTTACTTAGGGAGAAGTACTTATCTGCCTGCGATCTCTTGAGAAGGTAATTATGGGTGACATTTTCTTTTTGTTCCTGTACCAGGAGTCATGAAATATTTTTCACACAACGACCCATCTCACAGGCATGGCGCTTTTATACAGGATATGCAATAAACTGCATGCGCCTGGGACTCATTATGAGTTAAGAATTATGGAAGTTCATCCCTGCATGTCTGCCTAGCAGTTGTCTCTTCTTGCATGGAATCTTCACACTTATCACTTGGGGGCTACTGTACATCCACTGTAAAACTACTTAACACTTTTATGGTGAAAAGAAAGTACATTACAAGGAAAGGGAAGTGGTTTTGTTTTGGTTTGCACTGAATATAAGGGCTAAACTGTGTGCTCTTTGCTCTGAGAATATTTGTTTTTTTTAGTTCAAGAGTAGATACCTCAGAAATGTTGAAAGTTGGCTTTAAGTCTTCTGTGGCTAAGGCTGTATTGAAAATGAAAAACATTTGTAATAGGAAATTAGCCTGCCCTTCGTTCTGTGAGCCTATTTTCTGGTGGTCATAATTGTGGGTAGAAGAGAGGAGTATAGTTTGCAAATAATGTGATGAGTTGGCAATGCAGAAGTTTCCAGCATTTGGAAACACTTTATTCTGACAAACTGATTATCTTGTGAATTTTATAAATGCTTTACAGAATGAGCTTTTAAAAGCATTTATTCTTGTTAATATGTGTGTGTTCACAAAATTTGTGCCTGGGGTTCCTATCAATAGGTATTTGTGAATTATGTGGTCCCCTTTTTGATTCTGTCTCCAACACCTAACCTATGTCATTCTCTATTTTATAGAACATATAGGTATTTGAAGGTTCAAAGTAAGTTTTTAGGTGTTATGTTATGAAAAACATTTATTTGATCAGTACTTATTTCAGCATTTTCACTAGCTGAGAGATTTAGTTGTCAATGTAAAAATTTTAGTTATTTCAAATGCTGTTTTTGGGTGCCAGAATTCCAGTAACACTTTAACCATTCCTGTTGTAAAGTGCCTTACTTATAAAATAATGAGAATTTACCCAGAACTAAAATTTAAATTTTAAAGGAGATGAAAGAAAAGGCTAAGAAACAATTTTTTCACCCATTTTCTTACTGTATAGGTTACTTTTATAGGGTAGAATAAATAATGTTTGTCCTGAACAAACCAAATAGAATTTTCATTTTTAAAAAGCTTTTTGAAATAAGATCCTCTTTATGTGGAGGATACACTAAAAAACAAAACCAAACAAAAAAACCAATCTCCCAACCTTCTATTTTTGACTTTCTTAGGGAAAATATAATATTCTAGAATAATCATATCCCTACTGTGGACCATGCTTTAACTGCACCACGCCAGAAAAATTCTACAGTTTATATTTGTAAGATACAAACGTGTATGTTTTAGGTGGGGCATCAAATACTATTACTACCTGCTACATCCACATCCTCAGTCCTGCTTGCTTGCCTTTACCCCGTTGAGTTTAAATTAACTCTCAGTAGATAGTTAATTGTCATCAGAAAAAGAACTAAGGCAGCCTTATCAAAACAGCTTCTGATCAGAATGCCCGTGTTAGTTTGAGAATGCCCTGTTTTTCTAACTTCCTCAGCAGTTGCTCTATTTGCCTCTTTCCCATTTCTCAGGTAAAACTGCAGCATGATGAAAAGACAAGAATGGGGTTGAGAGACCTTTCTCCGGGCATCCTCTTGTAAACATCTCGGCTTGTCTCATATTTCTCACTGCCCATTAGGAGGACATCTGTGTACCCTTTAGCTCAGGTGCTCAGGACTTGGATCCAGCAACCTTTTCTTGCTTCTCTCCTTCAACTTAATTCTGACCTGCTGGGTGGTTTCCCAGCATTACTCCCTCCCATTCCCTTTGTTTCCCACCTCTTATTTCTTATTCCTGACATTACCCTTGTTTTCCGCCTTTTCAGAATTTCCCTGTACGGTACTTGTGGCCTGCTCTCCGCAGGGGGTCAATTGAGAGCTCAGGGAGGGCAGAAAGGACTTCTCAGCCCTTGGAGAGCTGTCCTGCAACTTTCAAACAGCATGCACCTCAGATTTGCCTTTTAGTTTTAAAACTGCAACCCGGCAGATAAAGCAGGCTTTCGGGAAGACAGAGACCTGGGCCGTCCCTCCGGGGTTCTTTTTGCTTTTTGTTATCCTTTTGTTAGTCATCTTCCCCCTTGAAAAAGAATTTTGCCATTTCTTTTCCTTCCACTGTTTTTCCTTTCTGTGATTTCAAGCATTCCGGACCTCCATGACTACCTCTCCATGCTTTCCTCTCTCTCCCCCCCTTCTCTTTGCTGTGTGGCCTTTCGAGCCAGAGCCCACCCTCTAGGTCCTGGCACTTTCCCTTTTCTTGGGTCACCTCTGCTTGCTGCATTCCTCCCTTTTTTATTTGGCACTTGGCCTCCCCTCCTCCTCGGAACCCCTTAATGCCAGGGTGGGGGGATATGCCATGAGGCCGCCCTTCAGTGTTCCGCCCCCGCCTGCCTCTGGCTCAGCGGCTGCTGGGCCCCTTCCCAGGCTGCGTGGTAGGCGGTGGCGGGCTAACCCCCGCCCAGCCAGCACCCGAGCCTCCACTGGCCCTGGGAGGGCGGGGGTGCTGATTGGCCTCCGCCGAAGCCAATCTGCTCGAGAGATGGTCGAGCTGTGGGCGGGCGGGGGCGTGGCTTGTACGAGGGGCGGAGCCGAGGGGCGGGCGGGGGCTTCGGTCTGAGACCGAGAGGGACGGGTCCTCCCCAGCCCTGTTCTCCCACCGCTCTGCCTCCATTCCTTCCTTTAGCGCAGTGCTCAGCCGAATACGCACCCTCCCCACCCCGCCCCCTGGCAGAGGATGTTGTGCGCTCAGCCTTATTTGTTCATCTAGAGCAGAATACTAAGAATGAAAAAGTCCAACCAGCCTGCTGACAGAGAGCCGGAAACACACGCTTCCTCTTATTTTTAATTGAGAAAAATTCAGGCCGTGACCATGTGACATGCCCCATTTTGTTTCCCTCCTCTCTTTACTATGGTTTACTACAACACCACGTTCCTTCATCTTCCTGCCTTGAAATCTGCAAGCAGGAGTGAGCTACAGCACGTGGTTGAGGAATCTTTGGGGTTGGCTCAGGATTCTCAAATTTACATCTCTTACTAAAGGGAACTGGAAGGAAGTATGAGCTTTGTGGCTGGTACAGTTTGGGGGTTATTCAGAGAAGAACTCCTCTGGCCCGAAAGCACCCTAGCCTCTCTAGACACTTTACTGAGCACCTGCAGCTGCCAAGCACCTGAGATACACCAGACCAAGGAGAACTGATCCTCCTAGGCTGCGAGGACGCTGGGAGCCAAGTAAAAACCTAGGTAACAGCTTGATCGTGAGCTCTTGAGATTATTGAAAGGGCATGAATAGGCTGTTCCTTACCAAGGTTTGGAGGAAATGCTGCCTGTTTGGAAACAGATTTGTTTTTTAATCTGTGGTGCCCAGCAGGGCTGCTGGTGAACTGATTGTGAAAGCTTGTTAGATTGGTGTTGCACACTCCCATGACAAAATTTTGTGAGGTGTTTTGTTTTATGATATGGAAAATAGGTTCAGATTTGCCTTTTCTAAAATACAGAAAATAAGAAAGAGGAATGCTAAGGGAAATATTTCCCCCTTTCCCCTCCCTTCCTCCCTCCCTCCCAGATAAACATTTCTCACCAACCAGCATCCCTTTTCCTCACTGAGTCATAAGCCCCAAAGGCAGTGTTTTTGCTGAGGTGCCAATTGAAACACCAAGGTGAAAATGTACCTAAGAAGGACTGCCCCTTGTGAGTGACCCAATATGACTTTGGAACAGGTGTGTGTGTGTGAGTGTGTGTGTGTCTTTGGGGGAAGAGGATGTTTTTCTCTCTTGTTCCAGAATATTTTTATCATCTAAGAATCTTACTAGTTTCTGCCATTGTTTAGGTAGCTTTTTACATTAAAAAATAAATCCATAAAAATTCCACATATTGTAATTATTTATCTTGATGCCCCTAGATAAATACTGTTTCCAACCTTGCTTTATAGGAAGATCCAAAACCAAATGCTTTCTTTTTTTAATCAAAATTCCTGGAAAATGGCTTTGTGCTATCTTGAATGATGCAATGGAAAAAGCAGTTCCTGGGAGCCAGAGATCTTGGGTTCTAGCCTGTGCCCTTTGCCATTCAAATGACCTTGAGCAAGGCCTTTAATTTCCCTGAACTGATTTCCTCATCAGTAGCTTGAGAAATTTGTTCTCAATTATTTTAACCTCCTTTGCAGCTCTAAACATAGGAATATTTTGAAGAAAATGATATTCTTTAATGGGTCAGTTGTAATGAGGATTCTTTCTGATGAAGCTGTTTATGAGGTCATAATAAAATATATTGGAATATATTATTCTAGTCCTTGTATCAGACACTGTGGGCAGACAGGTAACTGGAAGGAAAATATTGTTTAACTGATTTTAACCTTTCTTGTTTGAAGGTCCATCTTCAGGCCTTTACAGACCTGCCTGAAGTCAAACCCTCCTGATTGTATCACTCTTAAGTTTTTGGAACCCTTTCTAGACTGGATAAGGCTCCCCCTACCCTTTACAAATACAAGTCCCTAACTAGTTCCTGTTTCCTCAGCTCTACTATCTGAAGCATTTGACCCCACAGAATCAGTCAAGTGTTAGCCAGTGCATGCCGGTGACATTATTTTTGATGTTCCTTCTGTTGGGAATCACTCCTGCTGGGTAGCTTGTTCATGAATAGTATTTCTCATGTGTACCATCAGAATTCTCCTGTGATATATCCACTTAAGTGAATGGAAAGGAAATCTGAGAAGCCAGTTGGGGACTAGAGGAAGTCTTCCATAATTTTTTTGTGTAGTTTTATTTTCCTCTGTTAGGTGTGTGAAACAGCTCAATGCTTCTCTTGCAGACAAAATTAGTGTTGTCTAGCTTTCTTGTGGGCTCTAGGATTTTTGATTGGCTAGTTAAGCTGTGTTTACTCTGCCTGACTGCCCCAGTGTTTTCTTGGACTTGGAGTTGCCAATATATTTGGAAGATCTCACTCTGTTTCTTCCTCCTGGGGCTCCATAAATCATCAGAATAGGCTGTAGACTTTTTCATTCAAAACTCCATTCACTTAGTGTTTTCCCATCCTCCTCCTATAGTGAGATTTCTTAGCTGGATAGTACATAAATACTTTCTTTTATTTTGATGGGTTGGTAATTTAGTATAATGGAACACTTCACAGTTCTAAGGTTTTTGTTTTGTTTTCATGAAAGCCATGTGCTCTATTATTTCATTTTAGAGAGTTATTGGAAATTGGATTCAAGGAAAATAGCTTGTGAATTTGGGTTTAAGTCAGTTTCACACTAAAGATTCTGTGACTTTTTTCATACTAATGCTTTTTGTTTTTGCCTTTAAAGTAGATGCCCTTTTATATTTATGATTATGTATTTGGTTTATTATTTCCTTACCTTATGAGTCTGAGCTATGTGGAAGATCTTAAGAACTCTTCAAAATGTTATTATTGAAACATGTTGAGACGTTATAATCATATTGAGTTTTAAATTTATAGAATTAATTTTCATGTTAGTTTGGTATAATAATATTATACTAACTTTATACTAATTTGAAATAGGTTTTAAAAAGTCATTGTAAGGCTTTTTTAAATGATAGGATCGTCTATGGGCTTTTACTCTTATGTAATATTATGAAAATAGCAGTATCTTGCCCAATCTTAATTCACAGAATACAGGGGAAGATAGATAAATTTAAGGTACTGTCATCAAAGGTAAAGGGAACATTTTCCATCTTAATAATATTCTTGCTGAAGTCTCTACTGTAATCTATTTGTTAAAATAAATTTGGTTGGGATAAATGTCATTTGTGCTTCTTCCATGAGTCAGTGATCTTTGAATAATAGGGCTTTTTAAAAATGATGTGTTTTTGTTGAGAAGCGTCCTGGTTTCTTTTTCTACCCTGGCCTGCCTTTTCATTCCTGATGGCAGTAGAGTGGAGTACTTAGGTCACACTACAATTTTTGTGCTAGCTAGCAGAGATTTTGTAGTTTTCTTACCTACCCTGACTGCTGTATTGGGTAAACTGAGTTGCATTCTTTCTTTCTCTTTTACCATTCTGTGCTTTTTTATTTTTTAACTGTAGATTACATGTGCCTGCTCCCTTCCTTTTTTTTTTCCCCTTGACCAAAAAATACTTTAGTGCAATTTCTTTGATCCTCCCTGACATATTTAGGTCATGTCACTTGAACAGTATCATTTAATCTTGAGAACTTGATAGTTGTGTTTGCTGAAGTGATCTAAGAGGAGAGACATGATTATTATTTTTTCAAATATATGTAGTGTGGCAAAAATAATATTTTGTACAGAAAGTCATAATTCTTGCTTTTAGGAAGGATATGATCTAAGTGACATAGGCAAATTTTTTAAAAAGCACAACACCATTAAAAAATAGAGCCTTTATATGCTGACCACTGGGATATTCAGTAATTACCATGTAGTCAACTGTCATTCATCTGATCTTCTCTAATAATTACTTCCTTGTTTATGTTAAAATTATTTGAAGGGCCATATGAATACAAAAAAACATTGATACTTACCGTTGACTTTTAGGTGTTGAAGGAATAATTGGAGGATCTCTACCAACTCCAATGCTGGAGAGGCCACCCAGCTGCCCACCCCACTGTAAATTATTTGCCTTTGGCCAAACAGGCCCCAAACCGCTGTTCCTTGTTCTTCTCTCCTTCCTTTTTCTCTGTAAGCATTATGACACACTGGTTATGTTCCAGGTCTTACATCTTTTGTTGAAGGAGGATGAGGATAGATGCATGGAAATAGAGGGGAAAAAAAAAATAGATGAGGAAACAGGATTCAGAAAGTGTAATCCACAAAAATTGGTGTTTTTCATAAACTTATAAGACGGACATGCCAAGCTACCTCAGAACTTTATGCTTTTTAAAATTATTCTAACCATGACATACAAATAGTTGATAAGACTATTGAAACTCTCATTTGGACAAATGACCTTCTTGCAGGTACTAAGCCAACAAAAATAATATTCACATGAAGCAAGAGAAAGGTCTCTTTTTGCTTTGAATCTTTAGTGAAGGGAAGTAGGCAGAAGAGGGGTCCAGATATTAGATGCACAGGGCCTGATTGTGGACTTGTGGGGTGGGTGTTAGGAAATGTGAGGTTAGAGTGGGTTACATAAGAATTTTTAGTCTTTTTTTTTTCTATCTCAGCTCTGTTACTCAGAGGCCCACCCCCCCTTTGAGTGGGTGGTTTTTATTTTTGTAGCAAAAGGCTTTAACCCTTTGTCTTATGCTTGCTTCTGGCTAGAAGCATCATCTTTTGAGATTTTTGTCATTGCCTTCTCTTAAATTTTTGTTTGTTTGGGTACCAGGGGTTGAACCCAGGGATACTTAACCCCTGAACCACATCCCCAACCTTTTTGAGACAGGGTCTGGATGAATTGCCTAGGACCTTGCTAAGTTGCTGAGGCTGAGTTCAAACTTGAGATTCTCCTGCCTCAGCCTTCAGAGCCTCAGGGATTACAGGTGTGCACGACCGCGTCCGGGCAGTATTGTTTACTTTCTATACCTCTTTTGCATCCTCAGGTTCAGAAAGTGGTTATTGAGGGATCGGGCATAACTCAGTGAGGGGGAAAAGCATTAGCTAAGAAATGATCACCTTTTTCAACACTGAAGCATATGTGTAAATTAAGAAGGGAAAAGGTGTCTGCAATTTCAAATACTAACATTTAAAATCTCAATTTTTTTCCTTGTTACTTTTGTGGTAGTGTTCACGAATCCTCCCCACTTCAAGACTAGTTATTAGTATGATGTAGTACTAGTAGTGATAGGATTAAATATAAGGTTAAGGATTCTTTTCAAGACTTTCTGGACAGAAGAATATCATAAGAAGATGAAAAAACTCAAAAGAATTGATTTTTTTTTTTTTTTTTTTTTGGTACTGAGGTTGAACCCAGGGGCACTCCTCCACTGAGCCACATCCCCAGCCCTATTTTGTATTTTATTTAGAGACAGAGTCTCACTGAGTTGCTTAGCACCTCCCTAAGTCACTGAGGCTGGCTTTGAACTCACAATCCTCCTGCCTCAGCCTCCCAAGTGCTGGGATTACAGGCGTGCACCACTGCGCCCGGCTAAGAATTGATTTTTTTTTTTTTTAACACCATGGAGGAGAGGAATTCAGAGCATCCAGCCAATCTCCTAAGAAGGATGTGTGTATTGCTGAAATAACTTCTACTTTGAACCAAAGAGGAGCTTCTCATGAATGACTGATGCTTTGCTTTTTTTTTTTTTTTTCCTGACTTTGGCCTAGAAAGCGTATGAACAGAAGGAGGTTATTGGAAGCTTTCAAGATGTTATGATAACAGATAAGTCATTTAAGTCAGAGTTATCAGAGCTTGCTCATTTTTGGTGACTGGCCAATAACAATATGCTCATAGCAATAGTATTGGTTTTCTTCGAGTCACCTAGAATAAGAAGAGATGAAATCCATCAACATGAAGGAACTTTTGAAAAGAGTTTTATATATGAAATCACCTAGTTTCTTAAATGTATGTATCATTTAGTCTTTGAAGAGAAACAAATCACTCCCAAACTAAATGCTTTAAAACATCAATCATTTATTAGAGTTTTCTAGGCTGGTGATTTGAGTTGGGCTCAGCCAGGTGGTTCTTCTGCTTGTCTCACCAGGGTAAATGCATATGGTTGCAGCAAGCTGGGGGTTCAGCTGGAGGCTGATTGTTGAGAACACCTCATGTGTCTGGGGGGATGATGCTGCTATCAGCTGGTGCTTGCTATTGATTGGGCTGTGTGTTCCCAGCAGGCTCACCTGGACTTCACATGGTACTGGGCGTGTTCCCAGAAGCAAGATAGGTGAAGCAATGAATGCCTAAGTACTTTTCAAGCCTCTGCTTCTGTCACATTTGCTACTATCCCATTTTCCAAACCAAAAGTCACACACCCATGCCCAATTTCAAAGGGTAAAAAATACATAATACTTCTTGAGAAAAGTCATGTTCTTCTGAATTACCATATTATGTAAATGTACCTAAAAGTGCAAATATTTTTGCCACCATGAACATTTATCTGTTGCATGTTGAACATTTAGAATAAAACTATTTTTAGACATTATAATGTTTAGCTCTAGTTTGGGATGAATATGAACCATTTCCTTCATTTTAGAATCCTTTTTTCCATCTTCATTTTTCTTTGAAAAACACAAATGCTTGTCTTCCCTTCCATAAATCTCTTTTGAGTTTATACCTTGAACCAGGCAGTGGAGACTGAAATAGGCATGTTCCTTTCCTGGTAATACTTTACAGGGAACAAAGAATAGACTTGTAAATAAAATATATATATATATAATGCAAAATGTGATATGAGGAAGAAGAAGGGCAGGGTTTAAGAAGTAGAATAATGGAAACTACTTTAAATGTTGAGGCAGGAAATGATTTGAGAAAATAGTGAATAATATAGTCCTAATGTTCAGGTGTGTGAAAAGTAAACAATTTTATATTCCATATTCTGTTGGCTATGTACAGATTCAGGTCTTGGGGCAGCATCTTTTTAAGAGTTAGATTTTCTGCTTGACAGTGCCTTTGCTAAATGAATGTAGGCTAAAAGTTAATCTCAAAAAAAAAAAAAAAAAAAAAGGAGACTTCCAGTGTTTCTAGTAGCAGACTTTTGTCTGTATTTTTAGTGGCATTGGTGGTTGGTGAAAAGATTTACGCTCTTCGTGTTAGATTCCTACTGTAGCTTAAACTAGAGGATTACACTTCCTGACAGCTCTTGAGTGGCTCCCATCAGACCTGAGCTCAAACGTGGGAACCCAGGGCTAGTGGACATCTTCCCAGTTACAGACCAGCTGAGCCAGATGAGACTGCTGGGAGAAGCAGACTTTTTGTGGGGAGAGGTAGAGGGAAAGGACTGAGTCCAAAACTTTCAAACTGTTGGAAAGAGAACTTTTTCCACCTGAGCACAAACCCAGATGTTGATAGGGCAGAGTTGCTGTTGATTGGACAGAAAACGCAGATGGTTTGCAAATTCCTGCTAAAGCAAAGGCTGTGCCTTTCCTTCCCTCTGCCTGGAACTCCCATCAGCCAGTATTTACATTCTTCTTTTACCAGAATCTCAAATGCCTTAAATGTTCTTGAGGTTACAGAACAAAACCAAATGGGACTCTGTATAAAATATGTTGTGGTGGGGGGAAGGGAGGGAGAACTTCAAGTTTCATGCGGAGCTTGTTGAGCTTGGTATTTATATCGTGATCTTGGCAGCTCCCACCCACCCCCCAGACCCCCCTCACTTGCCCATCTGCCCCCCTTCCCAATTCCAGCACACTCTTTGAACCACAGCTAAACAATAACTTCCTTTCAAAGCTGATCCCATTCCCTCTGGTTAGCTTAAGGAATATAAATATCCCATTTTAAAAATAATGGGTAATGAAATAAGTTTTGAAAATCCGTCCACTACTTGAGTACCCTAGAAATCATGAGAGTATAATTAAAACTTTCCCTTTTGCCCTCAAGTTTCTCCATGTGAGAGAGAGGAAGGGAAGGAGAGAAAGAAAGAAAGGGAGAAAGAGTGTGTTTGTGTTTGGGGGGGGAGTAAGGTTAGGGGTGGAAACTGCAGTCCAATTCCTAAAGCTAGGTCTTTAATAATATTTTGCAGCCTGAGCCTTTGGTCCCTCACAAGTCCCTACAAGGGACGACTTAGGAAAGTGTGCAGGCTTGTTGTTTCTTGGGCCTTTGAACTGGTTGAAGAATGTGTCTCAAGATGGAAAGATGAATGACTGGTGCTTTTAGCCTCCAGCCTGAAACTCGCCAGAGGAATGTCATTGTGTCTTCAAAGCCAGCTTCCCACCACGCTGTTAGATGGGCTCTTGGAAATCGTCTTTGCATTATCAAGTGCACAACAAAAACCCATGCCACCCAATTCGATCTAATTCACTGGCTCTTTTTAGGTGGATTTTTAATTAATGTGTCTCCTCTCTGAGAATAGAGCCCCATTCCCCGCTCCCTCTCCACCCCAACTGACAGAACTTACTGTTACTGGGTAGATGGGAAACTTCAGGCTTTTTATTGGTAGTGTGGGGAATCTTATTTTTCAAAATAGTGGCAGAAGGTATTTAGGAGGAGATCTTAGCTCTAAACAGTTCTGAATGGATTTTCAGCATTTAAAAAACAAACAAACAAACAAGCCAATAGCCAAAAAACATTTAAATGACCAGAAAACATCAGAAGTATTTTATTTGGTGACTTAGAATATACCTAATCCCTGCCTCTCTTTCAGATAGTTAAGCCCTTCCTGAGGGATGATGGGAACACCTGTCGTTGTCGTTATTGGTCTCTAGCACTCTTTTCTACTAAAACTTATGAGCTATGTGAGAGTAGACTCACTATTCATTTCATGTTGCTCACAAAACACTCCTGAATTGAAAACATGTTTATCAACCCTTCTGGGAAGAGTCCTTGAACCAGGGAAGAGGATAGCTTTAGGAAACTCTCAAAAACAATAATGTACATATATTTTGAGTACCCCAAAGCATTTCACTCATCAAATATTTTAAAAGCAAATTCAGCTTTAGTAGGGTTGAATATATTTAAAATGGGCAAAAAAAAAAAAAAAAAAAGAGTCCTTGTAATCTGGTATGGATATGAAAACTTGGGTAGAATTAATTACAACTGTATCATCCCCATGTCAGAAATTGCAGTGTATTTTAAAGTCTTGGATACTTCCTCGGTTCCCCCAAACCATTCTTTTGGAGATTGACAGAAAGTTTGCTTTGTTTTGACAAGATTTATTTCTCTGCCTCCAACAGTAGCTCATCAACTTTATTCTATTAATGTAGTTCCTCTGATGTTAATTGTAGCTTACTGATCTAGGTCACAGCATAGCATTTGCACTGAGGTTTAAGATATCAAAAGCAATGAGAAAATTATTTGGAAAAATAGCTATTATATCACAATTACCTCTATTTTTAGAAAGAGGCCAGTTATTAAGTTTGTGATTCATAAACCCTTCTAATATGTCCCTTTTCTTCCACTTGGAATTGCTGCTAAGTAGCCCCTCTATTAAAATATATGGGTAAGGTTTGGAAACAGGAGTTAAACTTAAGTGAATCCATTTAGCCCGCATGGCAGTTGTTAGCTGCTCTGCTGAAATGTTAGGTTGGTCCAGGAAATTGAACCTAATCTCTAGGATTTGAGACTTGTCCCCCACATCGTCCAGCATTCATTTCCACACTTGATTGAGACTCATCTTGTGTGGCGACCAGAAGAATAGAATGAGTATTCTAAACTAGTTTGTCAGCTATTACAACAATTCTTTTAAAATACTATTTGACATTTCAAGTATTGAGATAAAACTTAGTATCCAAGCAAGTTGACATGTAGCAAAAAACATTTGTTATCTTTTAATACAAAATTCCCAACTGCCCAAGTTCTGTAATACAAATTTGTTCTAGTATATTTTAAGCACGGCTTCAGTTTTATTGGCTCTTTGCAGTCATTTGACATTTGTGCTAGTTTCTAAAGCTTGACAATGTTTTCCAAAAGGTATGTGGCTGGCATTAAGCTGGGCAGTTTCTCTCTCTGTTATCTTGGTAGATGTGGTTTGAATACTTAATGGAGGGAGTCTGGCGTTTGGTAGATACAGTTTGTCATGTCTAGATACTGAACAAATGGACATTGGACCATCTTTTTTTAAAGCACCATATTGGAAGCACACCAGCACCTCCCTTACCTGTAAGCCAGAATCATGTTCATTGAGAGGGGCAGAGTTTTTCTTAATGACATTATTGTTGCTTGCGGACACTTGGTAGATCCTGAATATGTGGTCTTAAATCTTTCCATTCATTGCATAATTAAGCTGTTGTGATTACTGCCCCTGAAATATTGAAGAATACAAAACTAGTCATGAAGATAGTGGTGGGGAATTGCTGAAGACCAGACATGAAAGAATATTCTGGTTAATTAAATCAACAAGGAGTTAGTGAGTTTCTCCTGAGAACCAGGCATATTCTTCAGTTCTCGAGTTACATCTGTGAAGAAAATTCTGTGAAGACAATAATTCAAGCCTTCATAAAGCTTCCTTTCCTGCAGAATGATTGAATGAGAGGGCTGTCAAGGGACCAGCTTCCCCAGGGAACAAAGGAGACCTGTTGAGAGAAGTAGCAAGGACTCTGGCCCCTTTAATGGACTTGAGAGGTTGACCACACTGATTTCCTTGTGAAACTCATGACTTCTTTTTGCCTGGATCTAAGTTGTCACTAGTGCTCCTTGTGACTTTATTGTTCATGATTAAGGTTTTCTTGTGAAACAGAGTCAGATTTTTCGGACTGAATAGGGCAGAATATAAACCAGAAGAAGTAAGAGTTGAAGTTGACCTGTACCTGCTTGAGAGAGATTGACTTAAAAGATCTGGAACAGGTGAGAACCAGGGAGAGGGTGCTGGACTATAGATACCTCCAGCAAGTGTGGCCATCAGTGTGTACAGGTCCACGCGTGCCTGGCGTCATGACCGTAGCTCATGACACAGCATTGGGTGTTGGTAATTTTCACTGGGTACCCAGAGTTTTCTTTTTAAAGACCATTATGCAAAACTGGTGATGTATATGTAAACTGGTAATGTGTATGTAAATTGGTGATGTGTTTGTGAACTGGTGATGTGTATGTGAACTGGTGATTTGTATGTGAACTGGTGATGTGAATGTAAACTGGTGATTTGTATGTGAACTGGTGATGTGTATGTGAACTGGTGATGTGTATGTGAACTGGTGATGTGTATGTGAACTGGTGATGTGTATGTGAACTGGTGATGTGTATGTATACTGGTCCTTCTTTCCCAAGATTCTGCTTGAAAATTCTGTTGGAAAAACATTTCACCCTTTTGCTTTACTCAGTGTTTATTCCTTGTGCAAAATGGGCAGAAAGACTAATAACTTGAAACTGTTCTTGGGTAAAGAGCTTTTATTTTGATACCACTGTGTATTTTACAAGTAAAGATCTTCAGGCACATTCTTGTTAAATCCATACATCACCCGAGGAAATCCCACAATTTCGAGGTTCCTTTTTGTGGTGGATAACAGCGTTTATAGTGGGAAATTCCTGCAGAAATAACTTTTTCATTCTCACTTGAGAGCATTTCCCTCCTGGTTTTAGTCGTGGTGACAAGGAAGGGCACCTGACCTTTTTGAAAGACTGAGGCCATCAGTCATATTTTTACCAGAAGGTTCACGTTGGCATGATAAAAATCTACCGCAAAGTACTACCAGGTCCTCAACACAAATGAAAGCTAAAGCATAATAAACACATTTAAATATATAGAAGGGGAAATGGGAGATCACAACATTGGTACTGCTGCCAATTGTTTACTGAAAAGGGAAAAGAGATGAAGTGAACCCAGGGCCTCACACAGGCCGGGCAAATGCTCACCACTGAGCTGCGTCCCCAGCCCTGTTTATTTTCTTTTGAGACAGGCTTTCCCTAAATTGCCCAGTCTGGCCTTGAACTTGTAAACCTCTTGCCTCAGCCTCCTAAGTAGGTGGGTGGTACAGGGATACATCATTGGACCTGGCCTGACTTTTACAGTTTTGAGGAGTACCGATCAGGTATTTTGTAGCATGTCCCTAATGAGGATTTGTCTGGTGTTTCTCATGATGAGACTGGGGTAGTGTGTTTGGAAGATGAAGATTACAAAAGATAAAGTACCATATCATCTCATCAAATCAAACCTATGCACTACCACCTTGGTTTATCAAGGTTGTTCTTGACCTTGACTCCCTAGCCGAAGGCTTATCAGTCAGGTCTTTCCACTGTAGAAGTTGCTCTTATTTCTCCCCCTTTCTGTGTTGTACTCTTTGAAAGGAATTTTCTGATTCTCCTGCACAGATTTGTTTCTTATTCATTTATTCAATCACGTGTGCATCAGTTTGGATTTGGGACTGTTTATTTTATACTCTGAGTTATAGTCCAGTAGTCCTTTTATCTTGCTGTTCAGATTGTTCCAGCTTTATCCCTTCTGGTTGGCTCCTGTGTCCCTTCGACATATTCCTATCTTCGTGGGTTTTAATTTTGCCTCTTTTCTGGGGACCATTTTCTTACTTTATGATACTGTTAGATACCCTAGGATCATCTTGTCTATTTTCTCTTCCAGTCCTAGAATCATCCAGTTCTTTAAGGAGCCCTGGTTCCTCTTATTAGAAAATTATATTAGAAACTAAGATTGAGTGTTGGTACTGGGATGTCATTGCTTTTGACAGAGCAAGGAAATAGATGTGTATATCTATGGATTAGTATACATATCTATCTATAAATATTTACATATGTAACCATCTGGCTTTCTACTTACTATCTGTCACCTACCCCTCCAACTATGAGCAACCTGGTTGCCATCATCCTTCATAAATTTAAGTGCTCAGTTACATATGTAATTCTGATGCTGCGTAGCAGCATCAGGATTGTTAACTCAGACCCAGTGAGAAATGGCTTTATCAGCTAGTGTCCACTGCTTATGTACAGTGTCCTTTGCCTCCCTTCAGTTCCAGAGTTGCTTAGGTCAGCACCTTATGGCCCCTCCTCCTTCAGTGAAGGTGCTCCTTGCATTGTGATGCGTCTGGATTCTTCTGTCAGATTCTGTATTCCATCTTGTGATCACTGGCCTCTCTGATAAAAATTTGCATACACTAAGGTTTGTTCTTTGTGCTATAAAGCTCTGTGGGTTTTGACAGATGCTTAATGTCTTTTATTCACCATTAGAATAGCACAGAATAACTTGTTCTTTAAAAAAAAGTCCCATTCTTTACCTATTTAATCTTCCCTTTCTCTTCCTAACTTCTGGCAATCACTGATCTATTTGTTTTATAGTTTTGTCTTTTCTAGAATGTCCTATAATTGAAGTCATTATAGTATGTATCTTTATCAGACTGCCTTCTTTTCTTTAGCAATATGTACTTCAGATTCATCCACCTATTTTTGTGACTTGATAGCACTTTTTTTTTATTGCTCATGGATTTCCTTGTATGGGGATATCATAGTTTGCTTGGCGAGCTGACTGCCTTTAATGAGATATTTCCTTACATATATTTGAAGACCTTTGTGAAGTTAGCCCTTAGTTTTCCCTTAATATTAATCATTTTCAGGTTTTAGTCTTTTTTTTTTTTTTTTATTTTGAGACAGGATCTTGCTAAGTTGCTTAGAGTCTCGCTAAATTGCTGAGGCTGGCTTTGAACTTGCCATCCTCCTGAACTGCTGGGATTACAGTCTTGTGCTACCACACCCTTCTTACCATTCTCAAACCTTCTTCTTCTCAAACCTTCAATTAATTTGTGGTCGTTTCCCAAACCTACAGAGTGTTCCACATCTTTTTCCTGTCTAGAATTGTCCAACATTCTCTAGTAAATGAGTCTGACTAGCTCCAGGTACAGTTAGAGATTTGCTTCTTGTTTTCTGTGCCCTCCCCACTGTTACCTGCTCTGTGTTGGTGTTTATGTTCAGTGGCAGTAGAACTTTCTAGGTTTATGTGCCATTTTGGAGCTACAGTGGTCTTCAGAGAACCAAAGCAAAATGCTTTCTTACCCCTCCTGGGGTGAATGTACTGGGGTCAAGGGAGAGGGAGTCACAAAGGCACACAAAAGAAAA
>JAJEJO010001482.1:569516-601124 GCA_020662805.1 Glaucomys volans | reverse complement strand
CCCGGCTCATCTCTGTCTCTAATTGTCTCATCTTGTGTAATTCTGGCAATAGAATTCCTGACATACTAGTTCATGCAGATTATAGCTAGCATCTCTTATTCTCTTATACCTTTGCATGAGTGTGAGTGTGTGTGAGTGAGAGAGAGAGAAAGAGAGAGAGAGACAGAGAGAGAAAGAAAGAGAGATCTTCATGTATTTAACCTTGGGTTACATGTGTAAATTCTCAAGCACGATGCCTTATAATCAGTTTTGCTGTCTGTACTTGCTGACTATGAAAGTCTCCAGAGAAGTTTCAAGTAGAGAACCCAGTTGTTTCTCTGTCCACACCCTTTTCACCAAAATGAATCTCTGCATCAAAGCATTTTTTTTAACTGTTTAAATATTAACTGACCTGAAATGAATCTAATGTTTCTTTGTGAAGCATACACTAAACAGGAATACATATCTGCTAATGACTTGACTTCAGTGTTTCTAGAAATAGTCCACATGGAGCGCCACAGGTCATTAGCTGCAGATATTTATGGCATCCTCTATAGAACTGCTTGAATTTGCACATTCCATTCCGTCACAGTCTGCAAGGAATTGGTATTACCGGGCTGTATTTGCATTTAGAGTGTTACCAACTCTCAGGGCACATATGCTGGGCTATTTGTGAAACAACCTCAGCTGACAGCTGAAGATCAGAAGATGCTATTTTGGGGTGTCCTAAATGGGAGGTTCTGTTGAAAAAACCTTTCATGTACTACAGATAAGAATACTTAAAACAGGAAGCAATGGTAACTTATTGCTTCCTGTGTAAGTATCCTTATCAGTATGATAAGCTTTAGGTTTCAGTTCTGCTTTCCTGATCCTAAGATTTCTTTTCTTGTAATCATCTTCTATAAGAGGATTAGAAATTAAAAAAAAAAAAAAGTTGCTATGGAGGGAAAACAGAGTTTACCAGCATTGCTTTTCCCGTCTTGATAAGAGCCTTTCATTTCCTCTCCTTCAGTATACTTGCTTGGGTAAGAGAAAAATTGAATACTGCTGTTCATACCTTCACCAACTATATCCATTGTGTGTAGATAGGATTGATTCTGTACCTATTGTAAAGCCGGGCTTGGGTGGCTATTGTAAGTTAGAGGTTGGATGACAGAATAGAACTACCGTGCACAAGAAAAAAGAAGATATGGATTTCATTCCTGATTCTGTCACCTCGTGGGACCTGTCATCCTTTGAGCTGATTTTCTGGTTCATAAAATTGGAGATAGTAATATTTCCCAATCCATCTTAGAGTGTGTCTTGAGGATCAAATGAAAGAATATAGGAAAGTGTGGTTGTAAACTATGAATTGCCCTTCAGGCCTGGGGTTTCCGGTGGATTGAATTATATCCCATCAACTTCCCTTTCACACTTAGAACACAGGGGTACTTTTGGTTGTGTTTTTTCCTTATTAAAAATATTTTTTTTAATTCAGTGAGCTTCCTAGAGTTCTTGGTTGCAGGAGTATATCGTGATTGAATGCCTGAAAAGATGCATCAGCATTGACTCTGCAGTTCAGATGTTTATTTCACGGAATATGAGCATGTTGTGCTGTTAAATTCTAGGAAACTGGGTTGCATTTATTAGCTTGGCATAGAAGAAAACAAAGTTCTACATGTGGGCTAAATTATTTTACAAGCTCTAAGTATACATCAGAATTAAAGGTCGAAATATATTTATTAAACTTTAAAAAGAGGTATGTGCATAGATTTTATAGTTCCCGTGGATTTAATTATGTATTAAATATGGAAAATAAAAATATTGCTGGGTGGTGCTAAATGTTTTCCTCCTGCCAAATTCTTGTTGCTAAATTTCTCTACTCTTGAGTCTCACACTCTTTGGCAGAGAGAGGCTGTGATCTGTGCTTCACTGGGCAGAAAGGACAACCACGTTTCACCTGTGTCGTGAGCAAAAGAGATCAGCTCTTCCAGGTTGTCATAGTAGCTAACTTTACTTATCCAATGAAAGGGATCTTTGGAGATCCAGAAGTAGCTAAGTCCTCTCTTGATGTTTGACTCTCACTGTTACAGAATACCTTTGGCAGTGCTGTTTGTGATTTTAAAGATTACCTTATTTTTATGGGAAGGGTGGGTATTTAACTGTAAACTCATTTTTGGTCTTTATGTGTGTCAAAGTCAGAAGGTTTTGGAAGGATAAGGGTGGGTGCAAGATAGCTGCTGAGGGTTTAGAGCTGGCTGCTCTCTCCTGGGTTCAAGTGTGTGGTTATAGCCAGTTTTCAGTGGCTCACCAGACTCATTTGTGTTCCAAAGTTATGTCAGAGAACTTGGTTCCACTGGTCAAGGAACAAGACGATAATAAATTGGAGAACAAAGGGGTAAGTTGGGAGAGGGCTGAGATTCATATGACAGACTTATTGCTAGCCGTTGACCATAGTTAGTTAATGATTTCTAATTTCCTGAAAGTCAGGAGTTAGAACTTTAGTTATTTTGCTGTCCATGCAGATTATGTAAATTGTTGGACGTGTCTCTTGAATTTGTTAAAAAAAAATATTAGCGCCAAAAGTGTCCCTCAAGAGAATAAATTTCAAAATGTTCTTTCCATAGATAAATAGACTCAAGACCAGAAGTAACTTACTTGCTCCAGATGCTAGTTGTTTCATGGTAGGAAGAGCAAAAATACCCTCATGTCCTGACTGCAGCTTGATGCTTCCCTCTGCTTTGATTTATGAAGGGGTGTGTGTGTGTATACATGCCCTGTTTTATAGCTTGGAGTATACACGTTACATATTCACCTACGTGTCGAAGAGTGTATGTTATAGATGTAACTGTTGGTTCATCTGTTCCTCAGCTATTTATATTGCCACACACTGTTTTAGATGCTGGAAATTTAGCTGGAATGAGACCTAGTTTCTGCCTGCTTGGAGCTTATGTTCCAGTAGGAGAAACAGACAATGAACACATAAAATTATGTCAGTTAGTGGCACCCTTAGGAAAAAGCCAAGCAGGGTAGAGGAGATGATGGACGAACTGACTAAAAACTTATCAGAAAAAACAAAAAAGCAAAGTGGGCCACATTCAAAATTTTGTTTTAATGTATTGCTTTTGAAATTTCTTTTGAAAATTCTATTGGGAAAGATCAGATTTTCAAAGATATATTTGGAAAAAAATCACAATTTATGAGAATAAAGGAATTAAAAGATAGTTTGTTAAATGATGTTTCCTCTTTTATGTGTAGAGTTTGATTTTAACCTTGCTTGAAAATAATTTCTGAACGCTGGTAATTAACTGTCTATATTTATGACTTAGCTCTAACCATAAAGTTTTCAAAATACATTTATGACTCTAGGGCTTAATTGGTGTTCTTTTTTTTCCTTAAACCTATTGCCTGCTTGGAGAGGAATGGATTTCTCAGCACCTCCGCTGCTTATCAGCTACTAGAGTAGTGATGCTATAGTCTGAGACCTGAAGGGCCACACCCTGAGCAACAAATAGCAAGGCAGTCCGCAGGGGATATGTCTTCACTAGGAGGAAAGCAGCTTGTCATCAGCGAATGGCTTGGGTTCCCTTGGAAAGTCGAAAGACTCACTCCATTGGCTAATGATCTCTTTATATGTTCCTGATTTTCTGGAGTTGTAGAGACTGGTTTTTGGAGAAGCAGAGAAGTTCTTTTTTATCTGCCCTGTTCCCCAAGGAGAGCTTTGTTAACGGCTTTGATATTATAGTAGTGGCATGATAAGTTGTTGTCTTTCAAATGGAAGTTGTTTCTAAGCTCCTATAAAACTCCTCAGAGGCCTAAGATGGCATCTCCTGCATATCTAGGTCTTCCATCCATGAACTGGTTGGGCAGAGGGTAGGCCTAACCATGGCTCTGGGTTCTGTGGGTGATAGAGGTCTGTACTGCTTTGGGCGAATCTTTCATAGACCTAATTGCTTCCTGAAGACACTCATTTGGTCTTGGTTCAGCCTCATTTTCCTTTTCAGTCACTGATTATTTGAACTTAAATTGTCCCAATTCATTGTTTTGTCCTGCATTGCCAGTGACCTTGCTTGGCTGGGCAAGGGTTGGTGGCCTTAGTCGTCTTCAGTTTCATTGTGTGTTAGATAATTCTTTCCTAACTCTGCTTAATTGATTGTCATTTTGGTCATGTCTTCTATGATGTAAGAAGAAACTCTGGTCATGGAATGATTGGGTAATAGTAGTGATGTTAATCAGCAGAATTCTATTAGCAGTTGCTAGGTTCTGATTGTGTCTTTTGTTGCATAAAACAAAACAAATATATTGAATATAGCTACGAAAAATATATTGAATGTGGGTGGTCTGTTATATGAACAGGTGTTAACAGCATTATTGTCAGAGAATGGGTCACCCCGAGTACTGCCTCTCTTGCCTCAGTCAATTTTGATGACTTCAGGAAGAATCAAGATTTTGGTGAACTTTCAAGGGCATTCAGATTGGTTTAGTAACAACCAGAGCCTAGTTTAAAATGGATTTTAAACAGCAAACCCAAAGGAGTGCTCAAAGCAGTTTTATCAAACAGCTCTTTTTGTAATAGGTACTGCATAGAAATTCAAATCTTTGATTAGCCCCCGCATTTGGTTTATTTTATTCTTATCAACGACTATTTGATTATTATTTACCAAGTCATTATTTCATGAAGGATATTTGTATCATGCAGTGAGTATGTGTCCATTTATTGGTTGCACAAATATTTACTGATTGAGGCTTATTATGTGCTCAGATACATCTTTGGAAGACAGAGGCTGATGAATCAGGCAGAGGAATAGGCTTGTGTCTTTATGATGTGTGTTCTTGTAATGGAAGAGACAAATGGGAGCCAAGCCAATTAAAGTAACATGTATTCAGAGAGTAAGAGCCACACATATGATGAAACACTGTGAAGGGATGGAGAAGAAGGGATAAGGCAGGCTGTTTTTCATTAGATTAGTCAGAAAAGGAGGCAGGGTTTGAGGAAAAGCCTGGACGAGAGAGGAACCTGACTGTACGCTGGTGAAGGGTGCCCCCAGTAGGGCAGCAGATGTGGAGTCTGCAGTGGGAATCATTCTGGCATGCTCAGTGCATCTGGAGCAGCAGGGGATGGTGTAGGAGAGGCAGTGGGAGTGTAACTCGGGCCAGACCTCGGAGGGCTCGTGAGGCCATGGTAAGTGGGGTGTCTTTCAAAGTACGATGGGAAGCCCCTGTGGTAGGTTAGCCTATGTTCCAGGACCATCCACCATGACTGCCTGGTTTTACACGGAAGGGAGGTGGAGTTCTTCTCGTGATCTGCTACTCCCATGCCTTCAGTTTTGATAGAGGCAATCAGCTGGGACCCTGTAGATAAAAATTAAAGTCACTTCTGACCTAGATTTTTATAGATTCATTCCCAGCATCACCCAGGCCAGTTCTAGGTGTGCCTCAAGGGGGATTCATCTTTGTCTTGCCCCAGGGGCATATTACTCTACCCCCTGAGATGCCCAGTGGGCATGGTGACTGCAGCTTAGTTCTGGTTCCAGGCCTCCTTGAATGCTCCGCCACTCCTGCAGTGACATTGACACATTCCTTGCAGGAATACCTGCTCCACTTTTTTTAAGACGGTATCTCAATTCTTCTGTAAAGAATGGCTGAGACCCTGCCTTCTGGGATAGAATCCTTGTTGTAAGCCTCTAACAAACATTCCAGCTATAAATAATTTGATCCAGTTTTTATAGATCTCGAATTGGTCCTTTTTGTTTTGGAAGCCATCACCCAACACAACCCATTCACTCACTGGCCCTTATTATGACTTATTTCAGCATTCTTTTTATCTGTAGTGGAAGTGCGGTATTAGTTCATTTTAATCCTTTAATCTTCCTGTATGCTGGATAATAGTCTGCTCTAACATCTACATTTCAGAGCGTTTTAAATTCTTTTAATATTTAAAGCCCATGGTGGAAACATATGGCATCAATCAGGTAGAGTGGATTTGGTTTGACTTTTACTACTTTTTTCTGTAAACTTGATTTTTGCCTGTTTCCTGGAAAATTATGTTGGTTGAATTAACTTTTAATAATGTTTTTGATTATGCCATTTGCTCTTAGGTGTTAATTCTGTGATTGTACTTATTTAGAGTTGCTTTGGACAGCTGGCTCTAATAGTTTCATGCAGGCCTGCTAGTGAGTTGATGAAACCAAATCCCACAATGGCGGCAGTGGAACTGGGAATGGGAGGGCGATCCTCATGATCTGAGCTCTGCAATTACAAGGACTTAGTAGGGAAGCAGCTCTAAAAATGAATAATGACTTTTAACTCTCTCCTTGCTTATTGTCTCTATATTTAACAGCAGTGTCTATTCTTCCATCAGTTTTATTCAGAGTGAAAATGTACATTTGAAAAAGGTGTAAAATTTTCTTAAGTCAGTGAAAGTGATGTTGGAGCATTGCTGGGTTTCACACGTGACCAAGGACAAGTAAGGAAGTAGCAGAATTAGATGATCAACTATTGAAGACAAGGTAATGACTATGGTACACTTCTAAGGTACAGGCTAAGAATATTATAGGATTAAGAGAGGGGCTTAGGAAAATTGATAAAGGTCTGTAGAAATGACCCTTTAACAAAATTATTCTATAAAAACCAAACAAGATATTGAAGAAGGAAAATGAAGAAAAACAGTCCAAAACAAACCCACTTAATCACGCTTGGTTCATTCTAAGACTTTCTCGTGGATTCAGTTAAAACTTACTTTTAGTTAAATTTGGAATGAAACTGCATTTTCCCCCCATATATTTCAGTTTCAATTTTTCAATGGAAATTTTCAGTTAAATCTATTTTACTACAAAGATGACGTCCATGCTTTCAGTAGATTTGCTTTTGAAAATAATTCCCTTCTGGTTCCAGTTAGGTTCAACTGATGGAGACATCCCAAATCTTTCAATTACAGAGGTAACAAAAGAGGGTTGTGGGAAGTTCTTGCTCCCCAACTTTGCAGAGTAGAAACTGGAGTGACCCATTTCTCCAAAGCTGTGAGGCAGGTGATGAAGCTCATGGATTTTTCACTCCTGTAAGCCACTAAAGACCTGTGGTTAGTGCTCATGGTATTGTTTTAGAACTCGCTGGGACAGTGATATTAACCAATTTTGTAGAAGACCAAATCAGTTGTTGTTTTCCCACAGGGTCCCAATAAATACAATTTCCTGGCCCTGGTAGCTGGACATGGATCAGTTCTAAAAAAGGCTGCATGGATATGATGTGTGACAACAAATAGCCATTTATTTTTATGAGTTTGCTACTTGCTAGTCATTAAAAAATTTAAAGGCATTTTCTTGTATCTAATTCCCATTTCAACTCAACTGTGTATTTCCATAGGAAAATGAGGTGTTCTTTTTTTGTTGTTGTTTGTTTGTTTTTTCCCCTAAGAGAAGAATATGAACCACTGAAGTTGTAGTGTGAGGGAAATGGAACTCTAAGCCGATTTTCTTGTCTGTGGAGGGAATTACTCAGAAGCGAAGTTTGTATGATGGAGTCCTCAGTTCAGTATTGATGACATTGCTAGAACCAATACTTAAATGTGCCTGGGCACTTTTAGATCTTCAGGGAGCGATTAATGAGTACCTTGTGGTACATGATCTTGTAGAAAAACCAGGGATGATGAGTTTCTGAAGTGCTCACACTTAGATAAGCATTCAGATACCGATGACCACAGCCGGACCCCAACCCTGCCCCTGCTGAGGTTCACCTACAGAAATGAGGCTGCAGATCACTGTCAGGTCAGTGCCTCTAATTCCCTTTTCCAGGATTGGCAACATCGTTCCCATTCCTTCATTCCCTTTTTTTCTGATCTCTAGGCCAATGACATGTTTTAGGGTTGCGGGACACTTTTCAGAACAATTTAAAAATTCACATTTTTAACTCTGACTCTGTCTCATTCCTTTAGTGATCCTTTTGTGTTGCCAGAGAACAGAGAAGCGCACACCTTTTTTTTTAAGGGCTGTAAAAGTAGAAGCAAAATATTACTTAGAAAATCTCACAAGAAAAGAGATCATAAAATGTTTTTTCAGGCTGAATGGAGATGATTCTTGGATTATGGGCTGTTAAGATTTATCCATGCTCTACTCTTCACCGTTTGTCACAACCTACAGAGTTGTTTATTTTCATATTATTAGGATTTGCAGTTCTTTTGCTCTACAGTATTGATGTGAGTTTTGAAGCTCTGATTACTAAGTGATTGATCCAAAGATTATCATACCAAGTAGGATATATTAATGCCCAGAGATTCATTGTTGCAATTCACAATGAAAACAAGAGAAGCTTTGGTACTGGTAAAGAGAAATTTGATTCAAAAGTCAAAATTTTTGTGAATGGAGGATTTATGTAGGGTCTTCTTTTATGACATTTAAAATTGATGGAGTTATTGTGAAGTAAGTGAATAATTTCAAATGGAAGAAAACTTGACCAGTATCATAGAAACTGAGAGAGAGAGAGAGAGACCACAGAAATTTACACCTTGGCCATTGGAGAGCTAACGTTTTGGGTTGCTGGTGTTAGAGGAGGGGAAGACTCTTTCTGCTTGTTTTTTGTTTTGCTTTTGGAAAGCGGATGGCGTCTTTGTAAAGATGCCTTGAAATTCAAGCTCTCTGGGTTGCTCATTTCATTTTCAACTTGGCATTCGAAAGAGGTGACCACCAGGATCTGAGGTGTGGCGTGTATGGCACTCAGCATGGATTTTGTTTGTAATATTTTTGTCATAATGTGGACAGTAGCCTTCCCAGGGAGCCTGATTATGGGACTCTCAGAACCTTGCATAGAATTGCAGAACTGTAACCGCAAGAGGGTATAAAAAGAAAAACCCCAAAAATGTAGCAATTTGAATAAAAAAGAGCCTAAAATAAGATGGCACGGGAAATGTTTAGGGAACAATGAATTACAACTCGAAGGCCCTTGGCACCAGGGCACACGCTCTCTCTCTTCCCTTCATTCCTTCCCCAGTGATCTTCCCTCCTGCCTTTGGCGGTATTTTTTTCTCCTTTCATCTTTTCCTTCAGAAAGTTACTGTGCATTCTTTATTACAAAAGTGTCCTAAGGAGGATAACGAACAGATCGTTCTGGGGTTAGCTTTTGTTATCTTTTGGGTGATCGTGATAGTATAATAGTTTTTGTAAGAATCACAAATACCTATACTCCGGCAGACTCCTCGCCAGCTGTTTCATTGACCCACTTCCTCTCATTAGAGGGATGTTTTCTATTTGGAAAGTTGTTTCTCTGAGCTGATTTTGTTTTTATGTGCAGCACCTTTTGGGTTCTGATTTCCGACTCACAATGAAATGTGTGGCTTTTCTCACTTTATACTAGATGAGGATTTGGCAAACTAGAGCCTGTGGGCCAAATCCAACTGCCACCTGTTTCTCAAACATTTTATTGGAGCACCATTTCTTTATGTGTTGCCCATGGTTGCTTTTGAGCTGTAATGGCAGAGTTGAGTTGTTGCAGTGGAGACTGTATGTGGCCCACGAAGCCAATGGTATTTACAGTCTGGCCCTGTGGAGCAAACATGGCCACGCCTGCCCCAGTGAATATTCCCAGTGCAGTGTCTGTTAATCATGCAGATGCACCATTCTTGCCTGTGGCAGGTAAAGCACATAGGATATTATGATTTGCTCTCTTTTTTTCTTTTATGCTTTTATGTTCTCATGGCATTTCAGATACTAACATCTCAGGAATTATGAGCCATATGTCTTATCAGCCCAATAAGACATGTTTAACAACGTCCCAAAGAGTTCTGGGCAGTGGTTCCAAATCCGGATGCCACACTTGAATGATGATAGAACATATTTATGGCAATGGTTTGGATAGTTGTCCCCCGAAGCCCATGTGTTCCAGCCCATGGAAACTTTAGGCCTAGGTAGGGCCTAATGGAAGGAAGTTAGGTCATTGGGAGTGTGCCTTGGCAGGGGTACCCTTGTGCCTCCTCTTCCTCCCTCTTGCTTCTTGACAGGCATGAGGTGAGCAGCTTCCTCTGCCATGTGCACCTCTGTGCTGTGCTGCCTTCCACAGGCCCAAAACACTGAGGCCAGCCAGCTGTGGCTTAACGTTGTGAGCTAAAACAAAAATTTTCTCCTTATAAGTTGATCATTTTAGTTTTTTTTAAATAATAGTAAAGGAAAACTGACTAACACATTTCCATTTACCAAGAGTTAAAGGTTGAAATAACTTTACAGATCAAACACATTTGAATCTATATTTTCCTGGAAAATAATATTTGCCAGTTGTAGGAGTTGAGTGAACTCAAGCCTCCTTCTAATTTGAATTTAGAGTGGTGTGAAGAGGAAGAATGGTGTTGAGGCTGGACTGCAGCTCAGCCCTTTGAGTTGATTAGCCACTTATTTGATTTTTGGGTAACTGAGAGGGAATGTCTACACCTTCCAGTGTAACCAGGAGTCTTTGCTAAAACCATTGAGAAAATTTAATTTCCCTGTAGTTGATGATTTAAAGCGATGCCACTTGGCATTCTCTGTTATTTGTGACCATACTTAGGATTCTCTTATGATTTCCAGAGTACATTCATGAAACAATCACTTGAGTTTCAAGATGTACGATTTGTAGCTCAACTAAGCCAGACAACAGATTGAGAGAATTTCTGGTTTATTAGGTATCGATAAAACTAGTTCTGTTCAAATTAACACCTTAATCATACACAGTTTTGGATTCTGTTTGGAAAGAGGAAAGTCCTTTGAAACCTCAAGAAATGTTTATTCAACTTAAGATTTGATTAAAAAGCAAAACATTGTCTGATGAGTGACAATTGATCAGAGTGGAGAAGGTGGCTGGGAAGAATTACATTGGAAAGTATCAGGGATACAGTGAACACTTTCCAGCTTTTTCTGAAGTAGAGCTCTTGGACACTGGTGTCAAATGACTTCATAAAACCTGCAATCACCTGGGCTGTGCATAGCACAGCTTAGTGCATAGTTTTCACACACTCAAAGGTGTAAGTAGCACCCCTTGTATGGTCAAACCTCAGTTGCAACAATAGCCAAATTTAATACCAAAATGCATTCCCAAGCAATTAAGTAGTTGTTTAATCATTTGGAGGGTTGAATTTTACTGGTCAGCTTTGCTCATTAAAACCAGTAGTTAAGAACTGGAAGTGTCTATGTAGCTACATTCCTGCCCACAGCTTTTAAGTGGGGTAGTTGATATGGAGCCTAGCTTGATTTCTGAGTTGTGCTTTGCATCATGAGCCAGCAGTGAAACCTAGAAGTATTGGTTTTCACAGGATCAGCGTGAAAAACCTTGGCAATGCCTAAATCTGTGCTGAAATGCGCATATGTGAATCCCCTGCCCAAAAGGAGGACAGGGTTGTGGGGTTAGGTTTCACAAGGATACTTTCAGAAGATTGACCTTAGAGTTATGCGTTTTTGGTTCCATGGCTTCTATTGCCAGGAGAAGAGAGCACCTTGGACTTGAGATAGTTTCATGGCAAATTTTTTGCTTTGTTCTTGCAACATTTTTTCAGCAAGGGATCATTTTGTGTCTTATAATTGTACAGAATTAAATTTTATAAAGCAAACAACTCACATCCTTCTGAGCATTGTCTGAAAATAAGAAGGTGTGGAGGGGTTAAGCATTCCAGCCATGAGTATGGGTGTACGTAGGTGGTTGCCCTCATACGTGCCCAGATTCCTACCAGCTGTGTGCTTTTCTAGGGGGATGGAGGAGTGAGGGTTTTCCTCTGACGTGGACACATTCCAGATGGACAAGAGTGTAAATGCCAGGTTACATTTTTAGGGGCTTACTAATGGAGCCATAGCAGATTAACAGGGGGAGGGGGGAAAAAAAAGCAGGACTGCATGTATTTGCAGGGAACTGTGGACTGGACAAACATTAGATTTGCTATCTGTGAGATTGTCTTCTGTGGATGTTTTATAAATTAGTTGGATATTTTTAACATTCCAAGAAATAGAAAGGAGATTCTTAGTGTTGGCTTGGGTTGAAATAGTTCAAGCCACATTTTGGTAAATCCACTTATTGCATCTCAGTTTTAAAATTAATTTTAATCTTGTTACAAAGCAAAAACAAAAACAATGCAAATGAAATTCAATTTGTGCACATAAATTAAAAGATTTGTTTGGAGGGTGTGCTTATTCCATGGCTTTTCTTTCTCATCCAAGCCCATGTATATGTTCTAACAGAGTGAGTGCTAGGAGACAAAACATTTGGATGTTATTTTCATGACTTTGTAATTCATGGCATATTTGCAATTTATTGTGACTTTTGATTCTTTTGAGTTTACTTTAGAAGTGCCATGTTTCAAGTTGTATCCAAAAAATGGTCTTTGTCTGCAAATTTGGAAAAAATAACTTCCTATATTGTTTTTCATTCATTCAAAAAATTCATTTGAAAATATGTACCAGCTTTGATCTGAAGAGCTCCTCTCTGCTCACACATCTCCATTCAGCCTTCCCAAAAGCATCCATTTCATTACATCCAGCATTTACCATGTTACAGGAAGTGCTATAGAGTTTCGGAATGTGACTAACTTCAGCAGCTGTTTGGTGGTTAATGGTTCAACACATTTGCCAGCTGCCATGGTCTGCCATGGTTCATTGGGACTATGTCAAAACCTTGAAACCTTAGGTTCCAAAACCCAGTACTGATTTTTCCCTTTATTAAATGCAAGTACTATGTTTAGAAATCCATTTGCTATAAACTTCTGCAAATATTTTCTCTGTACAAAATGTTTGGTGTTGTAGAAAGAACTCCTCCAAACTTACCCAACATGGTATTGCAAAAATCTAGCAACCAGTTATTTAAATGAGCATTTGGAATTGTGTTTAAAACCATATGGGTGCCTAATAAATATGACTTGCTAGACATGATTTGTGTTCTGAGCTTGTGTAATCTTCCCCCCTCCGGAGAAAGGGGCAGCTTTGGATAGTAGAGTTTATTTTTTCATTAGTCTCCATTGGGCCTAAGTCATACTGTAGGCACAAACAGAAATGAATGTATAATTGCATACCTGTCTTATTGCACAATTACTGGATACAATAATTTGCAGTGTGCCATGAGCATTTTTGCCAAAGGAATATACAAAATCTTTTCAAAGATAATCCCAGTATCTTATCTATAGAGCCTTAAAATTTCCATTTTTTTTTTTTTGACATTTTAGGGATCTTAGGTTGGATTTTATCCTTTTTGGCTAATTGTGGGGTTGTTACATGTGTGTCTGATCATTTAACCTAGAAATAGGATGCCCTTTATGTTTCAGTTCCATATATCTGGCAGTATATAATTTAGGCACAAAAAGATATGTTAGAAAGTATTGTGTATCATCACAGCTTTTTGGAAATTAAGTAGGAATCTAATTGCCAAATTCTTTATAATTATTTTTGTATCATATCAAAGCCTAACCTAATAAAGGAAAATTTTCTACCAAGTCTAAATATTCACATTTAGACATTCAAACTTCTTGTTTTCCCAGTATAGACAACTGTACATTGGGGAAGTATTTAGGCTAAAAATGAATATGACCTGCTGTTTAATATTTTGAGAAAAGAGCTATCAGGTTTTCATTTCTGATTCTTTTTTATGATTTTCAAAGTGCTCATCGTAGGTCTGGTCAAGTTGGTAGACTAACGTAATACTAGAGCTGTTTCCTAGCAATGGAACTGACATCTGTCTCTAGTTCTTCAAGTATTATTTTAAAATTGTGCAGTCATAAACCATTTCATTTATATAGCTTTGGTCTATCAATGCTATGAGATTCAAAATAGAACACTTTCATGCTTGAGTCCTGAATTTGAATATGGTTTTCTGAATTCAAAGTGGGTCTGTGAGTAATTAGGGGAGGAAGTGTACTCTCCACTTTTCTTTTATTTCCGTCTTTCATTTTCATTTGCTTCAAATTCAGAGCAGCAAAGAAATCTTTTGACATATAAGTATTATATCAAATTGTACATTATTTTTGTTATTAATATCTTATTGATTACAAATCACATTATGCATTTAGGCTTAAACAAAGTATGATATTTTCAAATGAAGCATATTTTTTGTGTTCAGTTAATTTTTATTATCTATTCTAAAACACTTTTGTTTGCTTATACCTATATATATTTTGTCTGGTATTTTATCAGAATGTTTGTTGAAAAGTAAAGTTCCAGGGGAAATATTTCAGGGAAGGGAAAACTTTAATGTAGAATTTTTCTAATGTGTGTTTCATAGCTTGTTAAAGTAGTCAGTATGAAATAAAAGCTACATATTTTCTGATCATAAGTTTAGAAAACACATGGGTAAAGGAAATGTCAAGGCTCTAATATGAGATGGCAGATGCAAGAGGTAGATGGCTCCTGAGTGTCTTTGGACACAGAACTTAATCTCCTGCAGATCATGTTCTATGGAACGTGCTACACAGCTGACTACATGACTGGGGTCAGATCTCCGGGAGTGCCCACATGCACTGACTCCAGTCATTTTTAGGGGTGCATACTTTCTGTTCTGTTGGAGGTATGACAATGACTTAGAGTCGTTGTCATAACCCATTAATTGTAGTACTTTATAAAGAGTCAAATAATATCTGTGCTTTTTATCCATGTACTTCATCATTGAAAGCCAGCACACACGCTTTTACACCTCTTTTTGACCACATATAACTACCTATGACCTGTTAAGGAAAGGAACCATGCTATTTTATTTATTTAAAAAAATTTTGTAGTTGTAGATGGACAGAATGCCTTTATTTAATTTGTTTATTTTTAATGTGGTGCTAAGGACTGAACCCCGTGCCTCACTAGGCAAGGGCCCTGCCACTGAGCTACAGCCCCAGACCAGCCATGCTATTTTAAAGGAGACAATTCTATTCTTTGTATTTCTATCCCAGTTGTGGATTGGAACTGAGTCTGACTTCATATTGCTGTTTTTGTAACACATCGGTAAATATATTATAGTTGATCAGTAAGTCATCTGATTTTAAAAACATTATCTTCTCTATTTGTATTCTAAAGGAAAAATATGCTGTTTCCTTTTATTCTCCTCTCTGAACCTTGGGCATGCATGAGCACGGAAGCCACTTCTTTGCATGTCAGGACTTTGACTTGTAGTTGCAGGGCTCATGTTTATACATCAGCTATGGGGGGTTTTGAGAGACCACGATTCACTGACAAGGGATGTTTCACCACCTTCAGGGGAACATAGGTTTTGATCTGATGAGGTCAGCAATACCAGATTTTAATATCAGAGCTTTCTCAGGGAGATGAGTTGGTGATTCACCTTGACTTGTACCTTAGACACGTGGATATAAGATAAATGCTTTCTTAATGATAGTTCAGGGCAGCCAACTCTTTTATCTGCTTGAACTTACTGACTCTCTTGCCATTAATATTAATTTGCTGATCCTGATGGAAGTTGGCTTGTACTATGTTATGTTAAAACTTACACCAAGGGCCAGAGGTGTAGCTCAGTGGTAGAGGGCTTGCTTAGTGTGCACAAGGACCTGGGTTTGTTACTCAGCACCACAATAACAGACAACAACAACTACAACAAAATACTTAGACCCTACCTGGGATGAAGTATTTCTTTTTAAAAGGACAATTGAAAGTAAGTTCATGAAGTCTGTGAATGAATATTGTGATTTTTGTTTTTTCTTACCAGGGATTGAACCTAGGGATGCTTAACCACTGAGACACATCCCCAGCCCTTTTTACTTTTTATTTTGGGACAGGATCTTGCTGAGTTGCTTAGGGCTTTGCTAAGTTCCTGAGACTGGCTTTGAACTTGACCACCCTCGTGCCTCAGCCTCCCAAGCTGCTAGGATCACAGGTGTTTGCCACCAGGCCTAGTCTGGATATTGTCTTTTGAACACTTTGGCCAACTGTCAATCTTTGAATATGTAACAAACCAGAAATCTAAAGATGTGACTCTTCCTTGCTCTTCTTCATATATGATGTTGGGAAGGAGACCCATGCTCTTAAGGCTAGCTTTTTATTGGATTCATATTTCGATGCTTGAAGGCAAGAATAAAAAAATTAAAAAATAGTTGTTGTAGGGGCCATTCAGTTTCCTAAGTCTGGGTGTCAGGAAGGGAGGAGGCAGAGGATGGAGAGAGAGTGTTCCCAATGATTGTACCAGTTTCATTCAGGCCTGGAGCATCCAAGTTCAACCTGAAAAAGTGTTTTGGATTATTTTGATTTGTTATCCTATTCTCGGTAACAGGGCACATGTACTCAAGCTAGACCCCATTTTAAAGGTGACACAGGTATTTTTTATTTTTCTGCAGGCCAAGGTAATTAACACAATTATAGCTCTCCATTTGAGCCATTGGGTTCAGTTGCTGCTAACGAGAATAATGCACATAAACTTGGCTCTGTTTATATGTAAACCGTGTCATATTTTAAAACTAACGTCATTGTTTTTCCCCTTCTCAGAGTACAGCATGTTTTGATCTGCATAGGGAATATTTTTAAAAAGTGGATGTCTAAGAATGTAAACAATTGGGAGGGGAGATACAGCTGTTTATGATTTACTTTTTAATCTTCTCTTTTTTCTTGGCTTCTAATGTCAAAGGACTTTTATTTACCTATTATAGTGTATGGCTTATGACTTTATAAGTATAGTTTTTCTGGGTTTTATTTTGGCTTTCTAAATAAAGGGTGGGAGGACTGAAGGAAAATTGCTGGATAAAAATATCCCCATGTCCAGCAGGTCTTGCGCTAGAACCAGGGGGGCTACAGACCTGCAGCCTCACAGGGAGGAGGGATTCTGTTTTATAGGGTCAATAAATGTCAGGCCTCCTGCTTTACCTTCGGTACTGTGTGTATTTGTTCGTCAGGATCTATTAGTCACACCCAGTTGCTTGTGTCTACTACTGTCTAGACTCCTTGCAGAAATGAGAGATTTCATTTTCAGTGTTTTTACAGGAGGACACATAATAAGGGATGAAAGCGTGCTTTTATGATCCCAATCTCTTCTGCAAACTGTTTTCCAGAGGGAAGTTACTTCTGATATCCAGGTGCCTATTATGTGGAATGCTGTTGTAGCTGAGTTCATGCAGCTTTATCAGCATAGCATTTCAGTATGCAATTTCTCATTACCCTTTGTAAACACAGAGCTTACCCTCTGTTTCCTTTTATAAAAATAGCTTTGTATATTGCAGTGGACTCTATTTAGATGAAAGGGTTGACAACACTTCCATCCGGGCTTTTTATAGCATTGTCTATAAATTTGTGGCAAAGAACATGGACTTTGAATCCCAGTTGCTATATTTCCTAGTGATGAGATCTTGAGGTATTTATTCGTCCTTTCTAAACCTCAGTTTCCTTGTCTTTAAAACACAAATAGTAATTCAATCTCAGTATGGTCATGAGGGTTGTATGAAATAATGCATATTAAGACCGTTGACATCCATGACATATAACCAACCTGGGTGATAGTACTGATGGAATCTCTTGAATTGCTGTGTATGTGTTTGAGGGTGGTTTCTATCCCCACCCCTTCCCCATGAATGATTTACTAAAATATCCAGTGAGGGAGGAAGATATAATTTGAAAACAAATATCATCAGTATTAAAATTGCTTTATTTTCTTAGTCATGATGTTTAATGTGTATATAGCATTAAAAGATGGACTGAGGCTTTTAAAAAAATCATTAAAATAACTCTTTAAAAAATTAACAAATTCTCTACTTTAGTCACTGCCCAATGTGAGGATCTCTTCACAAAAACTTAACATCTATTGTCTTTACTTTGGCTGGAATTACCAACCTTTTAACCAAGTTAGGTGGACCTTAGAGTAAGTCATGGAATCTATGATTTTCCTATAAATCCTTTCTTAGATAGTATAAACATGTTTAGAGAGTTGGAGATAAGAAACCTGATGAACACATTGGAAAGGGTATTAATCAATTGTAAGTATTCAGTCTCAAAAAATTACATTTCATGGCATATGCTGTGAAAATTTATTTCTAGACCTGACGCTACCTACAAAACTAGACACACGTTTGCCTTCCAGCTAAGGAAGTGTAAAAATGCTGGTGGCAAAAGTTTAGGGTGTTTTGGAATTGCCCTTTTATTTAAGGGCAGTTCATTTCAAATGATCAACTCAAAGGTTAAAACAAGAAATTCAAAGCGAGCTTGGAAGCACCTTCATAGTCAGTGATAAGTCAGCAGACCCTGATTTTGTGTCTATGGTATCATGATGAGTGTAAGCAGCTGAGTTTCAATGCCATACTTCTTTGAGGTTCTTTCTCCTCTTTGCAAACACACAAAATTGCAGAGAGGCAGAAAGTGTCCAGTACCTTCCTTCTCCCATTCAGTTCTTTCTGCTGACTCCTTCCCATTATGATTTCTGAGAGGTTCTTGCTATTGGATTAAAAAAAAAACAAAACAAAAACCCTAATTGTCCTATAATTGCTCAGTTGTCTGGATCTGGGCTTCCTGCTTCACAGCCACCGAATGAGTTAAGTACTTTTATCACTGTTGTTCCAGGAATGGCAGCTGGGTAAGAATAATCAGGTGTCTGAGGTCCCACCAGTGAGTGGGGCTGGGGTCTTCCTACTGTGTGGTGGCCACGTGGCTCTGCCACGGAGTTCCTTGCAGGAGATTATATTCCTGTTGAATCTCATAGTCCTGGGTAAAATGTGTTCTCACTCTGTCCCTACTGGTTAGGAAAACAACTTGTGTGAATTGCAAGGCATGTGAGTTGCGGAGCCCGGTAGTGGTTTTGGAATTAGCTCTCGGGGAGTATCTCTGGCCACATCATCATTTTGCTTCCATTTCCTAAAGTCATTAGGAGCTCATGCCTTGCCCAGGCTTCTTTTCCAGACCAGTAAAACTGCACCTCGGGATCCCAGCACAGAGGCAGGCCTCGTGGATGAAATTGCCATCAACTAATTAAGGCCTGTCCACTGCTATAAAACTACATTGACTGGAGGACAGAATCTGGAGACTGACTTCCAAATAAACAGGACCAAGGGACATGCCTGTTTGCCTTCTTGTAGAAATTGAGAGCAGTCTGCTACTGTCTGCCGGCTTGAATGGAAGTCATTTGCACACACAAACCTTCCTTCCTTGCTTAGTTTTGAGTCTTTTCCAGATTTTGTTACCTTCACACCCTGTGGTTTCATGGCTTCTCCCACACACTGCTTCTGGATCTCTCTTTGTAAGCACCTGGGGTTCTTGGGATAAGCTGTCCATATGAGGAGTCCTCCTTGTTTAAGGAAAATGGTGGAGGATGAATTCATACTCAGTGGAAAATGGAAGCCTGTTTGGATATGAAGACTTTTGCTGTTGAAGGTGTTGTCGATTGTTGTAGTCTCTTGCTACCTCAGTTCTACTCATTTACTTGAGATGAGGCCTGAGTTGGCAGTTTGGTGGCTGTTACTACCTGGGGTCTCCTTAAATAACGAAGATGTGGAGCTGGGAACTTGCCTCTGGTTTGTGCCTTGTGGTTGGTTTATTCGGGACAAGATGACTGCAGGGCAGGGTGTATGCGTTTCCTTGAGTATTGTGAGAAATGCCTGTTCAGTTTTGGGTCTTCTTCACCACTTAGTTCATGCACGTGGTCCTGTTGTGGTTCTTCTTGACCGAGATCCTCAGATGTCGAAGCCCTCTCTATCCATTTTGTAAAGGGATAGCAATACATTGAGTTGCAGTTTTCATATCCCTTTCCCCAGTTCAACTGCCTCAGCCTCTCTCCTGAGCCTCAACATGAAGCAGGGTAAAATGAAAGCAAAATATGGAGTGTTCTGTATTTTTATTTATTTTTTATAATGAGAGAGAGGTGGACAGGACTGGGCCATGAGGAGATAAGGAGGAGGGAAGTTTCCAAGTCCTAGGAGAACAGTGGTGCCATTTATATAGATAGGAATTCTGGGTCACAGCCAAGACCAGGCAGAAGAACATCAAGATTTTAGGGTGAGATCATTTTTAATCTGTTATGTCTACCAGGCATCCCAGTTGAAATCAACTGGATAGTTGTCTGCTTGTTCCGGATGGAGATAAAATCTGGGGTTGATACAGTTAAGAACATCTTAGAAATGGATTAGAGCACCAGATATGAAGGCAGGGAAGACAGAGGGAGAAAGGAAAGAAAGAAAGGAGGGGAGAGAGGGACAAGAAGAAGGACAGGGAAGGGAACAGAAGTTGGAGTTGGAGTCTTAAAGAACTTAACCCAGTGTTGCCTTTGCAATTGTCTAAATCTGTGTCACTCAAGAGTACGTTCTAGAACTTTCTCTACCTAGACATTTTTCTTCTTGTTTGAATTAAACTATTTCTGCCACTGAAATCTCTTGGTTCTTTGGAGATGTAGAACAGATGACTCATGGCGTAACCCACCTCATTAGTCGTCCAGCTAAGCCCTCTTGTTTTATAAAACATTGAATAGCAGCTTTACCTTTTTCTTATAGGTTCTTACCTCCTTTGATACTTAGAGTGTGGTCCCTTGGAAGCTGGTAAGAAATGTAAAATCCTGGCCATACCCCAAACCAAATGAATCAGAATATTCATTCTAGCAATAGCCTCAGGAGATCTAAGTATTAAAAAAAATAATAATTAGAAATTTTTAAAAAAGTTCGAGAAGCTCTACTTTGGTGTTGATTTCATTATTTTCTCTCATATAGCTTAATAGTGGAGACCAAAATTAGACATGGTACTATACTGATGGCTTAGATAGTGTCAGGTATGGTGGAAATAATTTTAGTAAGTATTTATGTAGCTCAAATTTCTGTTAATTTCATACCTCTGATATTAAAACATCTAGATCTACAATGATATATATTTTTCTTTTATAAAAAGTTGTGTGGTCTTCAGAGACTTTGGGTCATTTTTCCTATTCTCTATTTACCCCTTTCACCTATAGAAGTTCTCATTTTGTAGTTGATCAATTTGCTTGGAATCTTGCTTTATTTACACTTATTTTGATTATCGTCCTGTATCCTTCTATTAGGATTATTTTGCTTTTCTAAATAGTCACACTATTAAGTTTCTGGTGGCTTGTGTTTCGAGCCTGGCTTTGGGGGCAAAGAGATCCCTAGTCTGCTGCCCAGTTTCATAAACTCAGGCAACTCAGATCTTAACAACACAATTAAGGAAGTCCCTGTAGTACCATGCCTGGGGCCGCTTTGATTGTTGCTTTCACATTAATCCACAAACCCTTTTTTATGGTGACTTGGTCATGCAGTGGAAGTCACCTCTAGAAATGAGAATGGAGCAATTAAAAAAAAATATTGGAATAATTGTCACCCGGAACAAATTTTGGTTAGTCATTAACACCAGCCCACTTACCACTTCTGTAGAGTGGTCAAGTGGGAAAATGTGTTAAGTTGAATGTTTTAAGTTCTTTTTTACTTCTTGGCTCTCTCCATGGACTCAGTGCTAGTAAGCCACTACATGGTCAAGACAGGGGGAGGTACCATTTATATAGATAGGAATTCTGGGTCATAGCCAAGTCCAGGCAGATAAAGATCAAGATTTTAGGGTTAGATCCCACCATGGGGATGGGACTCAACTCGTTTAATTAGTTCAGATGGTTCTCAAGTCAGTTTCCCATTGACTTTCTCCAGCTGTGCATTGGAGGCAGAAATTAGTGAGGATCACACCTTCCTTGCACCTCTGCTTGGGACATACTGGGAAGGTTTTCCTTGTTTCTACTGCAAATTCTCTTGAGCAGATCCTGGGAGAAATGTTTTCAGATATTAAATGCTTTCTGATACGATGTAGGGAGAGTCAGTAGCTAAGGTCAGGAGCCCTGTTGGGTTTTGGTGTTGGTGGGGAATGAGAACTTGGCAAGAGAGAGGAGCAGCTCTAAGGGACAGGGCTACCACAGACACTTACCATTACAATTCTCCCTTACATCCCTATGGAAGGAAAGCATGGAAAAGGCAAGTGAGGGAGACCACTGTCCATTAGTGATGTGGTTGTATAGCAAAAACTTCATGAGCTTTTTAGTAGAATTAATCAGAGGCCATCATAGGGCTCTCGGTGAAGTGTTAATTATAGCCTGTTGATGTTTGATAACAAGGAGAAATTGTGTGGTTTGCTCTTAGTTCAAAGGCATTTTGTCAGCATTTCAGGCTACAATCTGAGAAGAATAGAAGCTATTGTTTTCTTGGTGAACCCTGGGGCCACAGAAACCCCAGTGGCTGTATTTAAGGAGAATTGGTTATTACTATTATTACCTTAGCGTTTGGTCTGAAAACCTTTGTATTTGACTACTCCTTCTTTCTACTTCTGGTCTGATTCTTAGAACCTTGGCTCCAGTGCACCCTGCTGTTGGTGTTTTTTTACCATTACCTTTAGGAAAAGCCACCCAAAACTAAGCAGGCATCATACACATAGAAACAGCATTGGAAATTTGTATCTCAGTCTTGTATTTGCCTGTTGTTTTTCCTTTGTCTGGTGATAAATCATCTTCCAAGGTGAAAGATGATTTATTATTTTCATAAAGTTGGCAGGGGAGAACCTTTAGGAAATAGCAGCCTGATTTAGGAGTAGCCTTTTAGTGAGCAAGCTTAGTGGATTTATTGCAAAATAATCCACTTTTGGAACTGAGGGGGCCTATTCCTTCCTTTTGTTTTCATGCCCAGATATTTGAGGACCAAGAACATGACTTAAATAGTCACAAGAAGCATAACAAAAGGGTCCCCTGGTCCCCAGCATCCTTCTCTTGTTAACTCCCTGGGTTTGCCACAGATCCTAAGTGCCAGGTGTCCTCTCCACTAAATTGTGGAGTCTAAGGGAGAATCAGGGATGTGTCCAGGATCCATCCCAGAGTCTCCATCCCAGAGTCTCGGTTGAGCAGACCTGGGAGTGACAAGCGTCTTTGCTAGTTGGGTGGATCTCTTTTTCAGTCAGAGGAGGTGCCACTGTGTCCCATCCTGCTTGTCTTCCCTCCTTGTCTCTGGGCTGCCTGTGTGTTCTCCCTCTGTAGTCAGTACTTTGCTGTAGCATTGCTTCTGGAAGGTTCCTGTTTGGGTCTGGAGGAGGGACAGGAAAACATGGGCCTGGACTTATTTTGGACTAACTAATCATCTTCTATCAAAAAGGGTAGGAAGGAAGGAGAAACAGTAGAGGATTTTTTAAGCACTAATAATAATTTGGAAAAGGCCATGAGCATAGGGAGGGAACCACTGGGCCCCTGAAGTGCCTGGCAGTGACAGTTCACAGAAATACAGTAAGGCTCCAGAACAGGAACTGCAAACGCAGCTGCCTCTTGCCTCACACTCTTGCTTAGAGCTGATGCGAGCCCCCAAAACAAACGATGGGCCAGGTTTGGGGGCTTCCTCCATTTCCTCGGCTAAAGGCAATGGCTCCAGGGCAGCATTTCTCAGCCTGGGAAGGTAAGATAGTGCTTTGTTGCAGGCTCCTGTGCTGTGTGTTGTGGGAGGTTTAATAGCACTCCTGGCCTCTCCCTGCTCAATGCCAGGAGCACCTCTTCCTCACCACACCACCTTAGTTGAAACACCCAGAAGTCCAAAATGTTCCCTGTAGGCAGAATTTTTCCCACTCACCCATACTGAGAAATACTACTCTGGACATGCAGTGAAATGCTTAGAGACCAGAGGGCGGTGAGTTTGCCTTCTGAGAACCTTTCGACCGAAGTGCAATAGCACTGCCTGGCTTCCAGTGAGCAGGACTCCCTTCCCTTGGGACACTGACACCCTCAGAGTCCATTTTAGTTCTAGATGCTACATAGAGTGTGTGGCTAAACAACACGTTTCTTTTCATAGTCCTGGAGGCTGGGGAGTTCAGGGCCTCTTCCTGACTTGCAGATGGCCATCTTCTTGTGTTTTCTCCCTATGGACAGCAGAGATCTAGCCTTGAGTCTGATCTTAGATGGATGCTGTTCCTCCTCTCGAGGGCTCTAGTTTCATGACTTCAATCACCTCCAGAAGGTCCCTCTTCCTGATACCAGTGCAGTGGGGGTTCAAACATAAGGGGGCAGGGGACACGATTCAGTCCATACCAGACACTGGTCAATATTTCTTAACAAGGACCCCTTAGTGAAGAGTCGTCACTGCCTCCTAATTAAGAATTGGCCACAACTGCCCTCAGGGATCTTTCACCTCAGCCAGGCAGCCTGCTCAGTACGAGAGCACGATGCAGTTTAATTCAGAATGCTGTTAAGGAACCTCTAAGCAAATGACATTTTCCAACTTAAAAAGAAAGGGGCCAAAATGTCAGAGGGGAGCTGGAGCAAAGTGGAAGTAAGACTTGAAAGATGAAAGCTAAGGAAAAGGAGCTTTAGGGTCAGTGGGTGAAAGGTCAGTCCTCTTTGTCAACTGGGAGAATTTTGCCTCTTCATGGGAGACAATAAAGAAGTGTTTGCACTCAGTCAGAAATCTGCACCTTTGTCTGCCTCAAAGACCTTGGAGTTGGAGGCAGCAATGTACCTATTATCAATTATTTCAGATTATCTGTCTGATTTTTTCCTCCTCCTCCTCCTCCAGCTGCCGACGATTAGATGTGCATCTGGCAGCAATTTCAGTTTTTCAAGTGACTTAGGCAGCACTGGGGGCTGGATCACCCTCTTGTTCAGTTCCTTTACATGAGAGATTGGGGAAAAGAATTTGGAAACAAAAGCCCCCCAGTTCCTCCCCTACCAGCTACAAACATGCTTTAGAACCTGAAAGAGTGCGTTTTGAAAATCTCACTGAACATCCACTTAAGCCTATTCATGTGATTTCTTTGTAAATGCTTTCATGTAGTATTTCAAGGCTTTCATTAACAGACTTAGAAAGGGCAGGGGGCTTCAGGGTTCTAATATTTTCTAGCACTAGAAGTGGCCTTTGAACAGAGTTTCTGTAGACAGCATTAATTTAAGATTTGCTCAAAGGTAAGCAAATGCTGCTGTCTTAATATTTAACATGTGCTGTTCCCTGTGTAGGTAGGCAGGTCCTCTTTTGTATCACAGGGCATATTTTTAGCTTTGCTACTACTACCTGTCCCTGTTGTTTCTGTTCTGGCATTTCCCTCTGCTACCTCTTCTCCAAAATAACTTTGTCTCTCTTCCCAAAATGCCTCCCTGATTTGGGCTTCAGCTCAACTCTTGGCTAGCATTTGGTCTGTGGATTCCTTCTTGCTTGCTGGTTCCATCGGGTGTTTTTTGGCTGGTGTATTTTCAGGTATCAAGAAAAGATGTGAGATCCCAGGGTTTTAGATATTTAATAACAGTAGTTAGAAAAGAACTAAAGATTGAGGGCTTACATTATGCCATGCAAAATAAGAACTTTTGTGTACTGTTTCACTTAATCTCAATAACCCTCTGCAATGGATATTGCCATCCTGTGTTACATGTGAAAACATTGAGATTTAGGAGACTTGAGTAACTTGTCTGAAATCACAGAGCAAAGAACAAGAGAAGAGGTAATGGAAGTTTCCTTTCAAGTTTTAACTGGGAAATAAGTTTTGAGTTAAACAAAATTACCAGTCTTTAGAAAGCATGACAACCATGTAATAATAGCTCCATTTTCATTTTCAAAGTCACCCTTTTTGGGTTGAATTTCCTAAATTGTATTTTAGAACTCAAATCACATACTTAGCACTCAGATAGTGCCAACTCAAGAGGAGCATGCATTTATTGCATTATTACTTTATTGCAAGTAACAATTGCAGCTTTATCTTTGACAGGACCCAATTAATATTGGTCTCTCCCTTGACTTCCTATAATCTAAGCTGGATGGTACAGTTTTAACCTTGCTTTGCATTTAAGAATCACTCTCATAGCCCAGAAATCTTTGTGATTTGCATTTCTTCAAGAATTCTTAAGGTGTAATGAATGAGAATTGTGGGTTGAGTGCATTTGAAACATACTGCTATATACTTAGTATCTGTGGACACTTTCAGTTGGTTTCAATGTTTTTCCAGTAGTTAGACCACTTTTTTTTTCTTTTTAAGAACAGCTCACTTAATCTTAAAGAATCACAGATCAAATTCTTCCCAACATTTTCCTTCTGGTATCCTCCTCAAAGCAAGAAAGAAAACAAAGGCTAAAACTTTTTTCTTGTGACTTAAGGCAATGGTTTCCTGGAGATGGGACTTAGACGTCTGTCATGGGTGAGTCTTCTACTGAGCTGGAGCTTGACCACACTAGGTACTGTTGGGAATGGCATTGTCCTCTGGCATGCTTGTTTACTGACCAACCCCTCTCCAAAAAAAAAAAAAAGAAAAGAAAAGAAAAGAAAAGAAAAGAAAAAAGACCTACAGGGAGGGGATCAGGCCCATACCACTGGGGGAGATTTTTCTTGCATTACCAAGTTCTTCCATAAAGTCAACCACAACCCATATTATCGGGGACTCCGGCTAAATCTTGCGGTGACTAGGAAATAGATTAAACACAGGTTTTCCCATTCCTCCAGCTGCCAGAAGTGATGTCAGCGGTGTTAATGACCCTACCTCAGTTCTCTGCAGACCCAGGCTGTCTCTGTGAATGTCTGTTCTATGCCCAGTTCAAGTGCTGTTATGGAAAAGCTGATGATGGTTAAGAAACAATTGAGCTGCTGGACAGTTACTCAAATGTCTATCAGGCACTTGTTTTCTTGAAGCAATTTGCCTCCAGGGAGAGGGCAAAGAGGAAGAGAGCTATTTATTGTTTCAGAGAAAAACAAAGGTAGCAGGACTAGGTCTGCCTGAATCCCTTTCATCTAATTACAGAAAGAGCACTACCTACACTTTCTGCTCTCTCTATGCCACACTAGAAACAAAGTTCTGGTGTAATTTAACTCTACTGGTTTGTACCAAAGCCAGACCTATAAAACCTGTGTCCTGTGTTCTGACCATTACAAACAAATCAAAACCCCAAACCAGCGAGTGACGCGATATTGCCATATAAACCTCAGGGCTGGAATGCAGTTGCTGTGAGGGAGGGAATGTGCTACAGAAAATCCTTCCATGAGTGCAAAGGACAGACTTCTCACCTTCTCCAGGCAGTATATTACTTTTGTGTCTTCTCCTCACAGGTTTCTTTTGTTTGAACTCTGTTTAAAATAAAGCTTCCAGCCCCCACAGTACATATGGTCAGACTTGGGATGTGTGAGTTAGTCTATCTTGATTCTGTCCTATATATGGGACATATTATAACATTGGTAGAAGACAGGTTGGAGACATTTTGATTGGGGGTTGGGGTGGTGTTTCGGCCTTGACCTCATTTGCTTGATCAGTATGCTTCATTAATAAAAAGAATGATAAGTCACTGAAATGGATATTCTTTGGTTTAAAAGATTTCTGAATATTTCTTTGGATTTCCTTAACATGTCATTGATGGAACACTTCTGATTGAGAGCTATATATTGTTGTTGGTCTGATCTGTCTGCTAACTAACCACCTTGAAGGGTTCCCAGAACTTTCTTCTGCCTTTTGTAGCTGGGGAAGAGAAATCCCCAGAGCTGACAGTATTCATCCCGGAAGACCACAGCGGGGCTGACGGGCTTGATCTCCCCTCCTCGGTCACTCCTGATCTCCTTGATCTCCTGTCCTTTTCATAATACGTGTGTCTTTCTTCATTGGTGGTCTTCTGAAGTCACCAGCCCTGCCAGAAGGTCTTTCACTGGGACAAAAGGGGAACTGAAGCGAGATGGCCTCTCACACGTTGGCAGCTCTCCCTGAATTTTCCTCCTTGACAACCCTGTGCACATGAAGGGCTGGCTGCACCCTTGTTGTTTTCACAGTGCTCTCCCATGTGACTTTGCACAGGCAAAAGTGCTATTTAAGCAGCTCCATTAAAGCACTGGCCCGGCTGGTCATTTACCCTTTGCCATTTAAGACCACAAAACCAAGTCTTTCCCGCTCAGTCCTGGCCTGTTTTAAAAGCAGTTGGTTTCCCTTCTTCAACTTGAATGGTTTTCTCCTTTTAACATCAAGTAGCAAACATCTTGATCTTGCCTCTAACTGCAGTTCAGTCAGTCCTGTTTGATTGATTGATTTTGGTGGAGATGGTCTGAAGACTTTAAAACAAAGAATTGCTTTTTTCAGCACTTAGTTTTGTCCTTTTCCAAAGTTCCAGACTGTCCCCACCCTTCTCATTGAGAACTTTGAGAAGAGCAGAGATTCTCCCATGTCCCTAATTTTTGAAGCTCTCTGGATTTAGCCTGTATTTTATACAGTTTCTTTTTTAGTGGGTGACTCCTCTAACTAGTGGAGCCAACCCAGACAATGGTGCTTCATCCCCTGATGCTGTCATCAAACTCAGATGGTAGAACCCAGAATCTGAGCCACAAAATTCCTTTGGTAAAAGCTTCCTGGTCTACCACGCAGATGAGCGGTCTCACTTATTTGTCCAAGATTTTATCATGTGAATGTTAAAGTTAGTAAAACCCATCTACCATCAGAACTATGAAGGTATTTGAGATGATTTTTTTTTTTTTAACTTACTGGGCTCATTTGCCAGATTCAGGGATGCTTGAAAACAGAGTAATATTTTTGCAATATTTTATAAGGTACTTTTATTAATATGCCAACGTTCTAGAATATGGGATCTGCTTTAAATTAGTGGTACCATAAAATTAATTGCAGCTGCATCAGTGACGTAGCTGAAGAAATGAGTTGTGGTAGTGGCATACAGTTGAACATAACTGGGTGAAGGAAGAAATCACCATGGGAAGCAGAATAATGAGGGGCTTTTTAGGCAACATCGCCAGCACCTTTCAAGTCCCCCAGCTGACCTCCGGCCCTCATGTCCTCCATCTTTTCTCTCTCTTTGCCCAGCTGAGGGGAATCCTTTTTTTCCTCTGGAGGAATCCTTGTCCTCTCTTGGTTTTTCCCAAATTTTTGTTGGTGCCATTCCCTTAAGGACTGCAGTTTTTGGAAACCAAAGTTAGGAAGCCAGAGTTCCTACTTTCCAACTGTATACAGTGACTTTGGAACATGGGAAAAAGATAGAGTACTAAAAAGGGTTAAAAATTTCAAATAATTTCTCATCACTGATTTTTAATGAGAAAGAACTGTTATTTGAATGTTACTCTTCTCTCCTAATTTAACCTTTTTTGATATTAAATTATAAGTTCACATCCTTCAAATAAATGGTAAAGTTAGAACCACATTAATTTTTCTTGAGTACCAGGAATTACAAATAATACTTATTCCTTCTTTGTGTTTCCCTGTACTTTAACATTTTCTGTATTATATTCAAGATATATATCCTTTTTAAAAACACAGCCTTTTATTTAAGTGAAACAAACACATTGCTTTAACACATTTCCTTAAGTGGAGGAATTTAATGTATAATAAATGTTCTAGTTGAACTTATAAGATTTCAAACAATGATTTCCACTGAAGAAAAAGTCAGTACTAGTTGTTTTTTAAGCACAATTGGATGAGGAAGGGTTATTTTCTGACTGCATTTCAGTATATGACAATAGCCTACCAATTTCATTCCTATTTCCTTGGAGAATAAACTACTAACAGTGCCCTGGTCAGATATTTATTACTATATGTTGCATTGACTCACAAATTGGCAAGAAGTTTCAGAACAGATAAATACAAGGTAAATACACTCATTAATGGTTTTGACTGAAAATGCACTGCTGGAAGAGTATGGATCCTTCCTACATACTTAGATCCTAACTCTGTGCTGTTTTCAGCTTTCGTGGTCAATACTGAGCAGTAGGCCGAGACTCTGTGGAGGAGAGCAAAAGCCGTATTTGTTTTTCAGCTTTAGTTGGCATAGTTTGAGTGGGTAGAGTCCAGAAGATGTAAATTCCTGCTGGATGCAATAATGCAATAATCCATAGGTCTCAAGTAGCATTGCTCAAGTGTTGACTTACTTGATAATACTTTAAAAATTACATTTTTCATTACTGGCCACAGGATTAAGTGGGTTTTATCTTACAAGAAGATACACACAGAAGGTGTGGTGAGGAAATTTTGTCAAAATGTAATTTCCTGCTAGTAAATCTCGTGACAGGTGCATCATGTGTCTGGGTTCAGAAGTTGTTCCCCAGCGATCTAACTAGAGAGAGTATATCACGGAACATCACCATTTGATATTTGCACAGTGTCTTCTTGTGAGGAAACAATTTGCTTTTTGGGTTCTAGTTTATGCACATTACAAATGAGCTCAAATGAGCTTCTGTATTTGTAAAACATGGCAGCAATATTTGCTATATGTGGTTGGTGTCCATCAATTGAGGTTGTGTTTATAAAGTGTATTATATGTAAATATGAGAATGTCTTCTTCTCTTGTGCTTATTACAGTATTTATTATTATATTTGTAATTTGTCATTCACAGATATTTATTGATTTGAAAGAAGGAACTCTGTATATTGCTTTTTTCTCTCTTTAAAAATGTATTTCTACATTACAAAAATATATGCACATAGATCTTAGCCTTTCTTTGGGGGCTTTATTCAAGCTTAGGCTTTCTTGATTGCAAGCATGTCGAGACAGAGATGTAAGTAGATGAACTTAAGTCCCCTAAAGGGTATGTTGAGGTCTATTTAGAAAGTCAGACTTCCTGTCCAACTGACTCATCGGAGTAACTGTCGTGAACAACTGTCTTTTTGGAACTTCAGTTTTGGAGGCCTTTGGCTCCAGATAATACCTCTCTGGGAACCATTACTCTGCTTCATCAGCTCCTTTATTCGCCATATTTGGCTCTCAAAGCTCTTTGGCTGTCTCCAAAGATCAAATGTGCCCTCCAAGGGCTAAGACTGGCTGCTATAGAGACCATTCAAAAGAATATGCCCAAGGCTGAGAAGGCAGTTGCAAAAAAGAACTGGGGACTTGAGAAAGCATTCCCAAACTGCTGCCGACAATGGCTGCATGACTGGAGTAAGGATGCAGCACCCCCCAGGGTGGCTCACGCTAAGGGGTGGCTGACGGGCATTACCTGACAGGCATAGCTCCACTTTACTGATACTCATGGGCAAACCATTGCACAAAGACAGAAAGGTATGAACTTCAAACTTTCCCTTTAGAATTTTCCAGGCACTTTTCTTTTAACCTCCTGTAGCTGTGTGTTCCCACCCCCTGTCTGCATTCACTTGCTTTCACTTTTTCATAGGTTCCTAAGTTGGTAACACCAACTTTGTGGCTGAAGCATGTCGATCAGGATTTCTGATATAGGCTTTTAAAAGTACTGTGTTAAGACTATAGAAGAAAAGTCTCTGATGGAAATTATATATCCTTGTGCATCCTGCTCTTTGAACATATTTGTGGAAAATTACAAGAATGGTCTCTGCCTGGCCCAAAGCAATGGATTTCAATACCCTTGGAGGCCATAGTTTCCCCTGTCCTCTCAGGGCTCCAGATGTCTGCCCTGTGCATGCATGCAGGTTGGCACCACATGTGCAGTGATAAAATGGGGTACAGCTTGTTCCTGTCCTAAGCTGTTCATTCAGCCCTCTGGATGGGAGCCAGATAAGAAATGGAAAACATGCTGCATGCTCTTTGCTTTTCCCCCATTTTATATTTGGCAAATTTTTTGTCTCAAGTCCTTTAATATGGTGTGGCCTTCCTGCCTAATATTAGTCCTGGAACTGAGAAGCTGTGTTCACCTGCACTAGATATTCTGGTAAAAACATTCTGATAGGCCAGCCTTTAGGAGAAACTTGGAAGTGAATGGGAGACCTGTAGCTCGTTGTCCGGGGACTTGCACATAGTACCAACAGGGCTCTCGAAAGAAGGGTCTTGCCTTTCTCTCTTAGAGGCCACATGAAGAAAATCTCTCTCTCT
>JAJEJO010001482.1:547037-564516 GCA_020662805.1 Glaucomys volans | reverse complement strand
AAAAAAACCCAAAAAAAACAGTTCACAGAGAGCACATAAAAGCATAATGACCTGCTATGGGAACATCTAGCCAGCAGTGAGAATTTTAATCCTTTTCTTGATTAGGAAGTGTACACATCCTGGAATTTTTCCTTGTAAAACACAAATGGCAATGAACACGTTTAAAGATATTGCCTACAGAAGTTTTTAATTTTTTTGCCAGGAAACTTCCAAAAGTTAAGTGAATTCATGCAAATATCAGGCTCCCTCTGAGCCAGTGTGAAGTCTATATCAAGCGTTGCCAGCCCTGCTGTTGGGAGGAGCAACAGTTTATTTCTGGGAAGGGTTGATCCTCCTGGGTGGAGCTATAAAGAAGGGCCAGAGTTGGAGGGCCACTGCTCTGATCGGCTGGTTGGGGAGCTTTGCTCTACTCCAAAGGGAGGAGGTAAAGGCACCCCATACTGCTGAGGCCCATGTTACTGTTCATTCAGCCAGATGGCATGTACCTCACAGACTATTGTACAATGTTCATCGTTGCAGATTTTAATCATTTGCATGCTCATCAATTTCTAGGATAAATAGGCCTATAGTCATAAGAATCCATTGTTTTCCAGGAACTTGCTGAATGACATCATTTCCTATCCGCAGAGAACACCACCAACTTTGAAAATCTGATAGGAAAGTCATTTTTTACTCCTTTGTAAAAAAGACTTTCTCAGTTAAACTAACTTTTTATTTTCAACTCTTCCGATTCATACTCTTGCTAGTGTAAGAAGAAAGCTAGCTATCCTGCTCTCTTCCGTTGAGTACTTCAGTAGTTAAAGAGAAATCAATGAACAAAGCTGCCTCAACTATTTTCCTGCTAAGCTGGTTATTATTGCTCAAGGAACCCAGACTTTCAACATGTATTACCAAGATACCTCTGCATGTGGAATTATCAACATATTTTGGGTGAGAACAGAAACTGACTGGAAAATGCATCTCTTAGTTTCTATAGCTGACTTTTTGTTGATTCAAATAGCATAAAGGTAGAAATTCTTATTTAAGCTGCTTCGAGAGGTACCTGAGCTGGGTTTGACGGTGATATCAACTTTACTGATTTAAAACTGGAAGTTGCTGGTACTCAAGCCAACAACTCATGCTCTGGCTAACTCAGAGGGTTTGCCTTGAGCATGTCAGCTGCTAAGTCCTCGTGTTTGGTTCCTATTTAAGAGCGTTGGCTTTTATCCATTTCAAAGTATTTGTAGGCCAGCCAAGGGCTTCCATTAATGGGGCTTCTAGTGGCCTCTGGTTAACCTAGAAGTGAGTGGCTTTTTCTTCACGAGACCAACCTTTCCCAGCATTCTTTCTTAGAACAGGCCGAGTTACAGAATTCTCCTTTGTGAAAAGAACAAATGTTTCATGGCTGTGATATCTTCATTCCCGGCAAAAGCATGTCCCTAGAACCAGTTCGAAATAAGGGGAATCCATTAATGATCAACCACCTGAGTCAATAATGGCAAATCAGTTCTGATGTTACATGTGTGGCTATTTCTTGCTAACTCTCAAAGGTCAGGGACTCTCTTGACTAATCTAGTGATGCAAAAATGGATTTACTCAGAATCATCTGGCCAGAAGTAGAGATTTTTAACCTTTCTTTCCCTGGTTTTTGTCTTTAAAATGTGAGACAGAGTATTAAGAGACAGTTTTGTACTATAAGAAACAGTGTGTTACAGTGCTGAAGCCCTGTTTTATGCAGTCTTGCATCTTGAATGCAATATGCCATGTAGCTGGAAACTTCTATTTACTACAGGTGGTTTAAAGATAGGGAAGGGGACTCAGTCTCTCACGGCTTTTGCAGGGCTCTGTAGGTCAGTCCATCCACACAAGGAGGCCCTGAAACCAGACACTGAGAATTAAAACCCTGACTCGGGAGAGAGGGACCCTTTGGGAGGCATGCAAAAGAGAATGGGTGGAAACCAAATATGAAGTTGCTTCTTTGTGGTGACTTGATGGGGAAAAGTGTTCCCAGGACTTGATGAATGTTAGTTGGAGGTGATGCTGTATTCATGTATATAGGCTACTGAGAAACCTGAAGGAAGCAGCATGCTCTTCCAGGGATGTGAGGAAATACCACCTCGCCAATGCTAAGACAAAGAGCTCCATCCAGATGGTAGGCTTAGTTATGAAAAGCAAAGACAGCCTTGTTGTAGTCAGTAGAATGTCCAGGTTTAAACACTGCCTTTAGTCATTTCTAAAGCCAAGCCTGGGAAGATCTTTAAGGTCTTGCCATAGCTCTGTAAACCAGACCCCTAAGCATGGCTGCAGAATGTGTGGGTCTGGTGTGTGCGGGCTGTTTCTCACTGCTTGTAACCAGAGTATCAAATTTGATCCTGCAAGGTCGAATGATATTGGGAGTGTTTGGCCCTACTCTTAAGAGTTCTATCATTAATAAACAGCTTATAATTAGCTAGTATGATTAGAAAACGTATGACTTAGATGACAAGTTGTCTTCCTTTCCTAGCTTGTCGATGACTTGGCATTTGTGATGTATACACAGAGATCCGGTGTGTTAGGCTTTCACCATTCACCTGGCATTTAAATCTCTCTTTGCTCATGTTGTTCATTTACCAGTGTTACCCAATACGCCATGTGCTAGGACAAATTCACTACACAGGAAAGCATCTAGATTGGTGTAGGCATCTTTAGTGCTGATTCTTTTTTTCCCTTTAGAACTTCGCCATTGGCCTAAGAATGTAGTTCCCAGAACAATTTTTCTTGCAAAGTCCTTTCCTTACACCTCTTGGCTACAGGGTGGGCCAAATCAACTACATAGATATTTTCACTTACTGTGTGTGCAGTTTGGTTTATCATCCTAAGATGGTGGTGCTGCTCCTGGTGCTACTTCATCTGTGTACAAGAGACCAACACGTGGTCTGTATTGCTACCAAAACATTTATTGTATATATGTGTATAACATACGTATTATGTATATATGTCATGGGTACCAGGCCAGGTTTGTATTTTTTATTTAGACGTGTTTCACTTTTCCAAGTTTTCTTTATAGTGTTATGTTTATTTTCAATTTTTTCCCCTTGATTCTGTCTGGTACTTAGAACTGTAGTGTCTTCATCATTAATTAAAGAAAACTGTCTAAATGAATTCACGATGTGAATGTCAGTGATCCTTCCTGTCTTTCGATTATGGGACATGACACAGAAACTGGGCATTTGGCTGGGTAAGAGCAGTGGATACCATTAAACCTACTTCCATAGGTAATTTTGGAATTGATCTGTTTGTCTCACCCCATCTCAGTTGGCTTTCAATGGCCAAGCAAATAAAGAAAATGACCTTGGGAAGATTTTAAGGTGCTTTTTTTGGTGGTGGTGATGAGGGAGAACAGAATAAGTAGGAAAAAAAATCCATCCTCGGTGGAAAGATCTGTGTTCAGTTTACATACACTGGAGCAGCCTCCTCGATCTTCAATGTGCACACAGATCTCTGGTTCAAATGCAGTTTGCCATTCCAGGTATTGGGGCCAGGCCTGAAGGACTGCATTTCTAACCACCTCTCTGGCAAGGCCAGTGCTGCTCATGCTGGCCTGAAGCCTTGGATACATATTAGTGTCACTTGGGCAGCTATTAAAAAGCCTCAGCGGCCAGGCCGCCTTTGGGGATGTTGGTTTAATAGGGCCAGGGGTGGGTCCTGGACTTCAGTTGTTTCGGATGCTCTTGATGCTCCCAGGGAGATTCTAGCAAGTGATCAGGGCTGAGGACCACTGCTGGGAACTGTTGCCCAAACTTCTCTGATGACTAGATCTGCTTATTAGAAATCCTGAAGCCTGGAGTGGCGTAGGAATGTGCACCTTTCAGCAGGGGACCCTGCTGGTAGGCAACTTTGGGAGAGCCTCATTTCTGTGGGAGTGGAGGCTTTAGGTCATTTCACCAATAGAAGGAATAGCAACACCTGCAATTTTTGAAAATAATTGACCACATTGCCTATGGAGCAGTTCTCCCCCTGCTCCCATGAGCTTTCTTGCTTCAACAGCTTAAAATGAAGATGATTGATATGTCCTGGGTAGTTAAAGATAATTCAAGTTGTTGGACATTTTGGAAACAGATTCAAGGGGTTTTTTTATTTAATTTTTTATAAGCATAGTGTTGCACTGAAAGCAGAAAGACTCACTTTTCCATCCTTATTTGGGGCACCGGCTGGAGGACTCTTCCTTCTGCCTGCCAGCATAAGTGATATTTTCACTGCTTAGGAGCAGTGTGTGACCTGATTTAATAAATGCTTGAAGCTCTTTTGTGTTCATTTTATATTACCTTTCTCCATTTATACTTAAAACAAGAACCAATGATCTTTCCCTCCAAATGGTACTGCAAAGCAAACATCCATCCCCTACTGAAATGACGTGCGAACATCACTACTTAGTATGAATTTGAGGGAAGTCTGTTTGGAGTGAATTAATGCTATAATTTATAGCACAATTGTCTTCCTACCTTTATACATTTATAAAAACAAACTCCAGCAAGTGAAGTGCTTTCAGTAAAGGACCTTTGAGAAATTCATAGCCAAGGAGAATTTGTAATGACCTCAAGGATTCTTTTATAAACAGTGGCAACATTTATTCTTAATTCATTCTAGGTTAGCCACCAGGTTTTATGTCACTTATCTTGTTTTATTCTTCCAGGTAACCCAGGGGTAGAGGAGGGGTGTGTCTGGTCACAGGTTACTGAGGTGGAACAGCCTCTCACATTGAGGACTGTTTGATGACAGGGTTTATGTTCTCATTGACACCACTGCAAGTCTCTGGCTTCCAGGTACTTAAAAATATGTTCCATATATTTAAAGCACTGTTGGACTGTGGTTGTAGCTCAGTGGTAGAGCATTTCTTGCCTAGCATGGAAATGCCCTGGGTTTAATCTGCAGCACCACAAAAGGAAGGAAGGAAGGGAGGGAGGGAGGGAGGGAGGAAGGAAGGAAAAATTACAACCCACAATCACTCTAGCTGCCTTGGGCTGAGAACTTGCTGCACAAACAATCTCACGTGAGCCTAAAAGTATGGCTCTGTCAAGCTTATAAATTTCATCCTACAAGGTAACAGGGCCTGATTCCATTTATTTCCATTTCTTACTTTTGTGTCGTGTCTAGTTCATTCATGTCAAGAGTTTTTCTCAGTTTTTCTAAGTACACCTTTTTTCAGCAATAGAATAGAAATACTCAGATTTAATTTTGGAACACACAAGGATAGTAATATGGTTAAATTTGAAAGCCACATGAAATCCAAACAGATGTGTTTTGGGGCATTAGGTTTTACATATTATCTCTGGTGAACCTGTCTAAATCAGAACTTCTCATGCTCTATTAGGGATATGGATGATCAGGAAAATGAGTGGAATTGGCAATAGGAAGTATGGGGAGGCAGATGCCTGAGTATCATCTGAATCACAGAATGAGTCCCCACCATTAGAGAATGAATGGCTGAAGGTCCTCTGAAGTACAGGATCTCTGATTTGCAGTCAGTGTTTCCCAAAGTTCAGACCAAGAGCAATTCTAACAATTCCTAATGCACTTATAACGACAGACTTTAGCAATGGCCTCAGGAAACTATTTTAATAATAAATTGGTTCCCCAATACACACACATTCAGAAGACCTACACCCCAACTTTGGAGGAATGTTACTGGAGTTCATTAATATTCTATCTGTTCCCTCTAAGTTGCCCCAAATTGCCAAATCTCAAGGACCAAAGTCCCCTAATTATAAATGAGAAAAGAAATGTTACAGTTGGAGTTCCTAAAAAAAACCCCAAACCCAAAAAGTAAAAATCGGTAAAACTAGTCTAAACATACAAAGAAATTGCATGAAAATAGATGTATTAGGTAAATTTGCATATGTTATTATGCATTAGCATGATTCTACAAAACAAATAACAAATATGTATGCCAATGGACAATTATGTCCCAAAATATTAAGAAGTGGCATTCTGATGGTAATTTGAATGATTTTTCTTTTTCTTTTTCTGTCAAATTTTACAGTGACCATATTTCATTTTTATACTGAGAGAACAATGAAATATTATAAAAATGCACGAGGGGTTGGTTGATAACTCTCAGTGAACCCTCTGCCCCCCAATTAATCTTCCTCCTCATAGTCTACAAATCAGGAGTTAGTCACATACAGCTTGGAGGCCAAATCCTGTCTGCTGCTTGTTTTTATAAATACAGTTTTATTGAAACATAACTGTGCCCAATCATTTACATATGGCCTTTGGTATTCAACAGCAGAGCTGAATAGATGGGACAAAACCCCAATGGCCTGAAAAGCAAAACACTTACTGTCTGGGTCTTCACAGAATGTTTATCGGATGTTTGCTAGCCCTGCCATAGATGTTTTCCAAGAGGGAAAATTGGGATCTGAAACAAAGTTCCTTGCCCTAGGCTTCTGAAATTTTCCAGGACCCACTAAAAAACAAAACAAAACAAAACAAAAAAGACCCAAAAACCAAAAACAAAAACACTGTTATCATAGAGGCTGAACCTCTACTGCCACAACTACTTCTTTTAGATGCCAAAAAAATCTTTAGAATATTTTTATCTACAAACACTAAAAGGCTATTTTATTGGTGTCTCAGTTTTCCTAGAAAACAATCAAAAAAGAAAAAATAGGATTAAGAAAAAAAAGGAGAAATCAGTTAAGGGTTGTCTTTCTAAAATAAAGGTTGGGGTTCCTTGAAAAGGCCCAGAGGAAGTTCAAAATAGATTGTGGGATCCTGAATGGTAGGACCTCAATGAAGAGTGTGGACAATCAACGTGCATTTCCTTTCCATTTTTTTTTTTCCCTAACTTGTGATCAGCTGCAGTGCTGAGAATTAAGATGAGCACCAGAAGCACGGACTCTGGTCAGGAAGACCATATCTGGTAACCTATGAGACAAAGATAAAATATTTAAGGGTTATTGGATTTAAAAAATGAATCATTGTTCCGATTGGGTCATTAAATAAACTAGGAAGGTAATTCCTTGGTATTTTTATCATCAAATCTCAATGTTCACTCATCACACCCTCAGTATCACTCAGGAACTATTTTGTGCTAGGTGTGAGATTTGGCATCCAAGGAAATCCCTGCTCTTTGAAGTTCCTGGATTAGTTCTACAAGTGATCTCAGATTTCAACTTGTCTGAACTACTTTTGTAGATAAGGAAACTGGATTTCAGTTCCACCTTCATTTAACATGACTTTATTTTAAAATCATATCAATGCCAGTTTGATTAAGACGGATTCCAAACGTGCTGTAGTGTCCCCTCCCAGCCAAGATCACTCATGGGCCCAGCTTGCAGAGTGTGAAGCTGGTGAATGGATTGGGAAGTCATGTCTTGAAGGGTTGCTGAAGTCAAACTGGATAACCTGCTTGGTGGAGAGCTGGAGAGAGGTACAATACTAAAAGGAGACGGTTGGAAGGGCCAGGCACCTGGAACAAGAAGCAGGGCAGGCAGGTGGGCAATGGTTCACTCGGAGGACTGTCCAAGAGGCCAGCGAGTATTACAAAATCACAGTCTCACTGCTGGAGGGCTGCTTTATTTATCATCTGCTGCAACTCCTATTCTCACCTAAGTTGAGAAACTGAGGTCACCAGTCCCTCCCCTGTGAGCTCTGGATCCCATCTAGGGAAAACCCAAATAACACCCACAGCTCATGTTATGGAGGGTTTTCCAAGTGCCTGTGGTTGATTATGAACCAGTTCATGTCCTTCCTTCAAACCAGAGGTTTTTAGATACTATGACACCATTTTACAGAGTAAATAGGCTAATGTGTAGAAGAGACCTTGTCCATATCACCCAATTGGTAAGTGGGAGTCCAACTCCCATCCATTCATTAGTAATCCATTCATGGAAAGTAAAACAAAAATCCACAAACTTTGAAATCCTCCTTATATACATTCAGGACACTGGGTTGGCAGAAAATGCCATATGGAATCTCTTGATTTGCTCTTTTATTATTTCAGATACAGTCTGGACACTTTTCCCAGCCTCCATCCTCAATCTGACTTCCTTCTCTAGAGCTTTGAAGGCATCTGGTTAAGTCAGAATGGAAGGCTCCTCAGTCTCTTATTAACCTCCTAAAGCTCAGTTCTTAATTAAGGGTTTTTCTATGCCAAGTTAAATGTGGCTCCTCTCTGGCTTTCCATAGAAGGTCAAAGCCTAATACACACGTAAAGCCCACCCCTTTCCGCCCATATACACACACGGGGCAAATGTTAACAGTGCACCTAAAACACCCAGTATAAGTATGGCATCAGCAGCATGCTCCTGGTTTAAATTCAAAACTTTCATTTAATTTTTCATCCTCCTCTCATCCTCACCACACATCAACTATTTCAGTCAGCAGGTTCTCATGCCCCATATGGGAAAAAAACATTCTGAATCTGGTTTATTTCATCTGTTGAAAAATAAAATGAGTTTGGCTGAGCTAAACAAACTTCTTCCTGAGTAGAGCTACCCTCCTATTTTTCTTTGCAGAAATGTTTGACAGATGGGAATCTAATGGGAGGTACTTCTTTTCATGACCGTGTGAAAACTTCAGTTCTCATCTTTGCCTTGCCAGGAACTGTGTGACTTAGAGCAAAGCCCTGCTCTCTGCACCAACCCCGTCTCCTGCTTTAGAAGACAGGAGCCGTTATCTGATCTTAACCTGGGCTTCGGAAATTTGTCAACACTCCCAAATCAAGTGCAGTGTTTTCATGGGTGTGCTCATTGCTTTATTCCTAGGGAAAAGGGATTTATAACTTCCAGTGGATTCACTAAAGTCTCTGTTGAGATCATAGAGAAATGGTTTCTTAATATCATCATGATTTTTATGATTCCTTACCAAAGTTGATAGAATTAGGGACTAGCCTAGAGCAGAATAGGTCAGCAAAGTTTATCTTACTTTTTCTCCCCTCAGTGCTACATATTGCTTGATGGTGGGCACTCCCTGCTGCCAGATTCTTTCCACAATGGAGAAAACATGTGATAAACTATTTTTTCACAAGAAGCAAAATCGTTGTACTGGTTCCCAGGTCATTTGCCTCAATAAGAAAACCTACCTCAGAGGAAAGACAGCCTGTTAGCACAAGGGAACTCTGATGGCTAGTGGTAGAACATTGGTATCAAGGTTTTAGGGGCAGGGACCGGGCACTTCACAAGCATGAGCCCTGAAAATGATCATGACAAGCTAGCTGATCCCTTCCCCCTAGGAGTAACTAAAAATAACACTGTACTTTGAAAATGACACACAACTTGCATATTTGCTAAGCAAAAAGAGCTTCTCTCTAGATTTTCCAAATAATTTTAATTTTGGATAAATTCACTAAAGATAAACTTTTTATTTTCTTTGATTTTAGGGAGCCGGGACCCTGCTTGGCTGGTGGGTTCTAGTCTAGTCTGGGTTCAGCACTCTTCTTCTCCCACCTCTGAAGTCATGATGAGCATCTGTCCACCAGCATATGAGGTTGGCTCTGACCTGCTCTAAGAGGAACCTTGCTTACTTACGTAGGCAAAAGAAGAACAGAATGGGGGAGAGAAGGACAAGAATTAAAGGCCCTTCTGGAGACAGATGGCTCCTACTTGTTGCTAGTGATGGGCTGTGTATTTTCATTCTTCCCTACTCCCTGTGGCTCTTCACGACACAAAGAAACCCTCAGCTAAAATTGTAAAAAACATATGGCTCTTTGGAGATCATAAACTTGAAATCTCTTCTCTAAGAAACTAAGCATCTCAGGTAAGAAGACTGCCCACTGTATGTTCCACAAAGGTAGTGAGATCCCATGCAAACATCACCAACTAACAAGAGATTGTCACCAAAGATGACCCAAAAATTGAAGTCTGCCATTTAATTTTTTTTTTTGATTGGCCATAGAGAGGTGAGTTTTCTGCCAGAAAAGGGCTTTGGCATTGGAATTAAACAGTCCTCGGCTAACATGGAGACTAGCTAAGAGACTAGCTAAGAGACTCTGGGAAACTTACTCAAACTGTCAGAGACGTCCTTTGACCATTTGTGCTGTGGGGGTGATGATACTTGTTTTGTAGAGTTTTGAGGGGAACCCCAGGCACTCCTGCCACATGCAAAGCTGGGACCCAGGATTCTGCGGATATGGTGTCGTAATTTCATTCTGAACATCTTTACAACGTTTGGACAAAATCTCTTCCATCATGACAGTTTGCTTTACCTTTTATAACTAAATTTTAAAAGGCCTTAGACGAGAAGAACAATGCCTTGCTCCAAGTCCTCAGCCTGTCTTTCTGGTAAAAATGTCCTATGCTTGAGGAACACCCACCAGGAAGCTGCAGTTGAGATCTTGCCATCAGGGACCCTCCTTCTTGGAAATGTGCTCATGTAGCTTTCTGAGCACAAATGGCCCCCGCCAGGAAACTGGATGTTAATAATAGCGAGCGAGCCAGCCGTTCTACCTTCCATTCCAACTGCTGCATTACTTCTTCAACATAGGAGCTGCGACTAGAAACTTCCATCCAATCCAGGCTCGTTAACCTTTAAGTTGGATTCGTACGTGGTCCCCAAGTCTCACACTCTCACACTTCTTGCTCATCCAAATGCTGATGTTCTGTTCTGAACACAGCATTCCTCTGACGAGGTGGGTCCATTAGCAAGTACCCCCCGTGCCATTCCATCTCTGGGGCTGATCGAGTTGGAGTTCAATCCTTTTCATATTTAAGATCAAAATTTTGAAAAAAAAAAATTTAAGGATAGGTTGCTGTTTGTCCTTCATTTGGGGGTCTGGGTTCCCTTCACCATAGTGTGTTTTTTAAAGAAAGGAGGGAGGTGTCTAGAGGAACCCTGCCAAGCCAGGCTCCCCTACTCTACCCACATGGAAAGGGGACACTCCAGGGGAAAGGAGCAGGACCCTGAGCCAGGCTGTGCTGAGCAGGCTGCCCCTACTCTTGCCGCTGCCATGCTTCTTACCTTCTTCTCCTTGCCTTCCTCTCTCCCTCCATGTTTTGGGCTTAGCCAACCTTTCGCACATTATTTTTAGTTCCCACATGGGAACACCAACTTGTTTCTCCCCCGTCTCTATTCCCCTCACCAGGGATGCGAGATGATTTTCCTGCTGGTGTTCAAGGGCGTCCAGGAACACTGTGTGCTCAGGTTTAACCCCTTGCACTTCCCCAAGGTGCTTAGTTCCTCTGCACACGTACTTCTAATTCTTTCCAGGCTTGTGTGCTTGGTCCAGACTGCAGCCACTCTGGAGCTTGGCCCGCCTTCCTGTTTTGGGGAAGCTTATTGCTTCACAGTAAGACCATCTGACAGTTGTTATCTGCGACCTGAGACACAGAACTGCCAGCGACGAGTGCCAGAGGCAGGGATGAGTTGTTCTTCAGCAAGACCTCCCAGCTCCCAGCTCCCACTGCCATCTGGGACCACCCCAGGAAGGAGACCAGCGCGACTCCACATGTTCATGGGAGGATGGAAGGTTTCCCTGCCCACCACAGGCCATGCAGTCTGGACTTGAGTCCCTGACGATGGGAAGGGACATCAGATTCATCTGTCTGGATGCTACAATGATATCCCTTCATCCCTCCCCCTACCCTTCTCTTTCTTCCCCGCTGTCTTCCCTCCTTCCCTCCATCTCCATCTCTCATAGAAATCTGTGGGCTGGCTGCCAGGTACCAAGGCTCCAGGAGTGCTGGCAGGTACAACCTGGTACAACCGGGGAACCATATCTCCTCAGAGGCTCCTGGACACTGGGAATAAAACCTGAGCTGTTCCTGGGAGCCAGCTGGGCCCTGCAGGGACTCAGCGCTCTGGCCTCTGAGCTTCACAGAGGTGCCTTGATCTCATGCCACCCTCAGCCCAGACGCTCCTTCCCAGAGAGGTCTTTCCTTATCTCTCCTCTCCACACCACTCTATTGCACACCTTGTTTTTGCTTCTTTATGGCAGTATCTTTATCTGAAGTTATCTCTGTGTTTATTGGTTTGCTTGTTCCCTTTCTGCCTTCACCCTTCAAATTCTCTTTGTCTTCCTGTGTCTCCACTGCCTGACACATAGTTTGTTCTCAATAAGTATCTGTTGAATGAATGGATAAATACATACCTTAGCAGAGGAAGAACCAACAAAAAAAATCACCAATAATGACACCAATGATGATCGACTTCTTTCTTCTTTCTTGTGTATTTTACCAAACACTGTGTTTTACATATACTATCTCCAACCCTCAAAACAATTATAAGAGAGTCTAATTTTGTATTTTGCCAAAACAAAAAGCGGAGGCTCCCAGGAGTTGGTGTTGTCCCAAGGCCACCCACCTAGTGAGGGATGAACCCGTCTGCCATCCTCAGACGGTCCTTTATTCTTGCACTTGGTGTCCAGTCACGTAAACAACTCCTGTAAGATAGAAAGGGATAAGCTCTGTGAGGTCAGATACAGCATCCTAAGAGTTCAAAGGAGGAAGAAGTGGCCTCTGGACCAAGGCAGCAGGAAAGGGTTTGTGACAAGGGGACTTTTTTTGAGCAGTGCTGGGGGGGGGGGGTGCTGCAGACAGAAGTGGATCAAGAAATCTCAGGGAAATAACAGTATTGTTATGGTGTGTATGGTGTGTATGGTGTGTGTGTGTGTGTGTGTGTGTGTGTGTACATTGTAGTAGAGGGTAGAAAGGAAAGACAACAAGGGTTTAAATTCTATTCAGAGAAAGGTAATAGTTACAGAAAGAAGTATTTCTTCTTTCGTTCAGTTCTAACTTCAATTCTTCTTTAAAGACAAAAGTATATATACATCTGTATCTATTAGAGTAAGAGCTTTGTACACACATTCATGGTCTCACATTTCTGTTTAAAAAAATCCTCATTATTTAGCTAAAAAAAAAAAGCTTTTTTCCCATTGACTCACATTTTAATTACAGGTGTCGTTTCAATGTTCTAAAATCTGTCTAGCCTGGGAATCACCTTGATCAGATTTTCCTTTAAATCCACATTTTCCTTTAAATCCAGTCAAGTAGAACTTAGGGCCCCTGCATCAGCTCTGCCCAGATTCTCTTGAGTCTTCAAGACTCACTGGACTCACAAGTAAGTCCCTCCTGCTGGGCTCTGCTGCTGTCACCTGCTTGGTGTCCTCTCTCTGCAGTGAGGCTGTCCCCATAAGCACTGGACTCTGTCTTTTGAGCCAAACCCCCTGCCTGAGGTTCCAAAGCCAAAGTCTCAGGTTTCCAATTCTCTTGGCACTAGAGCCACTTGATCACCCTCATAGGACAGTGACAAGGTCTCCTCTGTGAGCACTATGACCTGTGGGGGAGGGCTGAGGACTGGGATCGAAAGCACAGCAGGGCTGGATGTCATAACAGTGTCCATTAGACTAATACCGGTGTTGTCACAGAACTGGATGTGACATTAAAAACCGCGATGATGCCAACATCATGGTGCTGGTTTAATACAAGACGGAAGTTTATGCTACTTTTTTGATCTTTTGGGTGAAATGGCAAAATATATAATTTATAGTTGACAAATCAAGTGGTAGAACTGAGAGTATCATCAGAGTCACATAATAAAGATCATAAATGAAGATTGAATAGTGGAGAGAAGGATGCGGAGGAGATGGAACTGTAATGACTCTGGTCTTCTGGTTGCCTTGATAACTACGTCATAGTTTAACATTGTGAAGAGCGCATCTCGGAATGAGGATGTGGCAGTTTGAACATGTGCCCAAGAACGTAGTGTCAGCATGCATAAAGAAAAAATTCCAACATGAGAAGATACAGGCAAAGTACATAATAGGAAGAGACCTCCATGTGTTCTTTTAGTCCATGCAAGATCAACTGAATAAGAAGTAATTGAAAAAGTAGAGGATCTAGGGCTGTGGTTCTAGGGTTCTAGGGTTGTGGTTCAGTGGTGGAGCCACTTGCCTTGCATGTGTGAGGCACTGGGTTCAATTCTCAGCACCACATATAAATAAACGAATACAATAAAGGTCCATCAACATCTAAAAATATATATATAAATAATTTGTAAAAAAGTAGAAGATCTAAATAACACAATTAACAAAGGAAACTCAGTTGATACATTCAGTCGGCCCTCTCCTGATCCACAGGTTCCATATCCATGCTTTCAACTAAACATGAATCAAACATATTAGGAAAAAAAAAACTCAGAAATTTCCAAGCAACAAAACTTGAATTTGCCACTCTGACCACTGCATGGGAGCCAAGCAAATGAGGCGATGGGTACAGGAGCTCCCTGCTGCAGCCGACTGCACTGCAGGCTGCTCAGTCTCCTCCAGCTCTCCAGGGAGCATTGCCAGGCTCACTTCTGGCTCATGTACTGTGTAGAGGTCTCCTGTGGATCATGCAGCCTTCCTTTCCTCTTGTCATCATTGCTCAACAGTATTAACATAGCACTTACACTGTATTAGGTGCTGTGAGTCACCTGAGGTGACTTCCAGTGTATGAGAAGATGTGCACTGGGAATATGCAAATACTATGCCAGTCTGGTCTATAAGGGACTTGAGCATTTGTGAAAGGTCCTGGACTCAATGCCCTGCACCATACTAACCTCTGTTCTTTGAAGGTAGAAGATACATTTTTTTCCTAAGTGTCCACAGGACATGCACAGAAAATGATCAGATATTAGGATAAAAAGAAAACTGAGTGATGTCCAAAGGGTAGAATGTATACAAAAACCTTGGTTGCAGTTGAAAAAAACAGAAACAGCAACAACAGCACTACTCACTGGAAATGGCTTTGTCTCCAGTGTAAGTCCTGCATCAAAGAAGATGCCAATGCTGAGAGAGCAGAATATCTAAGAAATAATGAAAATGAAAACACACTACAGATACAAGGGAAAATGAGAATACATTGACCAAGAGAAGAAAACAAACCAAAAGAAAACAGAGGGAGAAAACAACAGAGGAGAGCATGGGCTGATATAGATAAATGCTTTGATTGAATAAATGATGCCAGAATAAAAAAAAAAAAAAAGAGAGTTAGAAACACAGTAAAACCAAGATCTGGTATTTATGAAAAGACCAAGTAAAGCGAAACCATCCACTGACCAAATCAAGTGAAAAGAAGAAAGAATGCACAAAATGCACTAATCGTTGGAAAGTAATCACAGGACAGCAGAGATGAGGACCCTGGACTGTGGGGAACGAGGCTGCAGGACTCCTACAAAAAGAAATCTGAAAAATCGGTCGTCCTGGATGATTTTTCTAGAATAGTCATGAAAACAGATTCTGGACTAGACAGAAAGTAGAAGCTTTAGAAAATAATTTTTTAAAAAAGCTTCAAACTCAAATTTGGAAACAAGGTAACATTTTACTAACTCTTAAGTTAAAAGGAAATTATGAAGAAAATTAAAAAATTCTCAGTAATAAAAGATATAAAACACTACAGTTTAAAATTTGTGGGACAAACAGATATGATAACCAAATATTCACAGAAGATTGAGTAAAGGATCAGAAAGATTGACTGGCAGGCAGTATGAGGAAACATCGTGGAAGGGCGAGGGAACATTCAATATCTTGACTGTGTTTTTTTTTTTTTCACTCAGGGCTGTATTTTATTTATTTTATTTTGTGTAAATTGCATCTCAATAAAATTGGTTTAAAAATTACATGACAGAATGTAATTCTGCACTTTGAAGAATGTTAGGGCATTAAAGACATTTATTTAGAAGCAAGGAAGGCAAGAAAATGAACATGCTAATCAACTAAAGAAATTGGAAAGAGCAGCAGAGCAAATCCAAAGGCACAAGAAGGGAGGAGACAGCATAAATGAAAAAATAATACTGAAGAGTAACAAAAGCAAAAGTCAGTTCTTAGAAAATATTAAGAAGATGAACTGGGGGCCGGAGTACACACCTGTTGGTTTAGTCTGCTCTTTTGCTTTTGTGATCCAACCAGGACAATTTTAGGGGAGGAAAAGTTTATTTGAGGGCTCACATTTCAGAGGTCTTAGTCCACAGAAGACTGACTCCATTGTTTGGGGCTCAAGGTGAGGCTGAACCTCATGGCAGGAGAGTGACTGTGGCAGAGGAAAGCAACTCACATGATGACCAGGAAGCAGAGAGACTCCACTGGCCAGATACAAATATAGACCCCAAAGCCACGCCCCAATTCCCACCTCCTCCAGCCACACCCACCACTTCAGTTACCACTCGGTTAATCCCTATCAGGGGATTAATTCACTGATTGGATTAAGACTCTTATAATCCAATCATTACTCCTCTGAACCTTCTTGCATTGTCTCACATATGAGCTTTTGGGGGTCACCTCACATCCAAACCATATCACCTGCCACCCCAGTGACTGGAGAGGCTGAGGCAGGAGGATCAAGACTTTGAGGTCAGCTTCAGCAACTTAGCAAGACCCTGTCTCAAAAAAAAAAAAAAAAAAAAAAAAATTTAAAAAGGTCAAAGGATGTAGTTCAGTAGTGGAGTGCCCCTGGGTTCAATCCCCAGTACAAAATCAAAGAAAACACATAACAAGTAAACCTGGCAAGACTGCTAAAGGAGAAAGAGAGAAAAGATAAAAAAAAAAAAACAGAATTCAGGGGGAGAAGGGAAAATAACTTTGGAGATAAGAGTTTCTTTTTAAGAAATTAAATAAAATGCACATTTATTTGCTAATAAGTTTTAAGGTCCAGATGAAATACAATATTTCTTGAAAAATATAAAATATCAAAATTGACGACAAAATAGCTTGAATGGATCAGCTAGTGTTAAAGAAATTAAAATGAGGGTGAAAAAAAAATCTCAAAAATTCCCCCTCAAAATCCCTGGCATACACTCTGGAAAGCAGTGTGGAGATTCCTTAGAAAACTTGGAATGGATCCACCATTTGACCCTGCTATCCCACTCCTTGGCCTATACCCAAAGGACTTAAAATCAGATTGCTGCAGTGATGCAGCCACATCAATGTTCATAGCTGCTCAATTCACAATAGCTAGATTATGGAATCAACCTAGATGCCCTTCAGTAGATGAATGGATAAAGAAACTGTGGTATATATACACAATGGAATATTACTCAGCCATAAAGAAGAATAAAATTATGGCATTTGTAGGTAAATGGATGATGTTGGAGACTGTTATGCTAAGTGAGATCAGCCAATCCCAAAAATCCAAAGGCCGAATGGTCTCACTGATGAAAGATGATGCATAATGCGGGGGCGGAAGGGTGGCAAGAAGGGAGGAAGGATAGATAGCATGGAGAGAAGGGAGGGGTGGGGTCGGGGTGGGGGGGTAAAAATAATAACAGAAATTGTGACAGATACCATTGCCCTGTGTACATGCATGAACGCACAGATGGTATGACTCTACTTTGTGTACAACCAGTGAAACAAGAGCTGTACTCCATTTGTGTTCAATGAATCAATAAGTAAATAAAAAAAAAGAGTGTTATATGATTTTGCAACAACAACAACAACAAAAAATCCCTGGCATAGAGAGTTTCACAAGTGTGTTTTTATCAAAATCTTAATAAATAGTTAATTTTTATCTTACAGAAGTAGTGTGTGTGTGTATGTGTGTATGTGTGTGTG
>JAJEJO010001482.1:496932-542037 GCA_020662805.1 Glaucomys volans | reverse complement strand
CAAAATTTAAAAAGATGCTATGATGTGGGATGCCACACTTACCTATGAGAAGATCATCTATACCCAATACATTTTTGAAAGACAGATTCTAGAACCACTTATATATCTCTTGGATGTCTTTTTTTTTTTTTAGGAGCTTAATTGTTATACACAGTAGTTTGATTCATCCTGAACTCTTGGATGTCTTACTCAAATGACTGTTACATAGATGAAGGATCTAAAACATGGAAATTAAAAGATGACTTGGCAGGGGGATCTTGGGAAGAGAACTTTGTGTGAAGCCCCAAACTTCTGCAAGAGCTGGGTTTTGGAGGTACTCTTTGCACTAGGTTAATCTCAGAAAGCTGCGTGCCCTGAACAGTCAGTGGGCATAGTGGTCAGGTGCCCGACACAGACCTGAGCAAACAGGGGATCCTAGCTGTGGAGTGTCCTTCCAGGTACAGAAGCTAACTGACACAGGAGGCTCAACTCCTGACAAAGGTATATTCAGAGTATCCAAGTCCTCTGAACAATTCATAAGAGCAAGGTATAAAGTATCAGATTGACAGCTCTTAGTCCCAGAGGGCCTGGTTACCTTATGACAACACTGTGCACATCAGAACTTTTTCCTGGTTAGCCCATCTCCCTCCCTGCTTGGATTTTCTTGAGGCCAAGCAGCAGTGGTTGGTGAGTCAGGCAAGCAATAAGGAGGAGGAAAGAAAGGGGACTCCCTAGTTCCCATTTTAAGATTCCTAGCCCAGGCTTAGGGAGATAAGTGCTCAAGGTCTCACAACAGGTTGCAGATGGACCCTTTTCCTGAATTCTCGCCACGCTGCTCTCCTGAGAGAGGAGATGGCCATTTCTTCAGCAGACACTGAAATCTGTGATTTCCAGCAGGTCCCTTAGAGAGAGCGATGGTGGGGTGCAAAAGGAAGAGTGGTGGAGTGAAGGGAGCTAGCCTTGTGAGGACCAGAGAATCATGATCTCCAAGCTTCCTGGGAAATGTTCACTGTGCAGAGGGTCTTTCCAAGCCCTCAGCTTTGCCTTAAACTCCAGCAAGTTAAACACTTTCTCTCTACAAAGATCAAAGAGAAAGAGGAAGCCCTTGCAAAGTAATTCACACAGTTAACAGCTCAATTGGCTGTAAATGCATTTTCTTAGCAGGTCGAGGATGGTAGAAAATATTCGCTGATAAATACTTTCTCACCTATGCCACCTATGATACTGCATAAATTAATTTCTTTAACAGGTAATGATCAGCACTTTCTGCAGAGTGTCTTGATCTTAGCAACTTTGTTAAGTTTATTTCAGGAAGTGCTTAAAGACGAAATACACGTTGTGATAGCTTCTGAAGGTGTATATGATTCATTAAAGTTCAACAAAGGATCCAACACAGCAGACACATGTTTATATTTAGGGTCAAGTGAAATAAGATGACAGTTGACTAAGCATTTGGTTAAATATCATAAGACATGACTATCGCAAATGTGATCATTATAGGACCAGCTGCCATTATTTTTGTTGCTCTCTTGAAATACTCCCTTCAAAAAATAGTCATCTCTATTTAAAATTGAAAAGGATGCAGATTCTACACATTTTTATCTATAAAAGGAAAAATAATTTTCTTTTCAGTGACATGCTAAAAAAGCAGCACTATTTCTAAACTATACATTGAGAGATAGTGTTTAAATATTTTGACAATGTGAACTGATGAAATCAGTAAATAGATTCTCATTTGCAAACACCAATCTTAATCCAATGCTCTCATTTTATAGATGAGGACGCTGAGGGCCAGGTGTGAAATGCCAAAGCTGGGTTCAGCTAATTCTAAGACCAGCCTACTTTCTATCAGCAATGCTGCCTGAGGATCTGAAGTACCCAGAATGTGACCAAACTCTGCTTAGCAAATGTCTTCAACAATTTTCTCAAAGCAAACTTGAGCCAAACAACAGGAATTGAGTTACAGTGGCTAAGCCTATTTTTTCTCTTGGCTTTGTTGCCCTTCTATTGAAAATGAGTGAGAGGAATTTTATATGTTGCCCTTGATAATGTGGACATCGTCTCAACACTGCCATTTAGCCTCTCTGCACTTACCTTGGATGGGGATGAGGGAAGAAGTGATTCAAGACTGTGGCATGCAATGACAGGTAAATTCGCGGTGTTGTGCATTGCTAGTTCGTATAGAGGAAGAACAGGTTCTCATAAGCTTTGGGATTCATGGGTGCTATTGAACACTGCCTTGTCCTGACACCTTTCTACTGGCCAATACAGGAAGGGTCAGAAGAAATGAGAAACAAATTTTCCAGTAATTAAGAGTGGCATTGAACTGGCCAACTGTTGCTTGTTCTTTATTTACAAACCACCTGGTTATCAACTTCACTACTTATTTAACAGAAAGGAAAATGGGTCTACTAAAAGAATGTGGAATAAACTTGTTATTCATTATCAGGCATGAATCTGCATTAGTCTCCTATGGTTGCTATAACAAATGTGTTGATCTAAAACAACACGCATTTATTCTTTAAGAACTCAGAAGGTCAGAAGTTTGGAATCAGTTTCACTGGGCCCAAATCAAGTGCCAGGAGGGCTCTATGCTCCAAGTCTCTGGGGAGAACCCATTTATGACCTTTCCTAACCCATTTATTCCTTGCATCCTTTTCTTTGGACACTGCCTCATCTTCAAAACCAGACGTATTGCACCTGACAGCCAGCCTTCACAATGTCCTTGTCTCTCTAATCAAATCTCCCTCTGCTTCTCTCTTACAAGGACACTTGTGATTGCATTTGGGGTAATGATTCAGGATAATCTGCCCACCTCAAGATTCTTAATTTCATCACACTTGCAAAATCTTTTTTGTCAAATAAGGTATTATTTGCAGGTTCAAGGAATTTCATCTTCAACATCTTTGAGGGGTCATAGTGCAGCCAGCCACTGTCTGCAAGGTCACAGAGCTTCCTCGGAGGTACATCTGAGCCCCCCTTTCAGGCATTATTAATTCTACAGAGCCACCAGATACAGTACCAAGGAGTCCTGGAGGCCCAATTTATACCCACGAGGGCCTGGGAGCCAGGTCAGGTTTGAATCACAGCTGCTACCACCACTGCTTTACGGTCAGTCTGCACCACTGTCGTGAGGAGGCTGCGTCTGACTGTGTTTGTGCAGATACAGAGGTTAGGGGAGGAAATTAGTTGAAGAAAGAGGATTCCTTTCTCTGCTCTCCTGTCCTTCACTCTTGCAAGTCCAAGTCAAATCTAATCACCGGAGCACTGGCTGGAAGCCCTGTTGACTGGAACCTTCTGGAAGGACCCTATGTGAGGCTGTGGGCTTGGCTGCTTTCCACTGCATGGCACTGACCAGTGAATTCCCTCTTTGGACTTAATGAAGGAGGGCCTGTGACCTCTGGTGTTAGGGACACTATAAATGGAGGCGGGGCGAGTGAGGATTATGTAGATCAGTATTATCTTTTATCCAAAATGCTTGGGACCAGAAATGTTTTGAATTTCAGACTATTTTTTTTTTTTTTAATTGAGCTATCTTGGGGATGAGGCCCAACTCTAAATATGAAATTCATTTATGCTTCATATATATACTTTATACACATGCCCTGAAGGTAATTTTACATATAGTATTTTAAATAATTTTGTGTACACAACAAAGTTTCGCAGTGTGGAATTATCCAATTCTGGCATTGTGTCAGCACTCAAAAGGTTTTGGATTTTGGAGCATCTGGATTTTAGATTAGGGCTGCTCAACCTGTAGCTGGAGATCATGAATTCTAGGTGATGTCAAAAGCAAAATCTATCTTAAGGAAGAAGGGTCCAAGCTCTGGAATTGGATTACCTGGTTCTCAATTTAGACTGTGTGACCCTGGGCAAGTTAGGAAACCTTTAGGGTTCTCAGTTTCCTTACCTAAAAAATGGAGATAATTGTAGTTTCCAATTTCTGAGGCTGTGAAGATTGAACAAGGTCATGTGAATGAAGCTCCTAGTACGGTGCCTGGCATCTAGAAGTACCTATCCATGATTGCATCCATGAGTGATGTGTCCAGCCAGAGAAACTCCCAGGACAGACTAGCTGGTTGAAGTTATGCTGAATGTATCACATAGGGGAAAGTGTGCTGGGTCCCATCCAATCTTGTCACAGAGCCTGTTTTTAGGAGGCAATGCTATGAGGAAGGTAGAGACACATGAAATATAGATCCAATCTTTCTGAAACATGACATCTGAAAGAAAGGGTAAAATGAATATAACAGTTCTTTATAAATGCCATGGGACTAAGTCAGGGAGGCCTGACCCCAGGAATCCAGAGACAGAGGGACTAAGGCTGTGGGAAGGAGGGAAATGTGCAAAATCTCTGTGCACACCATTCCCTTGCTTCTATGAACTTTTTTTCTCTTTTGACTATCTGGAGTCCATTTATAGTTAAGAATGCTGCATGGAAAGGGGGGTGGAGGTAGAGTCCACATGGGCAGAACTGGTGGACCTGTGAGTCCCACAGCAGGGCATTCAGGAGGGACGCCAGCTAGGTCAGGGGCTTCTCCAGAGAGCTCTCTTCCAATCTCCTACCTGATCCAGGAAGGGTTGGGTGTACAAGCCTGGAGGCTAAATTCCGAATCTGAGCAGGAAAAGAAGGCCGATGAGGTGTCTGAATTTCACTTACCCTTTATGTATTCAGGATGCCACTCTGCTTTCCTGGGATGTCCTTTCCAAATCAGGATGACCGTGTTAGTTTCTTAGGACAAACGATCACACAACTTGGGTTACTTGGAACAACATAAATCTATTCTCTCAGAGTTCTGGAGGATAGAGTTCTAAATCATGAAGAAGCCAGGGTGGTTGCCCTCGGGAAGGTCGAAGGAAGAATCCATTGCCCACCTTTCCCCCAGTTTTGGATTGATGCTGGTGATTGTTGGTGTCCTTGGCTTGTGGCAGCATAATCTCTAGTCTCTACCTTAACATGCATGTGTCCTTCTCCTCTGTTCACTGTCATCTTCTCTCTGTCTTTGGTCAGCATTCTCCTCACTTAATTCAGGATGATCTCATCTCGAGATGCCCCTTCATTACACCTGCAAAGACTTTTATTCCAAAGAAGGTTATACTATGTTCCAGGTGGATGGATATCTTGTGGGGAACAAAATTCAATCTAATAGAGTAATCTTATAATTTTTTTTTTGTCCAAACTAAGACTCTCAGGGGATTGACAAATACCAAACTGGAAAGAATACAAGAAAATGAGGACCCTTGCCTGGACTCCCTCCAGGTAACCACTCTCCATCCATCTTCCTTGTAGGGCTGGGGAGCAGCCGCCAGGTCTGTGGGTTGGAAGAAGGAACACACATGTTGGACTATCCTTAATATAGATTTCCAGAGGCACCAGTGTCTGTAATCTCCCAGATGTCCCAATGTTCTCTTGCAAAAACTCACTTGCTTCTTGTTGGGTCCTTTCCTTCAGAGACCCAGAGGTTGAAACCTTAAGCCATTTCCCACTTGTTCATCTGTTTTCCCTCTTCTAAACTTTTTGATGTCCTCTTCTGCTCTCCTCTCTTTGCTTTTTTTTTTTTTTTTTTGCTGTTTTATCATCATGTCAGTAGAAAAATGACAGAGAGGGAAATGGGAGCTTAGGCATAGGAATGGCGTGGAGATAACTGTTTTTGAGTAGAAGGATGTGCACAGTAAAAAACTGCATTTCTGGGCTGGGGTTGTAGCTCAGTGGTAGAGCATTTGCCTAGCATGTGTGAGGCACTGAATTCGATTCTCAGCACCACATATAAATAAATAAAGGTCCATTGACAACTAAAAAAAAAATTGCATTTTTGTTTAATGTTTCATGTTAAACCACAAGAATGAAATAAATGTCAGGAAACTCTCACCAATAATTTAAAATCATCATAATTAAAATTACAACACCCTAATTTAATTTAGATACCAACTCAACAGATTCCTTTTGCGATGATATTTATTGCGAGTGAGGTGTGAGGAGAAAGGCAGACTCTCAGACTGCTGGGGAAATGTTCAACAGTGGACTTTTCTGTTGGACAATTTGACATCAACTTTCACATGCCTGAGAAAGATGCATAACTATCCGCCCAGTTTCACCTCCAGGAAATTTTCTGGAATAAAAATGAGGAAGAGATTTTTTTAAGTCTTACCCATGGCAATATATTGATTGTTAGAGGGCATCCACAGGTAGTGTTCCACAGCCATTAAAACTCATCTTTTAAAAGACTAATGACATTGCCAAAATGATCATACTATTTAAAATTTAAAAGGCAGGTTATACAACTGTTCATAATTATTTCCAATTAAGAAAAGTTATGCATGGTAAAGAAGCAACCGTGAGATAGATACATCAGAATGTCATTAGAGTTTAGTATTGCTGAGATTATGAGTGACATTAATTTCTATTTGTATGCTGTTCTGTATCTATATGTTTTCCACAAAAACATGTGTTGATAAGTATTACTATTATGTCAAGAAACAAAATACAACAAAGCAATTTGTATTTGTCCCTAGAAAAATTTTGTATTTATCAATACAAAAAGTGAACAGACCAAAAGGAAAAAATATAATCTGCACGTAGTGTGCTGTGCATGGTACAGGTCAAGCTATTTAGGGAATGGAATCTATACATACTGTCCAGGACAGCAGCCGGCTTCCTGCCAGCTGTCACCCCTGGATCAAGGCCCTCCTGGCATCTGTTTTGCCCCACCATGCTTCGCTAAGCCTGGCTTGTTCACATGTCAGTAAACTTGTTGGTCCTCCTTGCTGAATGAGTTGGTTTCCTTTTAGCTATCAGTTCAGAGCAAAAGTCTTCCACAGCAACCTCCTTCTCCTAGTTGAGAAGGCACTAATAAATTGTAAGCACTTATGTGCAACTCTTGCAGGGGTTCTACTGACGGCAGTAAGTTTCAACTTACCATTCTTTCCTTGCCTTGAAAACTAATCTCTTGGTTAGACAAATCATCTCTAATTTATTCTGCTTTGTATATTAATTATTTGAGACTTCTTTTTTTTCTTCAAGATATTGATTGATTGGTTCTATATACTTCAGATAAAAACCAACACCGACTCTCCCTCTACCCTGTGTCCCACCTCCCCCACACCTGTTGACCTGTTGATCTTTAGATCATTGTCACTGTGACTCATTTTTACTTATTAGTCCTTCAAGACATCCTCCTCCTTCTCAGCTCAGTTTCTTCCTTTAATTTTATTGTGTGTGGGTGTTTAAGACACATAGATGCACATACAAATGTCATGATATTCTATTTGGGATTAAAAGTGTAAGAGTATTCCTGTTACTTCATTAAAATTTATTTATTTCTCTTTTTTTTGGTGACCTTGGATTCTGAATAAAAATTAGGACATGTGATATGAAACTGTTTTTTCTTAGTATTTTAAATGCCTATTTGGTTAAAATCTTAAGAAGGGATAACAATGAAAGAATATTTAGATTTAAAGTTATCTGTATTGATAGTAATAAATTATATGCCATTAAGACTGTTTTAGAAAGTCCTTTGTACCTTGCACTTGTAATTTTACCCTTTTTTTAATGTGTGTGTGTGTGTGTGTGTGTGTGTGTGTGTGTGTGTACCCATACCACTTGGAGTGCTCGGTCAGAGGGAAAACCCTTGGGGTTCATTTCTTTGAGTAAACCAGAGGAAACACTATGTACCTCCCCTGTTTCTGAACACAGTGCTTCTCCTTTTCGGGAAGGGGCATTCAACATTAGAATTTGGGGAGACTTGAGGGCTGAAGTATCAAGTTCAAGTATGAACTTGATTAAAGAATTAGGGACACAGCTGCACAGATTCAGTTAAAAACTCCAGCCAAATTCTTGGGGTTCATTATTTAACTTCCCAGGCCTTTGGTTTTTCATCTGTAAAATAAGAATTGACATATGAAATTCAAGTCCAGCTTCTTTTGAAATTTAAGTTCCAGGGTCTTTGCCTCCTAGTTTAGAGGTGATTTCCAGGCTACTCCGTCATGTTCACAGCTCCATACAGGCAGGACTTCACGTTCACAAGCAAGTAGAAGACTTAAGAAGCTTCTATGAGCCGGCCTAGGATTACCTTTCAATTTTTTTTCTTTGTAGTAAGTCAGCAAAATTGTGCCCCCTCTGGCTTGTACCCAATCATTGGGACAGCATGTCCCCTTCTCTGTGATGAGTTGAGCATAGCAAGAACCACAGCTCAGAAACATGTTGCTGATTCTCTCTACTCTGTTGGCCAAGGTGTGCTGTGGAATGGAAGAAGATATTGCTGCACACCTGTTGAGGACACTCTTTTGTTCCATTTGTTTTCTATTTACTTTTTGGCATGCGACCATAATTGGCGCTCCATCCACATCAGCAACCTGGGGCACTTATATGGTAGTGAGGGGGCCAGGGATGGCTGTCCCAAGACCTTGGTGCTAATGCTGAGCCACTGAAAGAAGGGCCTGTTGGGGAACATCTGAAGTAGGAATTGGAAATAGAATCAGGTAAAACCATCCCCCTAGGTGTCAATCTGAAGGATCCTACGGAGCAAGAGTCCAGTTGATAGGTGGGAACCCGATGAGGCAATAGGGTTAGCAGTGGCAGGGATATGGAGCCTCAGCGGTTGGAGAGGCTATTGCAGCTTTTTATAGGAAACTTGTCATCCCTCGGGATGCAGAGAGTTACCGTGAAGAGCAGCAACTGCACCTGGCCAGCTATTAAATGACTGGAGCAGGAATAGCAGGCAGGATCCTGTGTGGCTGGAAGCCAGCAGCAGAGTTCACAGGGATTGCCACACCAGCGTGGGGTCAAGGAGCAAATGGAAGGGGCTTGATTCATCTGTGTCCCACAAGCTCTTAGAGACACTGTGGAATGCTCACAGTTGGGTATTGAGTGATGACAAATGACTTTGGCCTTTTGTATAAACTATAATTACAATAAATTTTACTTGATTGAAATAAACTTCCTTATGATACTTTATTGCCAGGGCTCATCAGCAGGGACCTTGATGTCAGCCTTCCAGGCTGCTGGATGGTTACCCTTTGTCCAGTAGTTCTGGACAAAAACGTGGATGACAGCCTGCTGGACTTTGCTGGCTTGGGGCTTTAATAGTCCCAAGGGGAAAACTCAAAATGAGTTAAAAGAGAATGAAAACTTCTTTTCCACGAGGTGTAGATCAGTGTTAGAGGACATTGGCATTGCTCACATTCCCTCTCCCTGCTAAAAAACCAGCAAGAAAGTTAGGTCTCTGTACTACCATGGCCATTCCAAGGAGACTGTGCTGGCATGTCCTTTGTTCTTGAGCATGTGGATGGCTGGAACTTCAAATGCTGCAGCTGTGTTAGTACTGAGTGTACTGGTTTCCAGTTTCCTATGGGAGCCTGCACCACCTCTCCTTGCACTAGCTATCCCTTCTTTATTGGCCCCAAGTATGCGCCACCCAGTTTCAAATACATATTTGGTGAATGCCTGCTTCACTATTCAGGAAGAAATGCCAAAACTGGGGCCAGTTTTCCTTGATTGTTTCTAATAAGACATTTCAATTCTTTATTTCAAAAGAAGTTTGCCAAGTGTTTGCATTAAAAAATGAGTGTACCCACACAAACACCTTTTGACTCAAGTAGGTATAAACTGTGTTTTGAATTCAGATGAGATGAATTGTTTACCTGAATGAAGATGTATTCCGCATCCAACAAGCATTTATTGATTTCTCACTGTTGGCCAGGATTTGTGTTAAATACTGTGAAGTTTGTATTGACGAATGAGATAATCCTGGCTTCAAACAGCTCGTAGTCTCTTCAGGAGACTTACAGTAAAACATTAGTGTTATGCTGTGATTAATATTTAGAAATAAGAAATCACAGGGGCTATGGAACCACTCTGAGGGCTCCAGTAAAGGACCCGAGGCTCAGATAACCCACTGAAATGGCAGACATTGGCAGTTCCCTGTGTGGACTTCTATTTCTTTGAGTGTCCCAAATGCTTTCCTTCTGTTACATGGTTCAACATCCCACTCTCTGCAGGTATTTCCTCATGCATCACCTTCTTAGTGGACTCTTCTCTGATCATCCCATTTCAGATGTACCCTCTGCCTCTGCCCGCCACCCATCTCCTATTCCTAAATCCTCTTCCATGCTTTATCTCTTTCTCCCCAGTGTGGGCCACCATCAGCCATAATGTATGTTTTATTTTCTCTTTGTTGTTATTAGCAATGATTAACTTTTGCTCTCTCTCTGTCACTTGAAATGTAAGCTCTAATCTTATGTAGTTGTGAGTTAGAATAGCGACTGCCACAGAGGAGGTGTTCAATGAATATTTGGTGCCAAGAGAAAGAATGTCTTATCATTCTTTCATGGTCTATGGTTTTTTCTTTCTTTCTTTCTTTCTTTTTTTTTTTTTTACTTTTTATTGCTTATATAGCCAAAAATTAGGAGAAAATATTAGATAAAAACTAGGTAGAAAAAGAATTATCTCGCAACTAATATATTAATAAATACTGTTACTGAGTGCTCACGGCATACTAGGCACATTGCTGGATGGTGTATGGTAAATAGAAACCCAAGATGTTTGCCTTCAAACATCTTATAGTTTAGATGGGGAAAGAAGATATGAAATGGTGTGTACAAAGGTAAATATCGTGAGGCTTGAAGACCAATATAGGGAAATAATAAGAAATATCTCAAGTAGAAAAAGAGAATGAGCTAAAGGAGCCTTGCTGTAGCCTGGGACTGCTACAACAAAAGTTGTCATAGACTGGCTAACTTGTGAACAACAGAAATGTATTTTTCACAGACCTGGAGGCTGGAAGTTCAAGATCACAGTGCCAGCATGATTAGGTTCTGGTGAAGACCTGCTATGGGTCACAGGTTGTGGCTTCCTGTCTTATTGATTTCTTGTCTCATGTGGTGGGAGGAGGACTAGAAAGCTCTCTGGGGTCTCTTTTAGGAGGATATTAAAATCATTCATGAGGGTTTCCAAATGTCTTCCAAAGTCCCTACCCCCAGTGCTCATTGGGGGTTACCATTTCCACATATGAACTTGGGGTTTCAGTCCATAACAACATCTATGAAGCGTTATCAATGAGTCGACTAAGGGTAGGCTGCTCTGGTCAGGAAAAGTCTCCTGAAAAACAGGGATTTAACCTCAGAGGCAAGAAAGAGGTGAAACCCATTGGGCAGGAGTCATGGTGGTGGAAGAGTGTACCTTGAGGGCCCAGAGCCTAAGGGGAAGACCATGCAAAGCTGTGGCACTGGGAGAGACCCAACAGCCTGAGATGGTCCTCAGGGCTTCGAGGGGAGTTTTTTAGAGAAATTATGTTGCATAAACCAATCCCAGTGACACTAACTATACTTCTAGTTGTTTTGAAATGGTCATGTGGGAATGAACTTCAGAGACTGTGACTCCCTCTTTTGATGTCTGCTGTTGCTAGTATCCTTTGCCACTGGAGAACACGTACTGAGAACAGGGGTCCTGGGTCAAGTTGGGTTAATGAAATGACCTATCAAGCCAGGCAATGTTGTGAGGCTTCAACTTAAGTGTGATTTTTAAATTAATAGGCTGGATTTTTTGATGTGTCTTATGCATTAGAGATGAGGGCAAGTACAAATTTGGAATTTAAAAATGTTTTGTTTCCTCATAATGTTCTGTTACCTCCTAAGGTAACTCTTTAGAAAGCCATTGCTCATTTGGATGAATAAACATTTTATTTTATTTTAAAAAATGTTTTGATATTTTATATTTTCTTTTTATTTTAAGAGGATACTTAATAATTTACAACATAAATATATATGAAAAACAATCTTAAAACTTTTTATCTTCAAATTCAATTCTATTGAATTTTCATAATGAATAATTATTTAAAAAGCAGCCAATGCTATTCCTTTATAAGTCACCCTTCACAATTGCAAATAGGGAATAATTTCCCATTTTTCTCAATTTTTTGTACCAGCCCTTTGCCTATGGCAGTGTTTTCTCGGATTTTATATTTTTCGGGATTTTCCCCTTTGCATTTGGGTCAGTTGTGAAATGAGAAATGTTTTCCATGATGTAAGAACAATGTAAAGCAAACAGCATGAATTCAGCTCTTTAACTCCAATATTTGGTAGAATGCAATTGGAGTTTTGCTAGTCATTAATTACTAGGTGAGCATTAATGATGTGGTCAAAGGAGATAATTAACTTTGACCTTAATCAAAGAGAATACTCAAGCAGTGGCTCCATCATGTCAACAGGAAATTTGAAGAAACTCAGTGATCCATGTCACTCATATTATTCCCTTGTGCCTTGCCACACCCAACTATACTCCTCAGACTTTGGACTTGGTCCTGAGTCCCTGAATGCTCTAATAATGGGCTGTGTTCACATATAATCTTTATAATTTGCCTCAGATTTCGGAGTAGATACTATTTCTAAATTCTTCAGCATTTGATTTTCTTTTCTTTCTTTTTTTTTAGGGGTAGAGGGATATAATCACTAAATCATTTCTATTTACAAATACATGGGAAGACTGGTAATCAGAGTTAACACATGGAATCCATGGGATTTATTTCTTTTATAGGAACTTGAAGAAGGACAAAATATTAACAGGTAATATTTGAAAGGCAGACCTGGTTACTGTGACTTTGAAAGTCAGCCACCTCCATGAGTGTCATCCAGGGAACTGTCAGAGAGGACAGAGGTAAGTGTGGATATCAACCGGGATGGAGTGTCATTAGCTGCTGACTTTTACACCCTAAGTACAAGGGATCAGTTGGTAAGAACATGTCTTGTGGAAAGTGACAAGGTCAAGTTTCAGTAATGGCAGCTCAGTTGTCACCTCAGCACTGACACTCACAAGGTTTACAAAGGCATAATGGAGATCCCTAGTTTTACTATCTTAGAATTCATAGGCATGAAAGTAGAAAGAGATCCATGGAGGGTAATTAATTTTCCCAAATTCACAATGAATCTAAAATTTGTCATTATTGCTTAATGTGGGTTAGACTTGTCCCCAAGACTAGGCTGCTATGTTCCTTGAATTTAGTACAGAATGTTTGTACTAAACACTTGGATCTCCACTTGGATTTGCAATTTTGGAAACATCAGTTAAACATTATTGAATTTATTGTAGGGACTAATAATTTGTAAAGGATTGTTATTGAGTCTCACAATGTCTGTAGAAATAGGTAGAGAGATGAAGGAATGGGGAACTGAGTATGTACTGCTGTTGACCAAGTAATGGGAGGCACATTACCTTACAGCAGATTTTCTACCCTTTTGTAGCTCTCATGGTTGTGCAACTCATTTAGCTATGTGGTTTGAGCTCTTTATTTGTGATTGCTGTCTGATCTGTAATTTTAAAAGCAATGTACTAACTGGTGTTTAAGCAGGAAAATAGAGACTGTGGTATTTGTAATGAAATGCAGGAAGGACAGGAAAACATGAGCTAGTTGGTGCTTTGTAGATCATTATTATCCTTGCTTAATAAAGTAATAGATGCTTCAAAATTGCTTTGAAGTGGTTGCCAACTTCTTCCCAGTGCTGTGAAATCTGATACTTCTGCCTTTAAACAGTGTGTGAAAGTGCAAACGGTAGTACTTGTGAATTCATTCAGCAACTTCCAAACTGTAGTTTGGTCAGGGAGTTGGAATATAGAGACAGAAAGGAGGGGGAAATGGTCTCCACAAGATCCAGTAGTTGGATGTCAGATTTGGCTGACTTTTAGTTATGCAGACTTGAACTTTACAGAGATAAACAGTGGTTTCCCCATAGGATCTAAAGGAATTAAAAGAAGGAACTTTGATCTTCTTTATAATTTTTTTTTAATTTAATAAGCTCCTGGCAGAGTTAAGTGAAAGACAGCTCAACTTACATTTAATTAAACACTGATTGGGATACAAAATTTAATAGATGCATTTTAGAAGGTAGAAATTAGTTTCAAATAATACAGAGGGTAGGTCAGAAGAATATTTTATGTGCTCTTGAACTTAGATGACTACTGTGGAAGACCGACCCAGTCTTCTGGGGAAGTAGTTTTTTGTTGTCTGCCTTCCCTTCCTGAGCAGGTGGTCCATGTGCTGAATTCTTGAAAATGTCAAGTCATCTTTACAAGTGTCATAAATGCCGTACAGGAAACCAGGGAAGCTTTATTCCCAGAACTGTGTTATGACCTTGGCTATATATTCATAATCACTGCTGCATTTAGGGGGAACCTGATAATTACATTGTTGTCCTGGCCTAATTTGCTTGCTAACAAAGTGAGTTAGAACAAAGGTTGACTCCCTGGCTGCTTCATGCCTTCTAGATTGTGCAAGAGAAAAGTCTGAATCTGTGACTGTAGATCTTTCTGAAGTAATAAGCCACTAAGTCTAAAGAATGGGTAATGACTTTCTTGTGCTATCCTCTGGGATTTTCAGAAGTGTCATGAGCTAAAATAAAGAAGTCTTCACTGAGAAACTGGTCCAGAATACGGGGTCTCTCCTAAAGTGTAACATTGGGTATAATGCAGATCATCAATTTTCTTTTATCATGAAAAAAGTCCATATCTTACAGTGCCATTGTTCAATAAAGTCTTCTACAATGAAGGAACCATTCTATATCTACATTGTCCAAAATGGCAGCCACAAGCCACATGTGGCTGCTGAAACCAAGGAACTGGATGTTTTGTTTTGCTTAGTTTTAATTTATTTTAAGTAGCTATCTAACTATGTCTAAAGGATTCTTTACTGGACAGCACCACTCTAGAGGAATGGCTGCAGAAATGTGAGCACAGGCTTCAGGTAAATTTAAAATGGATGGACACAATGTTCAGTGTATGGTTTTGAAGTGTAGGAGTTTCCAATTCTCTCTCATGAAGACTGCAATGCTAATCATAAAACAAGGTGCATTCCTGCGATATAGTAAGGCTCTTAGGTCAAAGAAAGAAAAGACAAAGTCAAAAAATGAAAACAAAAAACCTGAGATTGCAAGTGTTCCAAGAGAAGGACTGATGATTATTACTTAACCAAATATTTGCTGTGATGAAAAGTGGTAATGTCTCAGCAAGTCGACCACTTCCTTACTGTCAGTCATTTCTAGATCCTGGGTCCTGCACTCATCAGTGTTGGCTAACTCTTTTATAAGCCACATCTTAGGAAAATAAAACAAAACAAAGCAAACAGAGGAAGATGTGCTAATGATGATAAAATGCTTAACAAGTCACGTCCTAACTTGCTACCAGGTCATTCTATACGTGACTTTAAGTCATTTATTTGGAATTTGGAACATGCTCTTATAGAAACACTTTAAAATTTAGTTGTTTTCAAGGGCAGCCCCTGATAAGTCTATTTTACCTATCATGGAGCTGAAGTATGGTTTGTTGACAATAAAAATATAAGAAAAGTTTTCTTATATTATTAATTGTCTAATACAGTCCTTGAAAAAAATATGTATGAAGCTCACAATTTGAGTAACAACTATTTTTAAAATTTTTGCTTTGTTCTTAAGTGTTGATTGCTCAACGGAAAGCAGATTAGGCTTAGAAACAGAGGGAGACTTTGGGAGACATTTTGAAGAGGCTAGTTGAAGTATTCTGGGCTTGATTTTAAAGGTGTTTGCTTTTCTTAATTATAGCCCTATACTTCACTTCAAAGTTGATGGCTTCCCTTTTCCTCTCTATGGACTTCAGTAGCACTGCTCTTGGAGTCACTCAGTAGCTTTGAGTTGTGAGTGTAACAGAGAGGGAGAGAGAGAAAACTTGAGAAGGAGAAAGGAACTGATGAGCTATGGACAGAAGTTGGAAGAAAGAAAAGAAAGTAAGAAGCCAAGGTTTAGGTTGATTGATGGATGGGAATTATATAGATTGGTGAATCATCATCATCATCATCTACATTTACAGGGCATTTCCACCCACCAGCAGGAACCAGAGTAGATTATTTACATTAACTATTTCAAGTCATTCTTATGGCAAATTCCTCAGATGGCAAAACCAAAGTTCAGAGGGTAAGCGACGCACTCAAGGTGCACCCTCACCTCCTGGCAAAAGTAGATGTGATGCATCTGGATTCACTTGTGAGACTGCTGTCCATCCAAGCCCCTGCCCCGTCTATTGCAGCATACCCTATGCCCCTCTGGACCAGCATGGTCAAACACAGAAGAGGTGGGTGATCATGAGCGGGTGAGGCTTTTGAGAGAGATGAAAAGAGGTGCTGAGGAGGGAAGTCGGATCGGTTCCTGGGGCTCCAGGCCCCAGGAAAGTGTAGGAAATCAATGAAGAACTGGTGAGCTGATGGATGATCATAGGCAACTGGCTGGTAACAAATCCCAGAGTTCTGATGAGCTGAGTCCTGGATGCAGAAACAATGTTGATGAAGGAGGAATCAGTTGGAACCCCTCCCAAATGCTGGCTGTGGCTCCCGTCTCGGGCAGCGAGCGGGTTGGACAGGGAGTGGCAGTCACCTTTTCTGGGAATTTGCTTCAAAGTACATTTTCTATGATCTCAGAGGGTGAATATATGAAGTGATATATCCATTCAAGTAATCCACCTTGTCAGGGTGCTGCTATCTTATACCTTCTATCAATCCTGCCGGAGTCTATAAATATTAAAGAGTGCCTACTGGGTGCTGTGCATGCATGGGAACATCAGCTCCACGTGTTGGAAAAAGTCACATTTTAATTCACTTTACCTCCACTTTTAAAAACATTCTTCTGTGCCCTTTGTGTCGCAGTACTGTGTGGTATTACGATACTGCTTGAGGGACAGAGCATTCTCCTTACAGTGTATTTATAACTTCCTCTAGATTCAGGGGCTTGCCATGGCTGAGTAGAAAACTAAATATAACCCCTGTTTGTATTTTCCCTAAGAAGCCTATTGGGCATTAAAAAGGAAGGACGAGAATATGAGCTTTGTGGAAAAGGCTTTCAGTGTTAATGAGCAGCTGTGTGTGTCTCAGGGAAGCAGTTTGTTACTAAAAATAGAGTCTATCTAACTATAGCGACTCAGAGCAGTTAATACTCAGATTCTGCAGGGGCAGAAATAAATACCAAAAGGGTGTGCGATTAAGGAGTGGTAGCACAGAAGTCGTCAGCACCAGGGCCCCACATCTACGGTTGCACAACGCCCACGTAAGCTTCGATCAAATATGCTTACCGGCTCACATGAAGTGTTCCTGGTCTCAAAGACAATTAGGAGTCAGTGTGTAACAATGACGCTAAAAGGAAAAACAGTGCACATGGCTATTTTTAGCACACTAAGCCAAACTGTTAAAACAACAACAAAAAAAGACGGGGGAGAGTAAGTAGAAAGGAAATACAAACGCTTAAAGAAAAAGATACCATAAACTTATTGGTGTATAGCAATAGTTCACTAAAGATGTGAGAACTGTCCAGTAGAACCATAAGGATATTGTTTTTAAATGGTCATCTCTGTATTTCCTTAATATTTGTTAAGATATCTAGAGATCTCCTTTTTAAGATGAATTCAAATTTTATGATTTTATTTATTTAACCAGTGCTGAAGACTGAATTGTTTCTTCCCTCCAAATTCACATTAAACCCTAGACTTTATGCCATAGTTTTTGAAGGTGGGGCCTTTGGGAGATAATTAGGTTTAGATGGGGTCATGAGGTTTGGGCTTTCAGGATGGGGCAGAGTTCTCCCTCCTTCTCTCTGTCCACTGTGTGAGGACACATTGAGGAGGGAGTTATTGGCAAGCCAGGAAAACAGGAAACCAAGAATCTAATATGGCGGCACCTTGGACTTCCAGCCTCCAGAACTATATAAAATAAATGGATGTTGTTTAAGCTACTCTGTAAGCTACTCAGCTTGTGGTATTTTGTTATAGCAGCCTGAGCAGACTAATGCCTCCTACACTGCCACTGTTGGTTGAAAAGAATTGTATGCTATGGCTCTATGGGCAAGGAACTGCCAAGCAAGCATAACTGTTCCTTTCCATATTCTTTTTCCTCCCTCATCAAAGATTGAAAGCCTTTGAAAAATGTCAACAGGTAAAGACATCTCCCAACACAGTCTCCATCCTAATTAGCCTGTGCTTGATAAAATGTTTAAGGCATTTCCAGGATGCATAGATTTAAAACTTAATTAAAAGGTGAGGCCTGAAGTGCTGGGCCTTTCCACCCTTTGGCAGTTTAGTACTAAAAAGAGGAAGATCTAGGTTGCCAAGGTTTAAACAGCTCATGACCACACCTTTGTTTTGAAATAGTAATTGTTATGATCTTGGCAATGGAGGATGAACTGGTTCCATATATTCAGGCAAACACATTAAGGAAACACAGCTTCCCATATTAATAGATCTAGCATGGTTTAAAGCTTATGATGTATTTGGTTAATACCTTCCTTGAAACCACAACAATCAGGTTAAGATGATAAATTAACAAGGGACAAAAATTTTAAAAGAATAGAATCATCCCTCTAAGTGTTTCACATACTGTGTCATGTTTATTTGTATTTTGGAGTCAAATTATAAGTGGCAGATATAATAGTATTCAGTTACTGATGGAGAAACTCAATCAGAAAAGATCAAGTAAAAGGATAATTTATTCCTCTGAGATTTTAAAACGGTAGCCTTCCAGGTCCGGAGGAGTTGGGCCAACCATTCTTAATTTCTGGGGATGTACCTTTCTGGAGTGATGACGGGCCAAGAGCTGAGATTGAAATTCCACTACTGTTCTCACATTTGTGGACTCAAACCTGGGCGACAACAAGGAAGCATTCATAACACTGGATAGTGTTCTAGTCCTCTTGTTTAAAAATGGAATGAAACAAAATAGAACAAAATGGAATCATTGTGGAGTGCCTTCCTCCCTTGCCTGCAGACCCAGCCGGCAGTGTTGGGGGATTTTTGCCTGTCATTTCTTTAGGTTGTTTTAATGCAATGTGAGATCATATGAAATCAAAGACAAGAAATTGCTGCTTTTGTGAATCAGAAATGGCCAAATATTGGCAATTTCTTATGGTCATATTTAGAGTGGATATTTCTAGAACTGCATTGCCTGGGGTGATTGCCAAACTGACCAACTGTGGTTCAGGCATTTTAAACTCCCTCCATGTGTCAACCCCTTCTCCTCTCCTCCACTTTGCTAGAATGATTAGTTGACATTTGAACATAGACTGAGAAAGATTCTCTGACCAAACTCCATGCAGGATTCCTCTGAGACCTTATCTCAACTAGGCCTCAACCTTAATTTATGAAGAACAGAACCTAACAGTTTTAATAGCTCAAAGCCACATCCTTAGGATGACCTTAGCCCCTCTTAGGGTGCCTGCCTGGGAAAACTGAAGGATGCCAAAAGAATATGCTATTATCTTCCAGCCAGCTCTTGAAGATAGGACCCTTGTCTCCTAGCCTCCATTGGAGGGTTGATAAGAGTGAGTTAGCAAACCCAGTTGGGTTTCATATGGAACAAACCCACCTCCTGTTTTTGCATTCTTTCACTTCCCTGACCACTGAGCCCCACAAGCCTCCTCCCTATTCCCCCCTTCCTACTATAGATGTCCAGTTACCTCTGCACAAATCGAGGTTGAGTTCCGTGCTGTGGTTGGTGTACTACTGCTTAAAATCAGTCCTTATCCTGCTCTGATACTTCCTGGCCAGACTCAGATTTTATTGAAACACCAAAATGGAAGAGACTAAAATAATGGTTCTTATTACAAGAATTAAGAGCTTTGGCATAGATAAACTAGGTCTTAGACTACATTTCATTTCTAGGGCAGATGTCCACAGCTTTCCCAAGAAAGGAAGGGTGAGTGCCTTTGTCCCTGCTATGAGAATAACCTAGCATTGACTCCGACTTATTGAAGAAGTCAATCATTTTCTAGTTTCAGTGATGAATTTCTTCCAGTACTCCTTGTACCTGACTAATATATACATGGAGTATCACAACACCAAGGCTGAGAATCCCTTGTGTTGCCTCTGGGACCATAGGGACAAAGGGCTGAATTTTAAAACCCATATGGAATATGTTTAAGGGGGCTGCCTCGGGATTATCTAAAGGTCCATAAAGGCTGGGGGTGTGACTCAGTGGAAGAAAGCTGCCTAGTATGTTCTAGGCCCTGGGGTTGATTCCCAGCACCAAAAGTGGAGGGGAAGTGAAGAGGCCCATTGATTCCATATGTCTGGGAGAACTTTTTTGCTTTAGATACAGCCTTGGAATTAAAGTCAGTTGCTTTAAAAACCACTCCAAGATGATAGCCCCTCCAAGGGAGCTGGACAGGGCCTCAGGGGACAAGATGCTTCCAGCAGCAGAATAAAGGCAGAACCTCAGAGCTATAAGCACCATGCCAGGTCAACCGGGGCCAGCACTTCAGAAAGCATCGCATGAAAGCAAACCTAGTTGGAAAGGGGTTGATAAAAATTGCACTTAGAGGTGCCACTTAAAGCACTGCCACAGAATCGTTCCCAGGTAAAATTAAATGCCTTGCCCCAAAGAAACAGCTTGCCAGAGCAAACAGGCTTGCCAAGTCAGGGAGGAGAACTGAGAGAACGAGCACAGGAGCCCCGCCTGCCTATGCAGTTTTACCAATTCCTTGGTAAGAAAGGCTGGCTGGGAAGGGAACACCAGGCTGTCCCAGCACAGTTTGCAGTTTGTTTTCTGGGTGTGGTGGGCCTGCTGCTGCTGCGGGCATGCATGCCTATGGACACAGATATATGGATTAGTTAGTAACCTCTAGTGTTTATCCCTTAGTGTGGATTTTGTCCCTTTCAATGGATTCTTTATAAAGTCTTGGGTTAAAGAACCTGTTCTGACATTTTTATATGCATATCTGTACCAGGTGGAATCCACTGGTAAGTTCATATGAGAGTCAGACCTTCCAAGAAGGCTGACTAGATAAACAGCCCTCCTCACAGCCTGTGCCTGGATAAGGTTTAGTTCAGCCTGGGCAGCACTTGTACTCCAGCACCACTGCACACTGACCAGTGGTCATTGATTATATTTGGCCAGAGAAAAAGAAATAAACCCATTTTTATATATATATGAGAAAGAGACAGAGAAGGAGAGAGAGGGAGAGGAAGAGAGTTATGTGGGTGGAGCAATATTTCAGGAGAGGATCAAATGGAGAACACTTTCAAAATGATTGAAAGGGGACAAAGACTTGAATCTTAGCAACAAATATTTGGACCTTTACTCAAATTTGGGGGATGTTCATAGCTGCTCAATTCACAATAGCTAGATTGTGGAACCAACCTAGATGCCCTTCAATAGATGAATAGGTAAAGAAACTGTGGTATACATACACAATGGAATATTACTCAGCCATAAAGAAGAATAAAATTATGGCATTTGCAGGTAAATGGATGATGTTGGAGACTGTCATGCTAAGTGAGATTAGCCAATTCCCCAAATCCAAAGGCTGAATGATCTCTCTAAGTGAATGAGGATTCATAATGTGGGGTGGAAGGGTGGCAAGAATGGAGGAAGAATAGATAGCATAGAGGGAGGGGAGGGGCGGGGTTGGAGTGGGGGGGTAAGAATAATAACAGAATGAGACAGACATCATTGCTCTGTGTACATGTATGAATGCACAGATGGTGTGACTCTACTTTGTGTACAACCAGAGAAACAATAGCTGTACTCCATTTGTGTACAATGAATCAAAATTAAATAGATAAAAAAAACAAAATAATAAACTTGAACATCATAAAAAAATCTAAACAAATTCATCAATTTTTTCATTTATGATTTGTGTATTTAGGATTTTGTGTAAGAAATCCTTCCCTATTCATATGTTACAAAGATGTTCTCCTACATAATGTTTTATGATCTGTATTATCTTTTATATTTAGCATCGACCAATGTTTATGGTGTGACACACAGCCTTGTTGAACAAACCACAGTATAACAAAACACCCCAAAATGTAATGCTCAGAAAAAAAAGAAATTCTAGATAAAGGGGTTAGCAGAACTATAACATCTGTGCGAGGATTGTAGATTGGATGATGAGAAATTATGATCATAGGAAGGAACCACAAACTCTGGCTGGTGCTTTATACTCAGGGCAAATCTGTGTTTGATCCCCACCAGGAGTTCTACAGTGGGGAGGGCTGTCTGCAAGGCAAACACAAAATCTGAGTTGCATTAAGCATGGAGTTCAAATGGAGAGTGGTATCCAGAGCAAAAATTCCAAGTTGATTTTGGCCAGCCAGTGGTGAAGAAGCAGCCTTTGCTGTCTTCAGCAGTCATTTCTTAGCTGCTGCTTTTCGAGAGGCCTTGCATTTGTGTCTGCACTAGACATGGAGCTTGGACAGATGTCCAGGGCGTGGTCATGGGCAAAGGCAGGCAGATGGGTGGTCCATCTCTAGAACTTGTAATATCACAGTGTGTTGGTCCTAAAAGGCATCATCTTGGTAATCCCTAAAAATATTTTTAGAACAAGGCAGAACAAGAATATAAGGAATAAAAAGCAATTTGTGATCAAAGGAAGATTAAAAAAATCTCCTAAATCCAAGTCTATCATAGAATTTCCATTAGAGTCCCTCCTCTTTTTGAGTTCTCTGATGGGGAGATATGACCAGATTCAGACAGAAGGAAGACATTGAATCTAAAGAAACAGGATTCCTTAGTGGGAAAGAAACACATTTCAGGAAAGGTAGAAGGAGAAGACGCCACTTCTATGACCTCAGGTTCAGAGGCTCTTATTTTGAGGGAGCTTTAAAAAATTCTGACCATGCCTATGAACCTCTTCAGAGTGTTTTTAAATGTATGCAATACAATGCATTGGGGTGTAGAGAAAATTAATTATATTGAAAGATCAAAATCGAAATATCTTTAAAAATCTAAACTTGGGATCCACGTATTAATTAACCTGCACGTTTCTTATTGCACTAAATAATGACATCTAGCAGCAGCTTTGACCTTCCATAATTTTGAAGTAGCAGTGCACCCAGCTGAGATTCTGGATGGCTTCACAGTTGTAGTGTGGAGTGACAATATCCGAGACATTCGCTGCTGCCATGGTCACAGGCCTGCTTATAGAAGTCTGGCTTATTGCCTCCTTTCATAACTGAATGCTGAATTTCAGTCAGAGGTCGGCAGGTCAGACAGAGGTTAGGGAAAATAGGAAGTAATAATTTCCCCTCTCCAATTTCATAGGCCTCCCAGGTTTTCTCAGGAACCTCTTGTTAAGAACCGGTGGCCACCCTTTCATTGCTTCTGTCCACAGTCACTGGTGACTGGGAGAGGAGCTCAGCTCAGCCTCTGGTGGGACGCCCTCTTCCCATCCAGCCTTCTGCACAATGTATACCTTCCCTTCTCCTCCGTCCTGCCAGGGGCATGAGGCCGAAAGGGAGACATGTCCAGCTGTGCCAGCGATTAAGTGGACCAATCTGTCTCTTTCAGGGTGGGTGTTTACAGTCCTCTACAGCACTACTAAGCCATGTGCTCCAAGCAGCTTTTATTGGTGATAAAGCTTCCATGTTCATCTGCAAATGTCTTCTGTGGTTTGCCTCCTCTGTTGACCTCCATTGGATCCCCAGGCAGCTGGAGATCGTGAAGGACTGTGATGGTTCATTTTATGTGTCACCTGAACTGCAATAAGGGGTGGTCAGATGGCTGGTTAAACAGTATCTCCAGCTGCATCTGTCAGGGTGTTTCTGGAAGAGATGAGCATTTGAATCTGTAGACTGAATAAAGATTGGCTTCCCCATGTAGGCGGGCATCATCCAACCTCTTGAAGGCCCAATAGAACAAACAAGGGGAGGGAGGGCGAACTTCTCTCTATTTGAGCTGGGACATCCATCTTCTCCTGTCCTCAGACATTGGCACTCCTGATTGTTGGGCCCTGGGCTCTTACGTGATTGACTCCCCTGGGTCTCAGGCCTTTGGGCTTGAACTGTGCTTTAGTTAGCTCTTAGTCATTGTGACCAAAGTTCCCAACAAAAACAACTGAGAGAAGAAAAAGTTTACTTGGGGCTCATGGTTTCAGAGGTCTCAGTCTGTGGTTGGCTGATTCCATTGCTCTGGGGGAGGGAGAGGATGGAGGCAACTGTCAGCTAATGGCAACCGGGAAGCAGAGAGAGAGAGGGGAAGTGCCACAGGGAGGAGGCACCCTTCCAGGACACACCCCCAGTGACCCACCTCCTCCGGCCACACTCCACTTCCCTATGATTACCACACTGTCAGTCCATTTAAACTAGAATGGGCTGATTAGGTTACAGCTCTCATAGTCTAATCCTTTTACCTGTGAATACTCCTGCATTAAGAGGAGCTTCAGGGGGACGCCTCATATCCAAACCGTGACAGACTGAAACCATACCATTGGCGTTCCTGGGTCTCCAGCTTGCAAAACACAGGTGGTGGGCTTTCTCGACCTCTGTAATAATGTGGGCCAATCCTTCATGATAAGTCTCTTTTCCTATGTGTGCATCTACCCTATTGGTTCAGTTTCTCTGGAGAACACTGGCTCATGTAAGCGCATAGCCTCTGGAGACAGGCAGCCTGGTGGCAGAGACAGCCTCTGGATCTTTGAAAAGGTATCTATTTCTTTCTCTGCATTTTTTTTTTTTTTTTTTTTGGTGGTGCTGGGGATTGAACCCAGGGCCTTGTGCTTGCAAGGCAAGCACTCTACCAGCTGAGCTATATCCCCAGCCCCTCTTTCTCTGCATTTTTTAAATTCATAAAATGAGAGTGATGGGAGAATCTACCCTTCCTAGAGGGTTGTATGAGAATTTAGTGAGTGAATTCTTATGAAGTCCTTAGAAAAATATAGGGAACTTGGAGCATGATTGGTAAATATTGACTGTTAGGAGTCTGATTGGAGTCTGGGACAAGGTATGCTATTGATTGGACCCCCAGTCCTAACAATTTCTGATTTGAACTATCTGGTTGCCTGCGTGTATCAAGTGAACCAGACTCCTGTCACACCTGTCACATCCTATCTAGTTGTGCTGGACAAATACAACCGAAGAGTCACACTTGGCCCGTTTGCAGGGAGGCCTAATCCCTGCTTCCTCTCTGGGATGTGTGTGCTGATTATGGCTGAGCAGGTTATTCCAACAGTGAGGCATTGGGGGGGAACCTTATGAGGTTGACAGTTTTTTCAAAATGATTAAAATAATCATTCATTTATGTATTTAACCTAATACTTCCATAATAGTTGTTAAACAGCCACTGCCTTCCAGTTCCCAAGGGAGCCCCCTACCCCCTTTCCAGGATTCCCTAGATTTCTCTAAGTGAAAGTTCCCAAGAATCATGTTGCAGGGCCAAGGCTGTTTGGGGCCCTTATTGTTATTAAAGGAGAGGTTTCTAAGAACCTATTATTTATTGAGTACTGGAAGACTCGTGTTAGATACTGAACTGTGCAAGGTCCTCAACATATGGTTTGGATGCCACTGTCCCTGGGCAATTACTTTTTAAAAAGTAGAATTCCAGGCCTGCTTTGAAACACTGAGGTATCCATGACATTTCTTTAACCTCTGTGCTATGCCCTAATAAGTCTAATTATCTCAGCTTTGAAACATGTAAGAATTACTGTCTGGTTCTCTTAGGAGAAGCAGAGTGAGAACTGATTTAGCAGAGACCCTAACAGGATTATCAGCAGGTACCTGGCTCCAAATGCCCACCAGCTGTGTGCAGCCGGATTGGGCCGAGGCCCGTGCCCAGCAAGGAGAAAAGGACTAGATGAGGGGATCCTGTTATAGAGCTACTTCCTGGCACTGCGGTAGGTCATCTCATGCACACAGCTGATCTGACAGCTGAGCTGACTTGGGACAACAGAATGTGAAAGAATAATTATTTTGGCTTTTAAGGACCTCTAGGATTGGACTGTTTCCTGGTCTCCTCTCCAACAGCTTGTCCCTTGCAGTTTCTCATCCCTGTTTCTAACAGCACTCTTTGCCCCTCTGAGGTCTCTTTCACTTCCACCATGCACTGCTGGAAGGTATAACCCAGACAAAGTGCCATGTTCTTGAAGTTTCCACAAGAAAGAGTCCATGACCTGATGGCAGTTATGTCTCACAGTCCTCTGTCCTTACAGAGTACACGGGTCAGACCTTCTTTCTTCAAAGGGGCAAAAAGGTAGGAGGAAGATGTTAGAAGATGATGAACACGAATGGCACCCCTGTTATGTTCAGATGCTCCTGAGAACCATTGTTGGATCATTTGCAGTGTTGGCACATGGTGAGCAGGATACAGTCTCTAAACTCGAAGATACAGTCCCAAGCTACCTTTAAATCTGGATCCTTCTTGCCATTGATAAAGCGTGACTCCTCAAGTGACATTGTTTGCTTTGTTTTTCTTCCCTCCTACCCAGTTGTACACTAGTGTAAAAGAGTTCTAGAAACTGAAATAAAAGAGCCCAGGGTAATGGTGCCCATTTTTCCTTTGTGATTTAAGACTTTTCCCACGTCTCTGTGGACTTTGGTGGGGAGCACTGATGATAGCACCCAACATTTGTCACTGGGCTATAAAGGCGGAACATATGCAAGCCAGGCCACCTGCGTGGGGAGGCCTGCTTAATTTACCAGTCAGCCTATGCAGATAGGAGGAGAGGGCCAGACTGAACCCAGCAGTGTGCTCACACTCAGATAAGCAAGGTCAGGCTTCCCTGGGGGTTCTGACAATTAAAGAGAGGCAGCTCATTGCAGCCTCACAAATAGTTTTCAATTTGCTTCTAACTTTCTTTTGGGCTTGGGGCCAATGCTGGGAATTATATTGTAATATTAATTCACATACACACACACACACACACACACACACACACACATGCCCAACACACAAAAGCCTGGTCTCGTTTTTTTGTAAGTATAACAGATGATTTTGTTAATTTAAATTGTTTTGAATTTTACTGTCTCTTAAGGCAACAGAAGTGGATGTTTTGCTTATTTTTGCAAACAGTTTTTTTTTAAAAAAACACATTTTTTAACAGTATTTTGTATTTTTTAAAATGTTGATAGACCTTTTTATTTATTTATTTTTTATTGATTGATTTATATGTGATGCTGAGACTCAAACCCAGTGCCTCACACATGCTAGGCAAGCATTCTACCACTGAGCCACAACCCCAGCCCTGCAACAGTTTTTAAAGTAGGTTTTTCTCTGTGTGATCCACTATTGCATATACGTCAGCAGTTCCTTTATTAATGAGAGTAATATACTGCAATTTATACTAAGTGAATCTACTACTTAAGAAGTATTCTGTAGACTTCGGATCCAAGGATATTTTGGGTAGAAGTTTCTTAGGGATGCTAATGTGAAGTTTGTGTTGGAATGAGTAGGTTAGTTACCAACAGTTATGCATATTAATGTGGTAATTTCTAATTAACAAAATGACTTATAAACAATCTGGCTGGGTATCTAAGGACCAATATCTTTAATTGCCCTGTGATGAACTAACTACAAATGGAACCCACAGCAGGATAACAGATAGCTATAAAATCTGTCAATAAAACAAATATCATTATGCCTCTCCATCCCTGCTCACTTGTTAGAATGCTGAAAGCAGAATTTTAATGGAGAATTATTTAAAAGACATTTAGTCATGCTGGAACACATCTCTGCTTATGTATGACTTGGTGAAATTTTTTTAATCCTTCTAAGTAAATCACAGTGGAGTATAGCACATACAAACATATTTAGGTAAAAAGTTTCCTCCCTTAAAGACTTATGTGTCTGTCTACAAGGAGAACCCAGGCAGGATTATCAGTACTCAGATCAAATATTTATTGTGCCTGTTTCTTATGCGCGAACGTTGTGTACTAACTAACTGTGATTACCATCTAATTAGGCCAAACAGCACTGGAAGTTAGTAAACACATTCATCACAGTTGTATTCTTGGTCTCTTCTCTCATGTTTATTATTAAACATTTTGTTATATGAAATTTGCTGGACTCTTAAGTAATCTATTAGGTGATTTCTAAATACTACTTTGATGTGTGTGGATACAAATGACCATGAGCTTATATTCAAGGTGGGGCACTGAGTAAATTTAAATTACTTTTCAGGAAGTTACAGAACAGATGAAGACCCAGAGGGTAGCTCAAATGTGGTAGCTTTGACCTCTCTGTGCCACATGTGTTTTTCTAGTGACCTTCTGACAGCAGCTCTTTGTTCTCTTCCGGTGTCTACCCTGCAAGTTCCATGTGAACTTGGTGGGGCTGGAGGTCATAGAGGCCTGCCCTACACTGACCACAGGTGTGAGGCACATGACTCTGAGTATCTCTTTGCACCGCTGTAGCAATTGGCTCATAGATGGGCCTGTGGCCAATTTCAGTCAATCACTGCATTCCCTAAATTTTTTAGTTTGGAGTTGAGTGTTTTTCTGCTGGAATTGGCAACATACTGGGAGGATGTGGTTGGCTGTCAGCAGAGGTCATCTTGGAGAAACATAAATGGAAGAATGGACTCAATCTAGATCAAGACAGATGGGGAAATGAGAAAACTGAGTTCTGAAAACATTATTTAGATCCTGACACCATGGTGCCTGAAGCCAGTGATCATTCCTGACCTTCTAGAAAAGAGATTGCCTTTTTAGACAGAGCCCCTTTGAGTTAGTTTCCTCCCTTTGAAACCCCAAAAGTCGTGATCATTACAGAGGGCCACCTCTTCTTTTAGGCAATATTCAAAGTGGACTTTCTTGATTAGAAAACCTAAATATAATTACTACTCACCAATTCCACCAAAACAGGGCGCTGCTCTGCTAACATGTTAGATTCAGTTTGGAAAATAGTTCTGCTAATTTAAAAATATATTTATCAATATTATTGGAGATCTCTGAAAACAAGTTCACACTGTATTTCTATGTGATTTCTGCTTTAATTAAACACCATGTATTTATGTAGGATTTCCTCTTGGTAAAGATAATTTATTCTGTTTATTGAGTTATACATACTCCCAAAGTAATACAGAAAGCAATTAAAGTACTCTGGATCAAAGCAATTACATCTTTTTTTTTTTTCCTCACTTGGTAGTAAACACACCTCCTCAGAATTGGCCAGGTTTTGCCTCAGTGGCTCCTTGAAGAATAGGTTAACACTGCCAGGCGTTCTCCAGCTCTTTCTGCTTCAGTTCCCAAGCATTCTGGCTTCTCTGGCAGACCCTCTGCTCTGTGCTTGCTTAACATTCACACCTTCATCTTGTCTTCATTTCACTGTTTCTCAGACTAGATCTGATTGCTAAGTCCTCCTTCCTTCCCCCAATTCAGGTTACGGCCTCTCTTTCTGAGGTGCCTCCTTAACACCAGGTCCAGTCCTCCTGGGTTAACCTCTACTCCAAACCTCTTCCTCTTTTCAGAGGACTCTGAGACGTCCCCTTGCCTTCCAAATCTGGTCTGTCTCCTCTAAGACATGGCATTAGAGTTATTCAGGGAGTATTTCCCAAACACATCTGTGAAAAATAATATCCCAATGATTAATTTTTCTGTTCTGTTTCCTCCTTTGGGAAAAAAGAAATGTAGCTATCTCTGGGAGAACTAATATGGTCTCACCAATAAGGTTTTTGTTTAGGGAAACAAAGGAAAATGGAACAGGATATTGTGGTTGAGTGCCCAACAGCTATTCCGTTGTCCTCTCCCTGCAGCGGCAGTGGGTGTTGGCACGTTGACCCAGCTCCAGGGAGGGAGGACACTGAGTCAGCTTACCTTACCAGCAATTGGGTCAGCATGTGACTCCTGGAATAAATGACATATGTTGGTCCAATCAGAGAGAAGAGAAGGCTTTGAGTCCATGAGTGGGGTAGAGGCTCTTCCTCTCTCCCTCCCCGCTCCCCATTCTCTTGGCACTCCTTGAAGGAAGCCTGGGGTCCTAATGGATACACATCCCCATCTTATAGCCTCATGGAAGGCCACCTTAGGGTGAGGCCTGCGTCATGAACAGAGCAGGGAGAGAATGAACCTGAGTGTGTCATGACACTGTCCAGCCCCCAGAACACCCAGAGTTTATCAGGACTTCCAGATAAGGGAGTCATATATTCTGTGTTGTTAAAAACCTCTGGGTTAGAAAACATACTACAACTAATACAAAGGGTTTGTTAGTGTTTCCTTCTGGGAGACATTTTGAGTAGAAGAGAATAAATACAGCAAAGAAAAAGGAAAAGAAAATATTTCCCAGAGAAGTACTGAATAGGATAGGACACAGGGAAGGGAGGAACATTAAAGGGTGCTGGAGCTAGGATCAGTTTTTCCCTTTCATCAGGGATGAAGGCTCCTTTTCTGTAATTTTCCCTGAAACCTTCCAAATCGTATTACACTGATGCAGACCCCAGTCAAAAGATCCCAAGGTTGGGCCACATGTCCAGCAAATATTAATACGAGCTAATTTTAACATTTACAAATCACTTTCTACCTTAGGAGGGGCTGACACAGCCTGATTTAATCTGAGCCCTTAAACAATTTTCTGGAGTAAATTTTTGTCTCCTATGTCGTACAGACAAGGCAACTCAGGCTCAGGGCGATGAAAGGACTGGCATGGAGGCATGCGGCTCTTAATGTCACATCCAAACCAAAGGCTGGAGTCTTGACTCAGAGGCCTCTGTGGCTTCTACCGCCCCACAGGGCTGCTGTGCTGGTCCGTAGGCCCGCACCCTTTCCTGGAGGCCAGCTGCTTCCTCTAAATTCAGAATCAATTTTCCTTATTGGCATCTCTTTGAGAAGGCAGCCCCAGGGCTTTCCTTATCGGTTTGTGGTTTCTAGATTTCTCTTACCACGAAAAGGGCTTTATTTCTTGGCATTGGATCCCCTTCCTTATCCACACCCTTGTCTTCATTTCTTCCCTTGGCTTCCTGTTGGTTTTGAATTATAAACACCCTGGGTCAACAACTGGTGTCAATTTCTGCATTTGTTTCAAAGGAAGCTCAACGGAGTGAATTCTACACAATGGTGAACTTAGCGGGTCGTTCCATCTTAAGTAATTCCCAGGAAATGGGATGAAACTGTAGAAAGATATCCTTAATCCTCAATAATATGAACCGAGCGTGAATAAGCTCTTTGGTTTTTAATGACACTGGTGAGACTGTTGATGTTTTGCCTCCAATATGGAAGATAGAAAAAGGGATAGGAAATGAAAAGGAGCGAAAATAGCAGAGAAGAAGGAGTGAGGAGAGAAATAAATAAATAAATAAATAAATAAATGCATATATGCAAATATTTGGGGTCAAAGAGTACGTATATGCAACAATTTTCTAGCCTCTGTAGTTCTTGCCCCATTTTTGAGCTGATTCAGGTATTGCTTAGTAAACATGATTAGCTGTTTCACTGAGGTCTTTAAGGATCACTGAATGCATTAAATCAGTAATTTGTGGGATGCCCTTACATTGAGTTAGCAGCTGATAAAATGGCATATGGCATATCAATAACTAGCTGATTCACAGACCCAGTTGATTTGACCCCTGTTAATGCTGATTATATTTATTTATTGAATTTCATGCACAAAATATGTGAAAAAATACAAAATAGTCTTGATCATCTGGTACAGCAGTTTACTTTTTCTTCCTGAGCCCTTATAAATTCAAATGGGAAGTGGAGGTCAGGAATTTATAGGTCAAATATTGTTCTGACCATTTGTCACAGTGTGCATTTGCATTTTTGATTGTCAAAACTCTCTATCCCTGATTTAGTGAGGCATGGCACTGTTTTGTTCTGTTTCCTGAATACTCTGGTTTAGCTCAGGTGAAACTTGGAGGGAGGTCACATGTCAACAAGGTCACAAGAACTTTGCATTGTATTTGCTCTAGACTTTTGGTTCTTCTTGTTGCTTGCGATTTCTTTTTTTAGAATTTCATTTGCTTTCTTTCTTATCGGTTCTTTTTAGTTACACATGACAGTAGTATACCTCAGTGATGCAGCCACATTGATGTTTATAGCAGCTCAGTTCACAATAGCTAAGTTTGTGATGTTTTTGAATCTGCTGGACTGAGATATTTGGGTTCCGGGACATCTATACTCAAGGAAAACGACAGGATGAGTTTCATATCTACTTAGACCTTGTCATTTATTTGCTTATTTATTTTGGTACTGGGCATTGAACCCAGGGGCATTTTACCAGTGAGCTACATCCCCGTCCCTTTTTAAATTTTTATTTTTATTTTTTTAAATTTTGAGACAAACTATCTCTAAGCTGCTGAGGCTGGCCATGAACTTTCAATTCTCCTCCCCCAGCGTCCTGAGTTGCTAAGAATACAGGTGTGCACTTCTGCACCCAGCTCCAAATCTTGTCTTTTGTAAACTGGTGGCAGCCAACTTATTTAAATTATTGAAGACAAAGAGAAACTCCAAAATGGAACATTTGACTCATCCTTACCTTTACTTTAAGGATGAAGATAATCCTTGGAATCCAGGAATATGAAAATAAACTGTGGAATGTTGGGTGTTCTAATTCGTTTCACTAGTAGAACTGTGAGAGTTATTGAGAAACATTAATAGCTGGATTTGACACAAACCTTGTTAATATGTGGAAGGTAATATAAGGAAAAAATGTTAAATATACCAAAAGAGAGAGCTATAGTACAGATAAGTGTGGAAAGATATCTGCAAAATGTAAACATTTGTCACGCTGTATATTTGTGTAGTAAAAAATGTTCAAGAAAATAGACGTAACCTTGTACACATCTTAAGTGCTGTTTCTCGGTGTTGATTCAGAGGAAGCTGGTACCTGGAGCAAAGCCACAACTTGTGCAATTGTTCTGGTTTTGCATTCATGCAAGGAAAGGTTTTGAATGCCCTCGTTTGCTTTTCCTTTTTCTGGGGTTCATGATTCCCACCCCATTGACTTCATGTGCATTTACACAGGATGGCTTAACAGTACGGGTTCTGCCCCCAACTCCCACTTGCTAATTTTCTGTCCAATCCAAACTGGAGTTTATGGGAGGACAGGATAAGATTAGCAAATCAGGATTAGGACAAAGGAAATGAGCAAGCTGTGCTGCTGCCTCATGCTCTTTACAGCTTTTCTTTCCTAAGACTTGTGATTTGTGTGTGTTTGGCAATGGCAAGACACAGGGATGTCATCTTTCCAACTCATATTTCAAAGAGAATTACAGGGACAATAGCCACAACCAGAGTCACCATTACTTAGCATGTGATATAAATGCATTTATATTCATCATCTTGCTTAATCCTTTGAATAACTCAGGAAGTAGAGTAATATTGTGGTTGGGAGGTGAGAGAAAAAAAGACACACAAACAGTTGGGTAATGAGCTCAGAGTTGCCCGACAGGTGAATGGCAGTGTCAGAATTGAAGACTAGATGGTCTCTCACTAAAGTCTGTGCTTTGGTTACTGTACTCAATGCCATTTTAAAAACAAAATCTCTAAAAGGTGGAGATGAGATGAGGTCCCCTGGTTTCAGGGTCTTAAGACATTCCACCACATTTTCTCTCCATTGCATTTCCCTCCTGCTTCTCTATCCACCACATAAACCGAAAACCATGGGAAAAACCAAAAGAGAGACACTAGTTATGACCAATTCTGAAATACAAGGAGTTAGTCTTCTAAAATAGGCGGTAGAGCATTGTTCCGCCATGTTGCTGCATTCTAGGCTCAAGGACTTCACTCTTTCTATGAAGCAAATATCAATACAATCATTTCGACAGGATTTCCTACAGGAAATAGAGGTATGTAGTATTTCAGAATTTTGGGTATAAAAGACATCTCATTAGCATTTATTTGCATCTCAGTCATCCTCTGCTGGTTTGAACAAGTGGTCCTCAATCCTCAATATAAGACTCCAGGGGGAGTCTACTGGCATTTGTATATTGTAAAGTAGTGGAAATCTTCTCTGACTATTGTAAAGAGCAAGGATTTGGGCAGCTCTCAGAACCAAAGGGAAAAGGAGCTAGACAAGGCAGTTCCATGGGTCTCTGTGGAAGAAACTAATTTTCTATCTACATTCAACTTGATGATCTCATTGAATCCCAAGGTACTCAGATTTCCAAGATGGTCTCAAGATGCCCATCCTTCTATATAACCTTCTCTTGGGACTATAAATATGATGGGATATCACTTCTGTGATAAGGTCATTAATCAGTTGACCCTAACTTAATCAAAAGGGTGGTTATTCTGGATTTTTCTGACCTAACTGAGCTCTTACAAGAGGGCCTGGATCCTTTTCAGAGTGAATGGGTATCGTTCTCAGCTGCTCAGTTTGTGGTAATTTGTTATGTAGCACTAGAAAATTAATATTCATTAATATTCCATCTACATATGAATGACTCCAAAATTCAGATTACCAGTGCAGTCCTGTCTCCCAAACTTTGGCCTGATATTCAACAACCTATTTGATATCTCCATCTGGGGACATCGCCCACTTAACACATCTCCACCTTTCCTTTCTTTTAACTCACTCTTCCTCCAGTTCTTTCATCTAAAAAATGACAACTCTAGCTTTACAGTTGTCTAATGCAAAAACTTTGAATCATGTTTTATGCTCAATCCATCAGCAAATCCTTTGAATATAGTTTCAAAATATTTCCAGAACTTATCACTTCTCACTAACTTCTCTGCTATCACTCTGATCTCAGTCACTGAGGTGTTTCATATAGAATAGTATAATAGCTTCTAACTGATCTCCCTGATTCCACCTTGGTTCTCTTACAGTCCATTTCCAACACATCCACCGGATTGTTGCTGTTCAGTGAAAGATAGTCTCTTGATCTGCGTACCACTTTTAATGGCTTACTGGTCAACTGACTTATTTGTCCTCATTCTCTATTCCCCTCATGAGAGGGGCACCATTCTTTGAAGTTGACTTAACCATGTACTTGCTTAGAGCAAGTGGGCAGAAACAAGAAATACTTACAGTTCTAGTATTTTTAGAACTATAAAAATACTTTATAGTTCTAAACCCACAGAGTCTGTGTGTTTGTTTTGAAGCAATAACTGATTGAGACAGGCAGTGGCCTATAGGGTCCTGCACATTCTATCCCATAATGGCCCTATCCCCTGCCTTCTCATTTCCTACACATTGGCCACTTTGGTCTCTTTGTTTATCCTTGACCTTACTAGGTCTCTTCCCACTTAGGCCTTTGCATTTGTCTCACCTTCTGGAATCTCTCTTCCCTCATGGTTCCCTGCCCCCACCCCACTTCAGGCTTTCACTCAAATGTCACCTTCTCAGTAAGAACTTTGTGCAAGTGGATCTCATTTTTCTTCTCTATCTCCTTTCCTTGATCTATTTTTCCTTATAGCTCTTATTATTCTTCCACATATTTTTACTTCTTGTTTGCCTTCTCCCTCCACCTGTCAATTTCAATTACAGTGGGTAGGGACTTTTGTCTGATTTTTTTACTCCTGAATCCCAAGTTCCTGGAATGGTGCTCAATAGCATTTATTGAATAAATGCAGGCATAAATAAATTAATTTCTGATAGCTTTTCCAGGGTGGCACTTTTTGCTCATTCTGTAGCACTCTTCCCAAATTATCAATATCCCAGGAAACAGGGGTCCTGGCTTGCATTCTCCTTCACAACCTCCCAATGAAGAGGGGGTGATTACTGCAGAGGAATTTGGTGTCTTGTGACCTAAACAAGGGAGAATGGGGAGTGGTCCCTTACACGGGCTCATCCTCACACCATGTTCTAGTCCCATCTTAGTGTCTGCAGCTCACCCTAGATTCAGCAAAACACCTTAGAAAAGTCCTTTGAGCATCTCAAGGAAGGGGAAGGGAAGTGGAGATGCTGAAAGATTCTATGAGAAAGAGGGCAGTCATGGGAGAAAGTGGCCCAATAGGGAATGTGGACTTTTAGGCTGTGAGTAACCCATGATCAACAGCTGGTGAGAAAGTGGGATCCTAGGTCCTCTAGTCAAACTGAACTTGGCCATCAACCAGTGAACTTGGTTGTGAACCAGTGAACCAAAATCTCATTGCCCCAGTTGACACCTTGATTTTAGCCCATGAGAGCCCAAGCAGGGAACCAGTCATACTGTCTTTGTGTATGAAGGGAAGAGGAAACACCATTAGAATCCTTGGGAAGAAATAAGTTGCAGAGATGTAGGATAGAGAAATTCACAGAATCAGAAGGTACCCCAGGGATTTCCAAGGTGTTTCCAGCCTTCCCGGCTGCTCTCACCTGGAATCCAGCTCTTCACCATTGCTTTGACTTTTTCCCTACTAAAGCCACCATTCCAGGCCTCAGAGACCCAGTAGGGCCTCTGCCCCTACTTCCTGACCATCAGGAAGGGGGTGAAATGGACTTCCATCTGCTTCCAGGGCTGCAGTGTGGCAGACACATTTTTGCTCTCTGGGCTGGGATTCCAACAGCATGTTCTTATTGCATTCCTTGGTGTTCAGGTCACTGGGGTTACAATGAACCTTAGTTGTACTTTGCACATAACAGACTTCTGTGAGTTGGTCCCAGGACCTGACACACTATGTGTCATGTGTGTGTGAGGATGAGCATTCTGAGCAACAGATACCAAGTGGCAGATTTGTTTTTGACCACAGATTGTAAGTTGGAAATTACAGTTCTAGAAAAGGAAAATTACAGTCTTTCCAGGTAAAGTAACTCAGTGTTTAATAGCTGGTAGATCAACATCCCTGCCATTTTGGTGTAACCATTGACTTGGGATATGGCCATCATGAGCTGGAGTATAGTTTTTGGTTTTAAGAAACTTGTTACCAGCTTGCCCTTTCCATAGCTTAGCCATTCATTATCCATCTTCAACATTTCCTGTTCAATGGCAATAAATGTACTTCTCATCTAAACAGCTCATGGAAAAATTGATCAAGGAGGTGAAATGCTGTGGATAACTGTGAAACTTGTAGAGATAGTTCTTATTTCAATCCGTTTATTTTGTATTTAGAGATAATTCATTTATTGACCTGTTGAATTCTTGTATTTTTACCTTCTGACATTGGTTTAGAGAATTTAACATCATATTTATAATTTTAACACCATGGGTCTTTCTAAGTCCTGGAAATTAGGTTTGAAGAGTCTGAGTCTTTGATTAATAATAATAATAGTAGTTATAAAGAGACCAATAATGGTAATCATAATAATCCTCTCAGCAAAATTTTTGACACTTTATTACATACCAGGCACATATATGATGTCATTTAACCTTTCAAACATCTGATTCTTCTTGTATCTGTCAAATGGAGGTTCATTGAGGGCGTGCTGACTTTGACATCAGACGTGTTGATCTGAATCCCACCTGTGCCACCTAACTGGGCACATAATCATGGGCCAGTTATTTAAAACTCCCTGTAAAGTGTGGATAGCAATCCCTAGCTTACAGGATCTTTGTGAAAATAAAATTAAATATGATGATATGTGTAAAAGAGTGGGTATGGAGTCAAATATTCCCCTCTTCAAATACAGTAGCTCAGAATAATGATAATAAATCCATCACACGATATGCATACCCAATGCTCTTTATTTGTGTGAATAAACAAGTAGGGGTAGAATGAAGGGAAAACTACAACGCCCCAGGGCTCAAGGATATATGCATATGTTTTGATTTTGATTGACAATAGAAATTTGTTAAACATCAACAAATGGAAGATCAGGGAGACTGGCAAAAATTCTGCCCTTGAGTACCAGTTACCACCTCTAATCACTTCATTACTTCTCATTGAAGTTTTAGTTTTTGAGTTGTGATAGCACCATCAATAAAGCTCATGGGAGTTCATGGGAGGTGGGAGTTGGGAAGTAGGAAAGACTTTCTCAAAGAAATGTTTAGCCCAAGATAATTATTCACACTGGAGAATGACACAGGCAAATGAGCATCATCATCTGTGGGAGCGGAAGGCATGGTCATTATTTTCCCACAAGACCTACATCTATTTTGGAATTCTCAGTGGCTCACTACTCTCTCTACCATGGGATTCAACACATCTTTGAATCTTTGAGTGACTGAATTAGTGTCCCTGGAGAATTTCTCCCTGATTTTAAGCCAGAGAGAGAGAGAGAGAGAGAGAGAGAGAGAGAGAGAGAGACAAGAAAATAGGGAGAGGAAAGAAGAAAAAAATTTCAGTATGCTATTATTATAGAGGCTTAAACTATTTAACTATATTTCACTTTGTTTCAATTGAATAAAAAATTTAAAAATTCTGATTATTTAAGGCATCTCCGAAATAGTTGAAGTGTGAATATTTATTCAATCAATGATCCTCCTATTAGCCCATTGGCAAGAATTCATTTAGTGTTTATTTTATTTAGTTTGCTGGTCGTATCAATGGATCCATGTCGGTTCCACCCAGCACTTGTGATCTGGTTGGGGACACAAAAACTCAGAGCTTTAGATACCTATAATCTAGGAGTAAAATTAATAGAAAGACCTTTGTTTTAACTCTAAAGGTTTCTAGAAGGATAGAAAATAAATACTTTTGGGAAGTTCTGCATCTCCTTTCAGGAAAATCAAAGTGCACATGGACATATTTCAGATTTTCCTCTTTCAGTGAAGGAACTGTCTCAGCCTGTGTGCTCTCAAGAGCAGAGCTGCCAGAGGCTGGTGAGGGAGTGGGAGTTCAGAGAGCAGGGGCAAGGAGCAAGGAGGAGTGAGGAAGGTGAGGAGAGGAAACCAGGATGTGCAAGGGTCAACCCCAGGAAGGGCATCTGTGCTGGACTCTGAGAGTCTTTCTGCTGCAGATTGGAACTGAAGCATAGGAACTAGAGGGAAATGTTCAGAAAAGGAGAATGGCATTTGGACACTGTCATTTGAGGCTCTAACTAGAGTCCTATCAAACATCTCAGAATTATCCATGAAAGGAGGCATGTTTATCCCTGGGCTCCTGAGCCACCTTGGTCAAGGGTTACCCCATGTGCATGGACCCTGACCTTCAGGGTTGCTCCTCCATGATTGATGACTAGTTCTCACTGAAGAATTGGGCTGCCATATCAGAGAAGCCTGCAGTTGAAAGGAGAGGCCCCAGGTATCAGGTCAAGGTGAACATCACCAGCTGGCACTTGAGTGCACCTGGTGGTAGCCTGGAACTGGACACCTCCACAGTGGCCAGAAGGAGAAGAGGGTCCGAGAGAATCTGCAGATTGTGCACAAGCGCTGGTCTATCCAGACACCTATTTAAGCTTTAAGATTTCTTATCTGCCATCCAGTGAAATTATTGTTCTGCTGAATACATCTTGGTAAACACAGGAATGCTTTCTTTGAAGCGATAAGTGCTGGAGTTGGTCCAACATCAGACACGAATCTATCTAGAGGTTCACATGATGTTTCTCAGATCTTTCTTTCCCTCTGTTTTAGCCCTGTTTTGCGTCTAGTTTTTAGCAGTCTCCTTTTCCACATGACAGAAAAGGTGGATCGTGGTGACCTGCACTAGTTCACTGTCCCGTTCTTCCCCTTTACTCTGGGCACAGGACTGGTCCCCTTTCTAAGCCTGCCTTGCCTTTAGGTGTGAGCATGTGATGATTTCTGACTGATGGGAGGTGGGCAGAAGTGGCCCATGCCAGCCTGTCTCGAGAGCCCCTGCTCATTCTTCTTGTATGTTTCCCTGGCTACCAGCCAGCTGCAGGGGGTCCAGGGAGGACGCCATGGCCCAGAGGACTGAGAGAGCTGGGTTCCTGGTTCAGACCCACACTGGTCTGTTACGCAAGCCAGATAAAAACCTTGTGTCGTGTTCAGTCACTGAGATGTTGGTGCTGTGTTCATCGTAGTCAGCCTACCCGAATTCACCTCTCGTGGTGCTTATGTCCATGTCAATTTTATAAAAGCATTCTCATTATTCAGTGCAGGTCCTAATCACCTACTGGACTAATTAGAGTTTCCAGGAAGTTGCCAGGGTTGGGGGTGAGGAGTCTTGGTGACCAGAGCACATGGACGAGGACTGGGGTGGTTTATAAAATGAAGAGAGATGACACAGAGGGGAAAAGGGGTGCCCTGCAGTTATCATAGGCTCACACACCAGGAGTCAGGGCTTCATATTCCAGACTTGGCTTCACCCTAACTTCCTCGCCTGCAGCACGGGGTGTGCCACTCACCTGCTCTCAGCCAGGCCAAGGTTCCTCCTTGGTGGCATGAGAGAATTGGCTTAAATGGTTCTAATGCCTTTTTCAACCTTGAGATTCTTTTGTAGTAAAATAATAAAAAAATTAAACTGGAAAGATTCTACCCTTTCCTTTATGGACTGAGGGGAATGTCAGAGGGTCCTTCTGCCCCTTCACTTATACAAATATCATAGAGGACAAGGGCTCCTGCGACCTCCTGAATGCTCTCTGTCTATAGCTATGCTGGTGAAGCCAAGCTACAGCTGTGGAGGTTGTAGATCCAGGTGTTGGGGTCACCCGCATGCAGCATAGAGCCATAAGATAGGCAGTCCCTCCACAGGTTCCACCCCCATGTGGACAGGAGGGTTTTGAATGGCGGGAGCAAGGGGCACCATCTTCAGAGCCGTTTTTTCCTGTGGATAGGGCCTCCCTTGTCTCCAAGGTCTTCATATTTTCTCCTAAACACAGATTTTGGAGGGACCTAATTATCCTGCCCACTTGATGGACATTTACTGAGTACAGGCAGAGATGGCAGAGGTGGGGCAGTTCACTGGTGGGTAGCCACGTGGATGGCTATGCGAGCAGAATAGAGAACAGAAAGGTCAAGTAAGAAAAAGCCACAGCAGGAAGGATGCTTGGAGGCTCATGTCAAGTGCCCTGAGGGTGCACGGTGGTAAGAGATGGCATTTGTAGTATGCACAGGGAAAATAGCAAAGGACTATACATTATTGGTAGTGGTCACAGAATGTCACTTCAGAGGCATTGGTAAATTATTAACTGCCACCCTAAAAACAGGACAGAGTGTGACAAAGAGGGAAGGGGTGGTAGAGGAGGGCAAAGAATCAGGATGAACAGGTCAGTATACAGATAACCACCTAGATGGTCCAGTCCAGATGACACTGTTCCGGGAAGGAGGCATTTGTGGTCCCAGATAGCATGGTTGGTTGTATTTGCAATGTAAATTATTTTCGTGAGATCTGTTTAATAATCCCTTTTTGTGGAAAGTCCCTCTTAAGAACTCTGATCAGTATCAGCTCTGTACCTGTGGTCCCCCTTTGAATTGAAGCTGAATCTCTGCACGTTAGGAAGAGTCATGGGGTAGGACTCAGACATGTCATGAGGAACCACGCTGTGTTTTGGGAGAGGAATGACCTTGAGGAGAGACTTGGGTTCATGTTTCATGACTCAGTGTTTTCTGTGCAGAATCAGCATATGAAAACTACTGTAGGGTGACACTTTGGAGTTAGATGCTCTAAGGGCACATGTGAGTGGGTGGCAAGGTCTGGTGTGAGGCCAAACATACGGGGAGGGCGGTGTTCTCTGAAAATGTCTAAGACACATTCCTCCCCTGATCAAGGAGTGCTTGTGGAGCGCTTGCTATGCGGTGGTCTGACTCACCCCTGGGGCAGAGTCCTCAGTACCCATCCCTCCTTACTCTCACTAGGGGTCAGGTTCCTGATGGATCAGGTAAAACAAGCAATGCCATATGGTAGAGAAGGAATGATCGGGTTAATGAGTTGGAGGGCTCCGGATCCCGTGAGACCAGGTTTCTTGGTGAAACTGGAGAGATGACCAGGAGCCGGCCATTCAAGGAGCCCAGTGCTTCAGGCAGTGGGAAGGACAATTGCAGAGGCCCTAAGGAGGGGAGGAGCTGGCCTTTTCTATGACTCAAAAGGAGGCCAGAGAAGATGAAGCAACAATGAGCAGGGTCAAAAAGATGGGAAGTGAGCTGGTCATTTGGAACAGAATTTCTCAACCCCAGGGCTACTATTGGCATGTGTGACCGGAAATGCGGTGCTGTTGGGGACTGTTCTGTATACGGAAGGATATTTTGCAGTGTCTCTGGCTCTAATCATGAGAGGCCAATAATTCTCCCAAGTTGTGATAGCCAAAAATAACCTGGGGGTTTGAGAACCCCTGGTCAGAGCTGTAAGCCCACCAAGAGGATGGCAGGTACTCAGGAGGCCTCCGGAATATCAAACCAGAGAGACCGAGAGCATCATACTGGTGATTTTTTTGTGCCAACTTGATTGGGCCATGTTGACACATAGATACCCAGGCATTTGGCCAAACATTATCCTGAGTGTCCTGTGAAGGTATTTTAAAGATGAGACTAGCATTTAAATCAGTCAACATGGGAAACAAAACAAAACAGTAGACTCGGAGTAAAGAAAATTGCCCTCCATAACATGGACAGGCCTTGTCCAACCAGCAGAAGCCTTGGGAGAAAAAAGACCAACTTTCTCCCAAAAGAGGGAATTCCGCCAGCAGAATTCTGCCAGGCAGCAGACTACTTTTGGACTCTGCAACCCTATATCTTTCCTGGGTCTCCAGCCTGCCAGCCTCTCCTGCAGGGTCCAGGCTTGCCAGACATGACCGCATGAGGCAATCCCCTGAATCAATCTATCTATATACGTATATTACATATGTTATATGTTACGTGTTATATGCACGATGTATGATTATGTTTACATGTTTATTCACACACATACACACACATAGAGTTAGCCCTCTGTGAGTTCTGCAGCCACATACTAAACTGAGGACTGAAAATATTTTGGAAAAAAAATTGCATCTGGGGTGAATATGTACAGACCATTTTTCTTGTCATGATTCTCTAAGCAATAACAACTATTTATATAGCTTATGTAGTATTTACATTTATTAAGTATTATAAGCAATCTAGAGATGATTGAAAGTATAGAGAGGATGTGAAGAGGTTGAAGGCAAACACCATACCATTTCATACAAGAGACTTCAACATTGGTGGGTTTATGGATTTGGGCATCTAAAGATGGTACTGGGACTAAAACCCCATGGGACAATTGTTTCTGACGCACACAAACACACACACACACATGCACATGCACACGCACACACATACACACTCCTCTCTCCCCCTCCCTATTGGTTCTGTTTCTATGGAAAAGCTTACCTACTACAGACATTCATTTTTTATTCTTTTCACTTTGGCACCAGCTGCGGGTGGTGCCCCAGGTGGTGGTGCTCGGTGTTGGGGCTGAGAGAGGGGCCTGGCTGGAGCCACCACGGAGCTTCAGGAGTATCACAGGGAACATATGTTTTGGCAGAGAGGGTAATTTTCTTGTCATAGGGCCAGAGCAGGGCCAGAACAGGTAGCAGTGAGAGCCCTGGGGTGACCAGAGACCTCACGCGAAGTTTTAGAGATAGCTGTAGTGAAGAAGGGGCAAAGGAGCTTGTGTAATCGTGGTTACCCGGGATGCTCTTCCTAATAAGCAAATGGAAATTTCAGGAGACTAGAGATGATGTCAGAGGAGGTGACAGTTAAGGAAATAGGGTCACTGCTATTCTGTGATGATATTTGATCTCCCAGGCTGGTGTGGGGAGCTGGGGACACAGGTGTATAAGAAATATCTTAATCTGGGTGTTGTTTAATTATCTGGTGGTTACACAGTGGCATAGAGGACTAAGGAAAGATCATCTTGCACCTGACTCCTATGTAACAAGGTCAGTGCCTTTGAAGGGGCAGTTCTGCTTGCAGTGACCGTTCCCTTCCATTCCTATGTCTCAGGGGGACTTACATTGCCAATAGGATACCTGACTTTGAATGGACAAAACCTGAAGACACATCATGTTGCTGAATCTCTGAAGTGGGGTTCTTCCCTGAGACAGGCCAGAGGGAAAAGAAAAAGCGGTTTCTTCTCCATTTCCTGTGAGGAAACTCTCAGGTTTGCTGATTGTGAGGGAAGCCTGAAGAGAAGTTTCTTTTTATAGATGTTGGTTTTGGAGTGAGTTCCAGCAGTCACTACAGTATCCATCCAGTCCCCTCAGTAAGCTCCCTGTGACCTGGCCTTAAGAGGAAGTTTGGCGGCCTCAACTCCTCGGACATGTTGCTGACCCAACCTGAAATCCTTCTTTAGGTTGAGTCAGCAACATATCCCATGACGTTTGGGTGAGAGGATCTTTTATATAAGACCATAAAGCAAAAGGCTCTTTCTGCATAGTCTTGAATTTCCCAGAGGCTATGACCAGGGATTAGACTGAGTAAGAAAGTTCGAGAGTACATTAAATAGTGCCAAGTAACGCATAACTCAGCTTCGTCCTGACTTTCACGCTTTGTGGGAAGCAAATAAGCCCCTGTATAATTGAGAAGAAAATGTGTTGGTTTTTACACATTGGGATTACTCAAGTTTAAATGAATCCCTTTAATTATTTTAATTTTGGTTAGGATTATGAGAGATGCATGCGGGCACACACACACACCACACACACACATACACACACACACACACATTTAGGTTTTGGTTTGCCTTGCATTTGCTGTGGCTTTACTTCCTCAAACCTGACATTGTATAATCACATAAAAATTTTTCATAAAAGCCAGGCACAGTGACCCACACTTGCAATCTGAGCTACCTAGGAGGCTGAGGCAAGAGGATTGCAACTTCAAGGGCAGCCTTGGCAGTTTAGTGAGACCCAATCTCAAAATAAAAAATAGAAAAGTGTTGGGGTGTAGCTCAATGGTAGGGTGCCACTGGGTTCAATCCCCTGTACAATTTTTTTTCTTAAAAATTATTCAATTTATGTTCTAAATATAAAATCTCAAGAAAACTGTGTCAGTCCACAAGTAGGTGTTATCTTTACTGTTTTACTATTTGGGGCCTTTGTTTTGACTTTTTTTTTTTTTGATACCAGGGATTGAACTCAGAAGCACTCGACCACTGAGCTACATGCCCCCGCCCTATTTTGTATTTTATTTGGAGACAGGAACTCACTGAGGCTGACTTTGAACTCACGATCCTCCTGCCTCAGCCTCCTGAACCACTGGGATTACAGGTGTGCACCACTGCATCTGGCTGTTTTGACATTTTGATGATGAATCAAGTTAACTGGTGCCAATCACTGATTTGTGTTGCTCATGGCTGGCCTTGCTGTTGGTGACAGCAGCTCATACCAGGTGCTACGTGGATAATATCACAGGTTCCAGCTCTCAAATGTCTCCTCTCTCATGAGTTGATCTCGGACACATCACTACCAAGGCGACCCAACATCATAACTGACAACTGCTGATCGAGTTTACAAGACGGTCAGTGTGATAAGATCCCCTGAACGTGATAAGACAGATCTAATAAACTTGGGACCTCAAGCTCCAACATGTAGTTTGCCATCACCTAGGTCTGTTCCTTTCAGCATTTTATTTAAGTAGAAGGTGTAGGTTTGCCAATCATTAACAAAAAATTATAGCTCTTCATGAGGGAGTGTTTGTATGGAATAAAACCTTAGTTTGTACTCAAGAGTTGAATCCGAGAGGTTTTGAACAGATTGCTCAATGTAT